>BMAU01019374.1:50000-650000 GCA_019973935.1 Trichonephila clavipes | reverse complement strand
ACTCTTCACCCCCATCATGATGCACGCTCACACTTTTCAAAACATTCAACTGTGTAGAGCAGCAAACGCACCTTGGTTTGTCAGGAACGAAGTCTTGCATAAAGGTCTTAATGTTCCGTCGCTTCTTGATTTCATCAAAAAACATTCAGAAATTTTTTTCAATCGATTACCACAGATTTCAAATGAATTTATCAGGGAAATCTCGGCTTACGAAAATTCTATCCCTAGCTCTTCTAAGAGACCTAGAGCAGTTCATAACCACTCGTATCAACACTTCCCAGCTCTAAAAAGGATGAGAATGTCTTGATACGGATTTAAAAAAAATTATTTTATATTAAAAAAAATTTATAATAATAAATGCTTTGTTGTTACACCAGCTGTTTTTTTATTGCAAGACTTCAATCACTCTAATTATCCCCCTGCACCATGCCAGTTCTTGATCGCGTTTAGCGTGACAACTTCGCCTCTTATGATCTTATTTCAAACTCCTCTACCCTTTACTTTCTTCCAAGTGGTTATTTAAGATTTCCTTTCAATAACCGTTTTAATTTCAGTTATTTAAGTGGTAAAGAGTAACGGACTTAAAAATAATACTCTCTTAATCCTTGTTATAAAAGAAATTTATTCCTTCTCTCTTGGTTCTATCGAGATGCGGCAGACGGTAGAAATAAATGAATGTTGTTATGGAGATGTGTGTGTGTGACCCCATTTTCTCTTCGCTTTCCTACGAAAGCGAAACAGAAACTAAATCAACTGGGAGAGTGGTTTCCTACATTCCCCTCCACCAGCGTTGTTGCGCTGCACTCAATGTGGACTGCAATCTATTTTTAAGTAACTTCAACAAATTATTCTCTGTTCAACTTATTATGATGAGTGGATAATATAGATTTCTCTAAGGTTCCACGTAAATGTAAAACCGTTACCGTTACCAAGTTTGGACTGTATGCAAGAAAACCAATAGTTGTGTCCCACTTATTCCAGCTGACAAAGGAGCCCGTTCAAACTGGTGTCATTGTTATGTTCAATGGAGTTGAGAATACTAGACCCGAGAGTATTGGTTACTGATGAGTCCAGATATAGTCTGAACAGTGATTCTAGACATGTTTTGATCTGGAGAGAGGAAGGAATAAGCTAAATTCCCTTATCTATCCATGAAATATCCCGTTTTTGCAACCCCGTTTTTCTTTAAACTAAAGACAGATAAAAATAATTCCCTTGCATATGTGGACGATGCTTGCTTACGTAGAGTATATGTAGTGTTAGAATACTTGAAAACTGTAGTTATCATTCTAATGGAATGGCCACTTGACTCACCCGACTTCAATCTGATTGGCCATGTATGGCAGACCGTAGAACACTGAATTTCAGTATGCCAGATTCCTCCCCGGATCCTCCAGGAGCAAAAAAATACACTTCTAAAAGAGTGACGTGCGATTTTACAAGACTTGATCAACCCTTTGGTGAATCTATGAAAAGATGTCAGGTATTCATATCTTTCTGAGGTTACCGTACAACATATTAACGAAAAACATTTTTTCATAAAAAGTGACTTAATTTTTGCATCATTTTCTAATTTACATAAACTTAATCTTAATTTCAATATTTTGGGAATAATCAACTGCAAAACATTATAATTTATGTTATTCTAATGCTTTTTTACAAATTTCTATTAATAATTTTTCAGTAAGTATTATTTCCCTTTTCTTAAAATTACTCTTTAATTGTTATGACCACACAGTGCAATATTCATATGTTCTGTATTTCACTCTATCTTAAAAATTAAATGCTTCCTTTTTCTTAAAGGAACGCAATAATACATATAAATTGGTTCTTCAATTTTAAAATTTGCAATCTATTTGTAGTGTACATCTTTACTAACCAGGCGGTACATTCGAAATTTTTATATATTACTCTATATTCTTACTATTACTACAATCCAGAAACTAACCATGTGTGTGTGACATTAGAGATACAGTTCTATTAAATTCCACACAAAATTAAGCATTCTTATCATTCCAACAAATGACCAGGATTTATATGTGGGAGTGAATTATATTCCCTGCCATCCTCAGCGGATTAAGAGCTTCGGTGACATTAAGCGGATTAAGCGGGAAGCCAAAGATAGTTCTCAAGAGTCTTTCATCACTTTAAGTCGCTCTGATGTCTTTGAAAGTGAGACGTCAAATACAAAGAAAAACATCATTTATAGAAAAAATATTTAAATCCTGATTTTTTAAATGTTTATGAAATGTACAAAAAATCTAAATCAAATGGAGTTGCTGCTCCAAATTTTTTATAATTTTTCATGAACAACATCTTATATATTTTAAAACATAAAAATTGATACTCTATTTTAGCGTGTATAAAACCATCACGTAAACTGTATATGCAAATGGATTTTTTCAATTAAATTTTAATGTGTACCTTAATTATATACTAAACCTGAGTAGCTAAGAGATCATGTTTACTAACTTTCAGATCGAGAATGTTTAAGTCCAGTTGTAAGTTCGAGTCTTCATCCCACAAAAAACATGTCGTAAAGAATTTCGGTGATCGTTCTTCGTTTGTTATTCAATGGGGCTGCTGATTGGTATTTCTACCATAAAAGACCTAGAACATTCCGCAGGGGAGCTTGTATCATTTTTTAATGTGGTACATTGTAGGAGATAATAACTGCCGCAAGTAATTTTGACGTCTAGTTTCCTACCAAGAGAGAGACACTTGAGCTCTGATGATGCGAACTTGTTGGACGAATTTAATTTTGCCGAGAGCACCTAAGCCAAACAGGCACTCGAGGGATGCTGCATAATCATACGACATGCCCGCTGTCGATTTTCTGCATCATGAAAATCCACCGACCTGGGCCGGGGTCGAACCCGCAACCTATGGCGTACAAAGACAGCGCAAACTAACTACGTCACACAGCCGGCATTGTTGATGGTTAAATGGAACTAAATTTCACCATGATCCCTCATATGGGAGTGAGATACTGCTGAACAGAATTAATTATTCACTGGGGTATTATCTTATTCTGAAGACATCAGTTCAAACTTTTAGGAATCATTGTCAAGAGCTATAATGATAACTTATCTATATCTAAGTTTTTAGATCATGTGAGCCAAAATTATGAGAATTAATTGGAATAAAAATTCGATTGTATTATTTAGAAAAAATATCTACACTTGGTACTGGCAAGTTAATTTTTAAAACTATGTAATTTACATCAAAGTATTCAAAATAAAAGAATATAACATAAAATCGTCCAGCAGATTTATCTAAAATAGTCTGCAATTATTAAAAGATGAAATTTACTTAATAATGTTCTCAACTCTTTTAGATAAAAGGACATCTATAATAATGACACAAAAGAAATTAAATTATGGTGTGTTAAGGGAATTATTATTTAATATATATATAATTAACATTTTTTACTAAATTTTAAAAAATGTTTCTTTAAGAGAACTTTTTATTGTGTAGCTAATTATTTCTCTTAAAATTTGCTGGAATTTTATAGAATCCTGTTTAAATTTCTGAATAAATTGAATATGTCATACTAAGATTGTTTTTTATCTAGTGTTAATTAATGATAAATGATTTTTTTTATATTATCAGAGAGACTTACAACCTTTCAGTTCATAACTATTTTATTTATTTTAAAATATTTAAAAATAAAAATAAATTATAATATAGTTACGAAAAGAGAATTGTAATACAACGAAGGTTTTTGAGATTAGGATTTTCTCTGCATGGAAATCCTTTAAATCTTAAATTCTATGCAATTTTTTTCAATAATTTAAGTAATTCTCAAAAATTAAATCACAATGAAGAGTCGTTAGATTTTATTAGCAATCTCGACATAGCATATCTACATGCTTGAATTACGTTAACCCAAAGTTACACTATTTTCAAATCTCGTTGAGTGTGGGATTCGTCTTTTGTTTCAATTCAACTACTCACTCCCCATTTTATGTTTAACTAATGAGCATGTTCCGACATATCGCACGGAATCAACGCTTAGCCGTTATAATTTATTTTGTTTTGCAGTAATATCTAGTACCAAACTGCTGGATTCCTACAGTCCGGAAATGATAATTGATGAGCTCATATAGATGCATGATCAAGAGAAAGACATTGAAGTACTTCAGTCTTTAGATCTAGTTCAAACAGAAGAAAGAATGATGGTTAAGAATTTGACAAAAAAAAACCTATGTTTAGCTGAAAAAGCGTTATAAACTTTAGAAACTGTAGACTTCAACGAAAAGTATATCTTTTCATTAAAATAAGGAATAAAACAATTATTAGCATGCTACGAGGAAATTTTGTGGGAGAAAAAACAGTCTTTGTGCAGGCAAAAAAAACTCTACTTTCTCAGATTTTTTGTAAACTTCTACATTAAAATAACTTTTGTTGATAATTTTGTATTTGTGTGTTATCTTAGATTTTATAAAAAACTTATTTTTCTAATTTACTATTTTCTTTCGTCTCCAGCCTCAACTAAAAATAATTTATGTACAAAATTATACTACGACTTTCGCGGTTATCACTCAGTTTCACCTATCTCGTATATTCAGGATGTTACTATTTATATGTATGCATATATGTAATTACTTAAATTTATATCTACTCACACATTATTCGGAACTCCTTTATTATTAATAACTAATTCATAAATCCTAAGACACTATTTCGAAACGCGACTCAATTTAACTTTTTCTAAAGCATTAAAAATACTATGTTGGGATATTTATTACTGGTTCCTTAGACCTTGAATTTTTGATAGATTTATTGGTGATCCCAAAACATACAAGACTATTAACTGTGTTCATAAGCCTTACTAACCGAGATTTAATATTCCCTAAACAATGTCATTTCTATAAATAACTAATTTTTCCCTTCACCTAAACACGTGACAGTATTTTTTTAATGTGGTTTTCCCTGTTCTTCCCTGAAAATAGAAGCGTGATTTTTGAATAACTCTCCATCTTGCTCTTTGTCTTCATCAAAATGTAAAGCGCACGTGTATTTTTGTGATGTGTGTTTTCTGTTTCTATGTTGTGCTGTCCAGATATGTTTGTGTGCCTCTACATGTTCAATGTACAATCAACCGGATTAACTAACCAAAGATTGCCTCATCAATACCATAAATATAGAACATCAACCATTTAAAATATGATCAACCTTAAAGAAATAATTATCATTGCCTATGATTATTTCATATATACTATACTGTTCGAATTAATTGGAACAAATGGATTGGAAAAAAAGATTTTTTCTAAAACCCTAGCTTTTAATAATTACATACCTTAAGTAAATAGAAAAATCTCTATATTTTGTACGAAGTATGTCCTCCTATAGCAGAAATGGCATCTTCAACTCGTCTTGGCATTGACTCCAATAGTGCACTGCACATGTTCTTAACTTCATCGTCTTAGAGACTCACTTGTGTAGCATTTTTTATCATTTGCTCTTTTGTCGTGCAACTCAACATAGGGAAACGATTCTTGAGAATATGTCATAAATTCTCAATAGGACTTAGGTCTGGTGAATTACCAGGCCAAGCACTTTAATTAGATTTCCTCGCTAAAAAGTCTGGACCAATATCGAATTGCTTAAAAAGCCAAATCATTTTGAAATGTTCCGTCAAATGTTTCCATGGATGGAACAATTCTACTGCGTAATATTTCTATGTATTTGACATAATTCATCACTGCTTTAAAAGAAACTAAGCTTCCATTGCTATTTGTTGCGAAAAAAAACCCCAAAGCATTTGTTTAGAAGGGTGTTTTATAGTCTGTTGGATATGATCTGGCAGCAGTCTCAAATTCACTTCATCTAACTACACTTGATTTGTATCCCTGCAGAAATAAATGTTTCATCCCTGAAAATCACATACCTCTACAACGTTAACAGTCCATGATCGGTAATTTTTTGCCTATACTAAACGTTTTTCCGTTGTTTTCTGAGTTAAAAATTGCTTTTCCTCGGTCTTGATGTCTAACGTCTAACTTGCAGAATTATTTTCGGTGTAGGTAAGGTACTCACTTCAACACCATAATACAATAAATCCCTTCGAAGGTCTGTGCTCGTCTCATTTTGATTTCTTTTTCATATTAGAATTTTTTAATTTCTTGCAGAAATTTTCTGTTTAAGCCAACATTTTCCTTGATTTTTTTAGAGATGATAATCAAGAATCTTGAAATGTTCTTAAATTTTTGAAGCACTTGATTTGCCCACACCAACTACCGTAACTATATATATCTCACAGTCATAGATTGATTGATTGATTGAATATTAACGTCACACTGTTCAGCTACACGAGGGCTTTTGACGACGGACCACGTAATTTTGAACCATGGTCAAGTGACGTGGACGACACCTGAGCTGGCATCCCCCTCTCCTAACTACCACACCACACCAACGGGAGGACGTTTCAGTTCTCGACAGATTTAACGTGCATCGCTGCCCTACACGGCGGGTCTTTAGTGGTACTGGGATCGAACCCGTGACAAAGCAAGCCACGGTCCGATACCTATACCACTCGGCTACCGCGGCCACCTCACAGTCATAGAAGTGTGTTCATTAAGAGCGATTATCTTAGAACGCTTCTTCTGAGTAATATCAATCTCTGAACAAGAATAAGCAACACGTGTTACGTAGAACGCAAAATTATAACCACCAGCTACCTCACTAAAAGGCTCTCAAATGAAATCTAATATACTAAAGACAATCAAACGAGTAAATTATAGTCATTGTCGACCCGTCACATTACTTCTGGGCAGATTTAACCGATTTGAAGTGATTCGGGGCATAACTGGTACATCCTATACAAGCTAAAACAGCTCTAGAAAATAGATTATGAGGTATTCAATACTTAAAGGAAAATTTATTAACTCTCGCGTGCTGTAGCTTTCCTGCTCACACAAACACTTTTCAAATGTGGTGAATTCTCCTCTTCCATCCATATCTGATACATTATCGGTGCTTGTGCAGGTTTGTGGATGACTTCCCTCTGCCCCCGAAAAGATCAACATATCCATCTAGTCTGATCACATATTTTTTATGAGCTCGTCTATGAACTGTTAGAGCCACCAATGCAAGAGACTGCATTTTTGCTACGACATGTTTTCCCAGCAATGACTAACAGCTCCATTAACTTAGTTTTCTTCACCGCGGCACGACTTAGGTGGAATCTCCTGATCTCTCAGTGTATCGAACTAACTCTCCGAGTACAAGACATTCTGCGCATTTCGGGTCATTTAAATAACTTGGTAATTTCTTTTTATCCACCCATTTACATCGACTTCTGACAATTTCTTTATGTTGCATTTTTCTGGTCCAGCAGTATATGTATGAAAATTTCAATAGATTTTAAATTTAATACACAAATTGCACATCCAAACTTTTGATAAAAATTTAGTTCCTAAGTTACTTTCATAAACCTAATTACCGTGTACCTAGTACTAACTTTTAAAAATTACATTTCATAGGCATTACATTTCCTCGTTTTTTTTCTCTGTCTTTTCTTTTTTTCTGTATTTTCTTGATCAATTTATATTTTTTAGGTTTAAATGAATTAACTTATACTTGTGTGTGTTGTTCTTACTTATAATGAGAATATTTTTTTCATGAAAAATTACAATATGTCTTTAAGATGTATTTAATTTATTAATATCTTTTAAAAAAATTTACAACCAACATAACTGAAAACAAAAATTGAGACTACACACGTAAATTAGATTAAATTTTCCGATTAACTATAAGTTTTCATGATATTTTAATAAATGCTGGCAAACTTTTTACCTTCAATTATGAGTTGAATCTTTATATATTTTTACTTTAACAAAGCTTAAATGAATTGTTTGAAAATTTTTATTTGTTAACTTTAAAATGAGCACTAAAATATATGAACACGTAATTGGTCTTAAAAAAAGTTTAACAGATCTTATCAATTCCTTTTATCTATCTTACTTAATACTATATAAATTGTATCATTTAAAATAAATGTGTCACAGTATTATTTCAAAAATAAAATATATGTAGAATGTAATACAAATATTAACTATTGTGTACTTTCTAATAATTTAATACATTATTTATCATAAAGTTTTTTTTAAGTGAATTATGAGACTAATATCAAAAACAAACAAGGGTTAATCATTTATGTGAATAGAAAATGTTGAATAATATTTTAATTTATATGGGAAATATCGTCATGTTAAGATCCTTTTGCACACTCTTAAATGATTTTTACAAGTTTACAGTAATTAATACTTTGTGATACACATCACTTGAGTGATTAATTTTAAACAAAGAAAACCACTTAAATACCAATGCTTGTAATGGTCAAATATAATCTCGCATTACCGCGTGTTCGGGCTTAAAGTATCCAAAAGTAATGGCTTATTATTGTGGAATTACCCATCAGAATGTAATAAACTGTTCAACGATGAATAGGAAAACTCTCCAATATTTTTTGAGTCTAGTCTGATTGGCCACACGTGCACGTATTATTCGGCAGTCGAAGACAATAAGCTTGTTACACTGCCTTCATTAGTAAAGATGCGGATGTTACAGCAAACGTGTAGTGTGAACTTTGGTTAAAGTATGCGACTATGTTCGGAACCGTCATTTTTCAAAAGCGTATAAATGGATAATATTTATATTTAGTGTCACTTAGATTAGAAAATGTATGTAAAATTGTTTTAAGAATAGTATTACAATAAAAAATTCTTTAAGTACAATATTTTGACAAAAATGAACATAGAATGGCCCATTTTCAAAATATTCTCCTTTTGTGAAAAATGCTTCTAAAGGGTGTTTTTTTAGAGGTATAGAACTTTACATTGCAATAAAACAACGATGTATTATTCAACTGACATGAATTTTTTTTATTCGAAAGATAATCTTGTGGCATTACACTCGAAATATGATCAAGCAAGGCGTAGATTCGTCGAATGGGCCCAAAATGAGATTGCTGTTGTTCCCGATTTTCATAAGCGAATTTTGTTTAGCGATGAAGCGCACATCTGGTTGAATGGCTACGTCAACAAACAAAACTGCCGCGTTTGGAGTGAAGCTAATCCACAAGTGTATGTCGAAACACCGTTACATCCAGAAAACTGACTGTTTGGTGCGCTTTATGGGCTGGTGGAACCCTTGGTCCGTACTTCTTCAAAAACGATGAAGGCCACAACGTTACAGTCAATGGTGATCGGTATAGAGACATGATTACTAACTTTTTCATTCCTGAATTGAACAATCATGAAGTCTAGGGGCTGTGGTTCGAACAAGACGGCGCAACATGTCACACAGCTCGTGCCACAATCGGTTTATTGAAAGACACGTTTGGTGACCGCCTAATTTCACGTTTTGGACCTGTGAATTGGCCTCCAAGATCTTGTGATTTAACACCGCTAGACTATTTTCTGTGGGGCTATGTAAAGTCATTGGTCTATGAAGATAAGCCACAAACGCTTGACCATTTGGAAGACAACATTCGCCGTGTTATTGCCGATATACGGCCACAAATGTTGGAAAAAGTCATCGAAAATTAGACGTCCAGATTGGACTACATCCGAGCCAGCCGTGGCAGTCATATGCCAGAAATCATATTTAAAATGTAATGCCACAAAATTATCTTTTGAATAAAAAAAATTCATGTCAATCGAATAATACATCGTTGTTTTATTGCAATTTGAAGTTCTATACCTCTAAAAGAACACCCTTTATTATAATAATATTTTGCCTGTATATAGCTCAGACCTTTTTACAGATGCTCAACTAGGATTTTCGAAATATATAACTTAGAAGTGAGTTTATCAATATTTTACGACAACAGAGGAGAGAAATTTTAAGATAAAAAACGCCGATAATTATTTCAATTGGTAATAATGTGAAATTTTCAAAAATACTAGTTCAGACTCTCTTGAGAAGTCTTTACTTTTTATAAGCGAAATATTATTATTTTACAAGCATTTTTATAAAAAAAAGCATTTTTAAAAAAAGATTATTCTAAGTTAATTTTTTGCCAAAATAGTGTATTTAAATAAGTTTTTTTGTCAAAATGTCCTTAAAACAATTTTATACATGTATTCTAATCTAAGTGACACAAAATGTCATGAAAATTATCCATTTATGCACTTTTTAAAATCACGGTTCCGAACGTAGTCGGATACCTTAACGGTATTCAAATCTGTCACGCGTTTACAGCAACGTATTCGAACAGAGTGTCGTTACTGGCTTGCCTAACAGACTTATCATGACTCCTACAAAACGAATCACGCACATGATCAACACGCACATGATCAACAGTGTCTTCTATCACGAAAGCTTAAGGATACTTGCCAGTTTGAGATACTAAAGTTCCCGTATCATTTAAAGTTCTTTCCCATTAGTGGATAGATCTTGATGTCGGTGGGTTTACATTCCATTCTGTTCGAACACGGCCCTGTACACTTGTGTCTGATTTAAATTCCGTTAACTAAAGTACGCACTGGATTTTTTACTGTGGCGTCCACATCTTTGCTAATATAGTCAGTGTAACAAGTTTATCGTCTGCAATTGCTGAATAATGCACACACGTGTGATCGATCGGACTTGACCCAAAAAAATTTTGGAGAGTTTTCCAACCCATGGAGGAACAGTTTATTACATTCTGTGGGGTAGTTCCGTAATAATGAGCCATTACTTTTGGATACTTAAAGCCCAGACACCCTGTATTTATGTTAGTAAAAGAACATCTTTTTTTGAATTCACAAAGAATATAAAGTCAATAGAACCAAAACATTTTTCAAGCCAATAAAAGCAATTACGATACGAAGAATAAATTGAAAGGTGACTTTTCTCTGGATGGAAATTCTGCTTCTTAACAAGTTTTCTTTTCTCTAAAAGAAAATAATGTCAAAACGTTTTGTTAGTAGTTTTTTTTTCAATTTACAATACTGCAAGAACTGTTCGAAAATGGAAAACAAATGGTGTTATTACTGGAAAAGAAGGTTTTTCTATCATTTACGGAAAACATACTAGGTTGTCGAGAGAAATATTACAAAAAGGGATTGTAAACATAAATGGAGGGGTTTTTTCTACCTTTATTTCTTTGTTGCAATGCCCTTTCTTTGATTTATAACTACGACTTTGGAAAGGAAATAAGCCTTCCAAATTCAAAAATTTATCTACTGAGTTTAAAATAAAATTTCATTCCAAAAACCTTTTTAAAGTTACTCGAGGAAACAAACGCTTGTATTTCTAAAAGCTATAAAATTTCCGTTAAGTCTTTATAATTGGCCTACTCTTTTCTGTAAGGAGCTTTGAACATTACAAGTTAAAGCACAGCATAAAAAATAAAGGAATTGGGGAAGATAAATTTAATGCTTGGAAAAATATATTTAATAAAGAAATATATGTCAAACACACACACACAGAAAAATATTTGTGTTCGAGAAAATATGCTGTTACAAAAATTAAACATCCAGAAATTTTAGAATTTGTCTCAGTTATAAAAAGTAAATTATCCACCAATTTAATTAGGTAAGTGCTATTTTATATGAACATTATAATAAAATCATACAAAAAGATAATTTTTAAAAATTCTAATTGCTATTTTTTCTCAATACATCATAAACTCTTTTATTAAAATTTTACAAATATGGAAGACGTGAGAAATTGAGTTTACAGGAAATTGAGTTTTTGATTATTCTTATTGTACTTATACTGATAGAATAGTTATTAAAAAAACTAAAACTTAAAATAAGCTATAGCTTTAGTGTTGAAGTAGTAATAAGTTCTAAATAAATTCTTATAAAACAAATATTTGTATTATTTCATTCTTCTTTAATATAAATCTAATTTTTAATTGTAAAAGGCTATTATCATTTTTTTCTGTCACAGTATAGAAATTTTATTGCAATCATTCGGCTAAGCATTGATTATAAGGATTTAACAAGAAGTACGGCAATTTACAGTTTTCCTATAATCCCACATTTCAGCTTTTCTCCAAATTAATATTTATATTTTTTCTCAAAAGTTATTCAAAAGATTCAATTTACGCTTTTTCCAGTTAAAAGTCGATTAAAAATTTTGAACACATATGTGTATCACTAAACTTCAAATAATATTGCATGGAAAAATCTAAATAGCTTTACTCGTACAATAGATAGAAACTTGGTAAGGGTTTTGCTATTTGCTCTAAACATATAAAATATCTATATGCAAACTATTGATTAAAATACTGTAAATGTCTTTATTTATTTTTAAAAAGTTTCTTTTTTACTAAATTCATCTTATTTTGATTTGAAACTTTACTCAAATTAAAATTATCTTTTTTTTTTATTGTAAAACATAGTAAAAAACAATCTATAAACTAAACTTTTTTCAAAAATAAATGCTGTTATTTATCAATTTATAAGCCTCTTCCGTAACAGAAAAAAATCATCATTAATGTTAATGTGATAGGATTAATATACATTTTAATCAATATTTTAAATGTACTAATAAATAGATATATATTTCTTTTTAGAATGTTATTGTAAATTTCTTCTAGATTTCACTACAAATTTTTTGCACGGCAGGTAAAGTCGTAGCAAGAGAAGCAAATTATTATTTAAGTATGAAAAAGAATCTTAGGTGATTTAAGAACGTTGAACTTTTATGAAGAGAGTTCGCAATTTAATATAATTTCTAAATAATTCAAATAAAATATCGTTATTTTCCGAAAAATACATCTGCAAAATTTAAACTAAAAATCACGACATCATCTTTCTGAAATGTCAAGGAGAAATGACACATCCAGACTTCCGATAACAAAAATGTCAATACGATCGATATTGAGTAATTTATTTCTATTAATATCGTCTATCACTCATTGGTTCAAACAGCTAAAGAAAGAAGTGTGTGTACCTAATGAAAATATAGACATACTGTTTTAAAAAATTTATATATTGAAGTACTTTAACATACAATTTCTTTATAAATAATTAAATTCTTTATAAATAAACAAAGACAGTATGTACCAGGGGATGGTAACCTTTCAGCCGTGGCGTGCCAAACCTATTTACCAATATGATACAGCGTGCTACACAGTGTGACATTTTTGAAGAAATTCGATTCCCGTGATAATGCATGCAGAATTAGAGAATAGAGGTCAATAACTGAGTTTTACAGTTTTGTTATATATTAATTTTGCATTATTTAAAGATTTCTTAGCATAAAAATAAACAACATAAAATAAAAAAACTATTTCTTCAACAAAAATTTTTAAAAATTAAAAAATAGTACATAGTATATGTATTTTTAAACATATTTTTTAAAATAAGAAACATACAACATAAAATATGACTATTTCCCTTCCTTGCACTTAAATAAAAAGATAAATAAAAACTTTAATGCAAACTTTGTGCTTGCGCCGCACAGTGGGCAGTTTTCCACGGAAAAGATTTTATAGCTTTAAAGTCTTCATAATGATCTAAAATCATAGTAATTAATGTGTGTAAATTGGGTATTCTTTTCTGCTTTTTACTAACAAATAAGGTTAATAGGGTCTTAATTAATTTATGTCAAGTTTGAATTTGATCAAGAATAGATGATTGCTAAGTGGAACTAGTTTTTGAACAAGTATCTAAGGATATTAACAGAAGTAGTAATTTACACGTGGGAGAACACATACAAAAAATAGTATGGCAAGCTAAAAAAATTAAATTTAATAACTGTTGAAGATTAAAAAAATAAAATCAAACATAAAATTTGTGACGAATCTATACGGCACTTTATCACTAATACTCTTGGGCGCCTTTGGGAATTGTAAATTCGCGTATATTTCCAACCCGCTCTAAAAGGAGAAAACGAGATATGCAAATGAATCAAAGTATATAAGGAGAGTGTTGTAGGTTAGCGAAAAGGCTTTGAGCCAAGAGATATATAGACGGAGCACTAAGAGGATTCTAGTTGATTGTGTGATTAGTTTCTGGCTGATTATCAGGCAGCTATCTACATTCGGAAAATTTGAGCCGACTGGAAAGGAGTGAAGTAGTAAAAGTCAGGTGATTTTTAAATTGTCTGATAATAAGAGTAAATAAATAATAGAGTTAGTGGAAAGTTAATGATTGCTAGTAATTCAAATTGCGTAAATCTCTCGGTCCTCTTATTTCGGTAAACCCGTTCGATATTGAGTTTAATAGTTGATTAGTATCATATTTCGTGATTGAATTTAATAATAAAGTTCAATCCCTTTGACGTAGACATATTGATTCATCTTTGTATTTAGAAGGTTGATAATTGATTCAAGTGAATAAATGTTATTTGTTATTGTAAAAATGTCATCTGGTAATTCTTTGCCTCAATTCAATCTTGGTGCCCTGAGGGGTTCCTACACATTGTACATATACAGCAAAGGATAATAGGTAGTGATTAAAAGGACACAGCACCCTTTGAGCATTTTTTTTTAATTTATGTATCTAAAAATTATATTTTAGCACTTCATATAATGTTTATGTAAGAAAATGATATGAGATAAAATGTTTCACATATTATTCACACATTTTTACAAATTTAATTTGTTTTTAAAAAGTTTGGAAATTTTTTTAATTTTACTCTTTTTTTGTGTTAATTAATTTTTTAACAGGAAATTTTTTAATATTTCTGAGGATGTTGTAAAGACCCTTAGAAATCGAATTTACAATACCTTAATGCAGTGCTTCTCAAACTTTCAATACTGGCGCCCCCCTTTTCAATCACAATTTTTATCGCGCCCCTCTTAGACATTAATAATGTACTGAATGCAATTATAATGCACTTTTTTTGACGCTAAAGCTACACTATTAATTATAAACCGTACAAATTAATGACATAAGTATTAAATTTTGTATATGTTACTTTTAAGCAAAAAAAAATTAAGTAATAGGATAATTATTATGTTATTTTTCCTTTCTCTAATTTTTAAATTGGAACATATTGCAAAATGCGGTGGCTGCTTAGAAGACAAAATATAGATATCAGCTAAATATAGAAAAAGAACTCAAAGGGTTAATTTCTAATCATTCCTTCAATTCTAATCATTTAATCAGCATTCCTTTGAAAAACTTTGCTCAGAAACACAAGCCCATGGAAGTCGCTGATACTTATTAAACTTGTTCTTGATTTAGTATTAATTAATTAGTTATAAAATACTCTGTGCAGCACTGATACATTAAAAGTATACCGGCTGAAGTACCAGCTCTTTGTCCGAGTTCATTTATAAGAATAATGTTTTATATTATTGATGTAATCGCTGAATTGTAAAGAGAGTAAAGCCAATTGCGCGACAATGTTTACAAAAATGTAAAATGATTTTTTTTAAATGATTGCTCAAATAATAATTAGTTTTAAGCGAACTTCAATTTTAAGCCTCATAGAATTAGCATTTAGATTTGATGTTGAATAACGAATAATAATATAAAATTCTGTTGAAGAATAATTGTATTATTTTTAATATTTAAAGCGAAAAGACTTCACATGTTTTAACCCTGGAGCAGGCACGCACTCGATACTAATAGTCGAGCGGGGTTATTGAGCCACCCCAATCTTTTTTTAAAACTATTTTTATAATACACAATAAAAATCGTTACTCCAGTGAATAATTTAACTAAAAGAAAATATACTTTCAAGGACTTTGATAATTTTAGGAAAAAATCCAAGAAAACTGAACTAAAAGGTTTCAAATGTGCGTGACTTTAAAAAAAAACACAAATCACAGACACTTTTCACTAACATTACAGGAATGTTGTTTGCAGACCAAACTGTTATATTTTGTTCAAGGTATTGTAATTTTACTGTCCTTTGATGTTCGACAAACAGCATGTTGAACTTTTGCTTGCTTGTGTGTTTTTGACAAAGCAAAGTGTGTGTTCTGATACTTATGACTTCGTATTTTAGTTGATGGAGTTCTTTTGGTAGCATTTAAAAATGTTTCTTTCATTTCATGTTCATCGCTTTCCTCAAATTTACTTTGATATGCATTATTTTAGCAGGTTCATCCTTTAAAACCATAGTACAACGGTTAAAATATATAATTTTCTTAGACAATTGAGTGTCTTTTAAAATTGAATCAACTTCTACGTACAATTCTAGCATTGTAATTAGGGATTGCAAAATCGGACTAAAAGTTCAATACCGGTATCCAGTATATTTTGGGTCTTAATACCGGGATACCGGTTTTAATACCGGTAATAGAAATTTTAGAAAAAGAAAGAAAACACAGCGTTTTTTTTTACTTTTGCCAGTTTTATTAGAGTGTAAATATCACAAAAAATGATTTGAAACTTATAAATTATAACATTATATATCACATATAAAGTATCACAAAAAAGTAAAGAAACATCTTATTTATTTAAATCACAAAAAAAGTGTAAATATCACTAATCAGTCTGTGTGTGTGGTCTGGGGTTTTCATCATATAAATAATAAAACCAAACCGAGGCATTGTCAATTGAATTATTATCTTTTTTAAAGTTATTCTTATTCCTTTTATGAGTTATTATTTATGAGTATCTATGTAATAAATCTGAAAAATATTTTGAAACCTAAAATATGATATGTAAATACAATGTGAATAATAAACTCTCTAATATTAAAAATATCGAAAAATATTACGCACTTTCTACAAAACTACAACCTTGTTTTCACAGATACGAGTACCAGACTACGAATCCTGTGCGTGTGCAGTATCGTTCTTAACTGCAATAGAGAAGTTTTGGTTCACCTCCTTGGATGATTCACATATTTTATCACTTCTCTTTAATGTACGATGCAACTTTGCATTCACAGTCTAAATAATTGTAACTGTTAGGGAGACATAAAAACAAAAACGTAATCTATTTTGCAATGTTGGCGATCCCTAAACTTATAGGGGAGACAATTTAAAAAATTTCTTGTAAATACTGAAAAACCGGTATTTAAACTTGTGAATACCTGTATTACAAAATTCTACAAACGGCTCAAAATACCGGTATTCGGTATCCCGATATACTGGTATTGCAATCCCTGATTGTAATGGGTATTCTATTTAGCATTTATTTGAGGATTTTTCCAAAAAATATTAATTAAATACAGTTGAAAATATATTATATACATATTTCCATACCTGCATCATTAATCTATTTTAGAAGTCCCTGGAGATCTAAAATAACTGTTTTTCGTGCATATTTTTTGGATCTGAATCCTTTACAGTAATTATTAATTTTTAAGTCCATTCTTTAGAAAGAAATATTATCACATGAATTGTGACAAATACATTTTAATACTTTCTTCTTTAAAGAATATATGCGTATAAGAAATTGTTAAATTAATTTGAGAAATATAAATTCGATAGCAAAAAACTTTTCAAAAATTTTCTTAACTTAAATCATTTATTCACTTAACTCAAATGCTACAGCTTTCTCTGAAACAACAAAACTTTATAAGTACATTCTTCTGCTGAAACAGTTTATTCTAATGGAAATATATGAAGAAAAAAAACCACTCTTTAAAACCTATTTCCAACTACATGGAGCGAAAACTTTTAAAGATTAATACAAAGTTATCAATTCCTTCCCTTGGAAAATTTTCTTATCATTTAACGTTAAAATATTCTTTAATTCTCAAAAAGTATCACGTTTCTTTTCTTTACTTTTCCGACTTTCTCAAACTTAGTATTTTAAACTTTTTTTTAGAGTTTGGTTATCGTCTAAAAGATTATGAGTTTGCAGTTTTTTGTATAGGCGGATGAAGTCTTTCATTTCAAGACGGTTTCAACTGCATTGGAATAATTTTTCAGTTCAGACTTGTTTGCTCAAGAAAAAGTTTGCGTTGCGAAAAAGAAAGTCTCTGTTTAAATTGTTCTGCTTTTTGAATAAACATTGACTTGTAGAGCTTTAGTAATGATTTTGCTTTTTTCCCTATGAAATAAAGTACAATTTGTATATAAAAATTCAGATTTAAGTTTTAATTCCCTGAATTCATGATTAGGTATTTTTAAACAGAAAATAAATTACCATGAAACATGTATTATTTTACTTACCTATGTTTGTCCATACATATATATTTGCCTATGTATATCTCTGGTTTGCTTGGCAATGCTAAGCAAGTCCAATAAAATTGTTTATTCTTTCAGAAATTGCATACCAAATTTTAACACACACACACAAAAATGTAAAAGTTCCATACTACAAACATTTTTAAGAAACATTAATAAGGCAAATAAATTATTCACGCGTTACTATACCTTAACTTTTAGAATGATAGCTGTAGAGTCTAACGACGTAATTCTATATTTTTAGAGGAATCTTCAGATTTATTTCAAAAAATATAAACAAAATTAATACTAAAAACTTAATACTTCTTTTTTTTAAGCAATGCATTCAAAATTCTCTCTCATCTTGTAAAGATTACTAAACTAAGACTCTACTTGAGGTAAATGGAGTACAATTAAACATAACTAGGGGAAGTAAAATTTAAATTGCAACTGAAATTAAAACTAAATCTAAATCCAGAATCGGCTTGTCATCCCAATTGTAACTAATCCAGAGTTTCTCAAACTCTGGATTCGCGCCCCCCTTGAGGGACGTGATAACTCTACAAGGGGGGCGCGAACATATTGAAAAGTTGAAAACTAAAGATTGTTCAAAACATTATTAATTTACTGAAAGTAAGCAAACTACTTTCTGACATATTAAAATATAAAATACACATTTACACTTAATAAGATATAATACACTTATAAAAGTATCTGTACTGTACAATGTATTTTATTATTAATTTAACAATACTAAGTTAAGAACAAGCTTGATAATTACCAGTGACCCCATGGACTTGTATAAACACTTATCTTGATAATTGGAAGGTTTTATAATTATAGTTCCTTAACTGCCGATTAAAAGTTACGCGTTTTCGTCCCCAATGCTAGGATTTTTCCCGTAGACGTGCGTATTTTGATGGGGGAGGAAGAAAAAGGATATAAATAAGCAAAATCCTCTGAAATATAAGTAAATCCTTTGCAAAGACTGTCAAGATTCTGTTATAGTGTTCCAAAGCATTAAGATTAATGCTTTGGCTGAGCGAGACGTTTATATACGTCGGTGGCACACAAGAAGTTTAAGTCATACACACACACACTACACTACACACACACACAACAACACACACACACTGTAGCTTTAGTATAAAAGTATAGTATTATTGAATTCAATACAATGTTATGTATGGAGGGGGAGGAAATTTTTGATGATTGAATATTGAGTCGCGAGTATTGAAAGTTAGAGAAGCACTGAACTAATCTAAACATTGATGTAGAACATCTCGGAGGGTGGGGGTCAAACTCAAAGGATTCAAACTTGGACCAAAGAAACAAGTTTTAACTTTAGGTGGGCCGCAAAAAAATCAAAATTCACAGAAACGCAGCCTTATTTCGAATACTACATTATGATAAACATATATAAAAGAACAAGAAAAACGTAACGTCTATGCCCTGACACTTGACATCTCTTCTCTGCTACTACTTTTCTAATTTGAGGAGAAATTTTTCTAATTTATTGTATATTATTGTGTGCCGATATATCACGAGTTTGACATTCCTGCTCTGCTGGGAGCTTTAACTTAATGTCTTCTTAGTCTATTCCTATGATCTAAACTGCCATTCGTTCGCCAGATTTTACAATGACAAATTTTAGAAATTAAACTGAGAAATGAAATTATTTTCAACTTTTAGTTATTTCCAGGAATCTCAGGAAATGGGTGAAGAGCTTCTTGAAGACGTAGCATTGACAGAAAGTAAGATACCAAGCAAAATGACATTATAAAAACAAAAAATGTCTCGTAATTAGTACGGTGTAACTAATTGAATTTTCCTACACACCACATACATAGAAGAAACTAACATGCATGACTACTTTGTATTTTGTTTCTTTTATGTTTGATGAACAATAAACAACTCAACAGCCATTATACAAATGTTATTTAATGTTATTTTTACAATTTATTTTGAAATTTTTTAACAAAAAAAAATGTTAAAGGTACATAAATCTCTAGTCCCCTGAACTTGTTTATCTAGGTACCATTCAAGTCAATTCACAGAGAACTATATAAAAAAATTTGACTGAGATTGGAAAGATAAATTAATGCAAAAAGTATTCTCACTTTGAATCGCATATTTTCGGAGAATCTGACACCGTAATGAAAGAAATATATAACAATGCACAGTGTTAAAATTTAAGATAAAAGTTTTGAAAAAAGGTTCATTAAAAATTCATTTACCTTCCTGAATACCAGATACAATAGATGCAATTTTCTGCTTGTAAATCTATCACAATAATTTTTTTTAAAAAAAGTATTTGTATCTATATAAATTAAAATGTAATGTGCGTTTGTTCAAAGCCGCTAATCTCCGAAACTACTGAACTATTTCCGATCAAATTTTGACACAACGTTGCATTTGTATCCGGACGGGTTTTTATGTACTTAATATATTTCGTAATTCTTTCTTAATTTTTTAAAATTTAATTTTTAAATTATTTTCTGGTGTTATGACGTCATATGATGCCACGTCTGTCACTAAATGCGAAAATTTTTACTTTACACGTGTGACGAATCTGTACGGAACCTTTCCACTAATATTCTTAAGCGTCTTTTTGTGGATTATATATTCGCGTATATTTCCAACCAACTCCAAAAAGTGAACGGGATATGCAAAGTAGATAGGGTATTTAAGTAGAGCGTTGTAAGCTAGCAAGTATGAAGGCTATTGAGCCAGCAGCAGTATCCTCAATTTTAGAGGATTCCATTGGGTTACGTTAGTGAAGCCTTATTGCTGTTATTCTACGGAAGAACTAAAAAGCTGATATACCAAGCGGTAACTATAATTTATTTACGCTTAAAATAAGCGTTAGTTTAATAAAATTAGTTAAAGTTAATGAAAGCTAATAATTCGAGTAATGTGTATTTCTCGGACCTCCTACTTCGATAGACCTTATATGATCTTGCGCATAACTATTGATTAATTTCATAATTCGTAATTTAATTTAATATTAAAGGTAAATCCCTTTTGTTTGACGTAACATAGAAATATTATATGTTATTAGAGTTTCTGATATTTGAAGCGGTATAATAAATACAAGTTATTACTATACAAAATGGCTCTTAGTGATTCTTTGCCTCAAATTAATCTTGGTGTCCAGGGTGGAACCCAAGGGGGGTCCACACACACGCAGTGTTTCAAGGTTATTACATATGTTTACTATAACATTTATCGGTTGGAATATTTATCCAAATTTTCAGTATTTTATACTTTTTTAGGATTATTTTTCGAATAAATCCTTTTTTTAATGATTATTCTTCAAACAACTAAAATTTTGTTTTGTAGTTCTAGCAGCATTCTGTGTTATAATATTATCGTGCAATGCTTACGATTTTGGCTTATACATTACGACGTATTTTTTTCTGTAATTTTAAGCTATGGTTATTTATTTCTATATTAAGAGAAGATTATAATTATATTTGACTTCTGTAGGCTACAGATATATATGCTAAATATTGAAATTATTTAAAAGTTATGATGAGATAACATAAGACGGGCCGTAAAAAATACGTTTGGTGTGATTTCAAAATCACGTAACAACGAGTAGCTTACCAATTAAAATTTCTGGGCTATTTTATATTCCTATAGTATTCCTAAATTAAATCCCTGTCGAACATTTATCTCAAATCAAAAGACGTCTCCAAATGCTGCGATATGCATTCAATAAGAAATCGTTCCGTGCATGTTGGAACACAATATTTTTCTGTACTTGATTACGTCTTAGTTTGGCGAAATTAATTGACGAGATTTTATAAGTATATGTTTTTTCTATGTTTTAGGCAATTTTTTAAATATCATTTGATGTTACTATTTAATTACAAATAGCAAAATTAAGATTTCTGGCATGTAATTTGGGTTTGTTTCAAACTTTTTAAAGTAATTTTTTTAAATATTAGTCGCCCATCTGGTATAGTGATTAGTGACGCTGACTGTGGTGCCGTAGGGTCTGGGTTCGAATCCCGGGTAAGATAAGGATGTTTGTGTTGTAATTCTTCGCTTCTTTGTGATAAAATTTGGATAAATATTGCATCCGCTAAAAATATAAGAGAATAGTAAAAATAGGTAATAACCTTGAAAAACTGCGTGTAAAGTATAAATTTTCGCATTTAGTGACAGACGTGGCATCATATGACGTCATAACACCAGAAAACCATTAAAAAATTTAGAAAAAAATACGAAATAATAAGTACATAAAAACCCGTCCGGATTCAAATGCAACGTAGTGTCAAAATTTGAGAGGGAATAATTCAGTAGTTTTGGAGATTAGCGGCTTTGAACACAAACACACATTATATTTTTAGTTATATAGATTCATATCAGCTTAAAACTCATTTCAATACAATGCAATGCTTTTCAAACTGTCGGGTGCGCCCCCTGGGGGAACGCGGTAACCCTGCGAGGGGGGCACGAGCATATCGATAGTAAAAAATTTTAAAAATAATTAATTTACTAGAATGAATTATAAAACACAAAATACTTTCAGACATAATAAAAAATGCACTCTGATTTAATTTATACATATCATCTACTTTTATTTGATTTGCTGTAATCCCATGAGAGATTTTTTATTACGTTTTCTTTTTAAACATAAACTACTGCTCTTTCAGAGAAAAAACAAAACCCAGACCCAGAATCTATCACATTTAGGAAGATAAAAAAATTCATCACTGTTTTTATATTTGAAATACCGTACATTTTAGCTGTAGGCAGCAGAATAATTTGCTGATCATCTGTTTGACTTTCTAAGTTATTGGTACAGTTAGTTATGACCCCTCTCTTATGTGTTTGTTTCTCATTTAGGGAAGTCGTAAATAATGTATTTCTCTGTTGCGTTTTTTTTTCATGTAAAAGAGTTTTAAGATATTTGGAAAACCACACAGAAATATATCACTTTGAAGGATTACTTAATCAAGATTTATTTTTAGGAGTATTCTCAAAGATATAAAGCATAATGAAAAACGCGCGTTTTACACAATTTTTTAGCAGTAGCATCCATATTATTATATTTAATACACTTTCAACCTGGAGGTGGTCGCGTGGAGCACATAGATCTCGAAATTGTTAATTCTGGCATAACCGTTTATTTGTTACCAAAGAAAAATTGAAAAGTCCTATAAAATAGGTAAATATACTTTCTCCTAATTAAATTATTCACTGTAATCACGATTTGCTTCGTGTACAATAAAAATAATTATTTAAAAAAAGGATTGGGGTGTCTCAATCATCCCGCGTGACCATTAACGATAGTATCGAATGTGTGCCTGCTCCCGGGATAAAACATTTTGAAGTCTTCTCGTATAAAATATTAAAAATAATACAACTATTCTTCTTCAGGGAATTGTATATTATTTTTCATTAGTTAACATTAATACTAAATGCTAATTCTGTGGGGCTTAAAATTACAGTTCGCTTAAAACTAATTATAATATGGGCCTTCATTTTAAATAATCATTTTACATTTTCGTAAACATTGTCGTGCAGCAGCATTTGGGTTTACTCTCCTGACAATTCAGCTATTATATCAAGAATGTTTTAGTTTTTTAAAAATGAGCTCGTATGAAGAGCGGGTACATCAAACAGTATACTTTTAATGTATCAGGGCTGCACAAGGTATTTTATAACTAATTTATTAATACTAAATTAAGAGCAAGTTTAATAAGTATTAGCGACTTTCATGGGCTTGTTTTGCAGAGGAAAGGTTTTCAAAGGAAGGTTTACGATTAGAAATTGACACTCTGAGTACTTTTTTTATATTTGTCTGAGATCTATATTTTATCTTCAAAGCAGCCACCGCATTTTGCAATATGTTCCAAATTGAAAATTCAAGAAAGAAAAATAAAATTTGTATTACTTAAAAGTTATATATATAAAATTTAATATACTTATCTTTTTAATTTGTACTGTTTATAATTAAGATCGTACTGTAGCCTTAGCGTCAAAGTGCATTATTATTGTATAAGGGGGGCCCGATAAAAATTATGATTAAAAAGTGGGTCACCTGTATTGAAAGTTTTACAAGCACTGATATAATGAGAAAGATATACTTTAATTGTATGAAAATTTTCAAGCATGTTCATATAACAGTTTTTGAGAAAAGGTAGGGGAGACCGGGGCAAGATGACTATGTTAACAGTTTTTGTTGCTTACTAATTTATTTTTAAGGATAAAAAAATTATTTTTACATGAAGTGTTAGGGTAGTTCTTTGTAGAATTAAATACATTATACCCCATTTAATTTTTTCAAATAAAAAAGGATAATTTTATTTTTTCAGAACCTTAACAAATTGTGATCTTGCCCCAGTACTGGGGCAAGATGACAACACTGAGAAAGGTTGAACAGATTCTGTCTTTAGAATATGTTACATGGTTTAACAAATAATAACTGTGTTTTTACATCTTACAAAGTATCAAACTTAGCATAATGCATTGTAACGTAATGTTGAAGTGTTTAGTTATGCAGCTAACAATAGTCACAAATAAAAATGCCATTTTCGTAATTGGAACAATTCTCCTGCCACCACTCTTGGCATTTACAGCACTGAATCCATTCTTCTGTTGGAGGGTATATTCCTCTTCACAAGCAGGACACCAGGACACCATATAACTCCATCCTTTGAAGTTGATGCAATTGGACTGTTTGGCCTGGATTTATAGACTTAAGCCTACAGGAACTTAGTTGGACTTTTTGACTACCTTTTCAGCTTCACGGGCTTCTCTTCTCTGTTTTATTTAAAGTTTCTTGTTCTTCCTTCTGTTTCTCACATACTGTTCTAACATTTCTTTGATGGGTGTGCTTGTAAGAATGCTTGGGCTCACTTTTTTGCTTTTGCTTTTTTTTTCTTACATTGTGTTGCTTTAGGCAATGGTATGAAATAAAAAACACTTACAAGCTTCTTTAGTGAATCGTAATCAGCATTTGCCATAAGTTCTGGTTCTTCTGGAGGATTTATATGCTGATTTTCTACTACCAGGGACTGGGGATTAGCACTATTATTATCTGTTTCATCGCCAAGAACATTATGGTCAGTAGAGTTTGAAGCAGCAAAGTCATGTTCGCGTAACACAAGAGAATTATAAGTCTCAATCCCGCATTTTTTAAATCCTTTAACGGCATTTCCAACTGTAACTGCTCTGAAGTAAGCGGTGCTTAAACGCTCCCCAATATTTTTCTCCATGATAGTTTGTCCTGAATGGGTGACCATAAAGTAGTTAGCGGATTGCACAAATGCCTTCCTGTCGCCTGTGCCTTTTGAACGACACATTTTCCGATCCAATGCACCTCTTAGCCCCAGAAGAGATATAAGCGCAAGGGCGAGAGGACAAAAACACAAACAAATGTTATAGGATTTAATAGGATAGACAAGAGAGAGAGAAAGTTTAAATAAATTCCGAAACACGGGGCAAGATTACGAGCTCGTCATCTTGCCCCGGACTGCCTGCTTAAAAATATTTGTTTCCATTTCCATGAAGGATGTTGATTAATTGACATTTATTCGTGGTAATACGTAGTATTTAAATAGGTCACTCATAAATATTAAAGAGAAACGATATATCTTGCATGTATCTGTAGCAGAGCTTATTTGCACATGCATAAAAGTTATATCGGGGCAGCGGTAAACAATCGAGAGAAGCTTTACAACTAACACTAAAATGTCGATTGCAGGTTCTCAATACTATTGTTTAACGTACGGCCAATAGGAGAGCCAGTAGTGTTCCGTTGATCATGCTACCTAGTGGAAAACGGAAAAATTAAGACAGTCGTTATCTTGCCTCACCCTTCATTTTGCCCCGGTCTCCCCTACATCGAAAACAGCCAATTTAACATTGTTGGTACTGAGGTTTCCGACTCCCCTTCACGTCAGTAACTTCATATAAGACTTGACATAATTTTTTATATTGTTTTAAAAATCTTTAATTAAAAAACTTTTGACTTTCATAACTTTAAAATTTTTTAGCTTTATTTACAATTTAAAAATATTTCATAAAACTTGGTATAGTTCTTTTGATATTGTCTTGGAAGTCCTGAAGTAGAAATTTCTAAAAACTCACAAAACTTTAAAACTTTAACTTTCTTAGCTTTGTTTGCTTTTTAAAAATATTTTATAGAACTTAGTTTAATTTTTTAGGTTGTTTTGTAAAACCTGAATAACAGAATTTTTTTTTATATATAACGTTTGAATTTTCATATTTACATAACATTAACGTGGCCGTGATATTTTTACCAAGCTTGCGTATTATTATTTCAACTTTCAACATTTATTAGTATAATTTAGAAGCATCAAAGCTTTTATTCCTAGTTTTTTAAAAAATGTTTGAAATGAAATCGTTCTGGAAGTCCTTTCATTTTACTTCTCTTACATTACTTTAATGGCACTGGGTTGCTGTAATAAATAAATATGAAATACGATTTAGTATGTTTTATTTATTTATTTATCTTTTAAAACAAATTAAAGTGAATCTCTCTCTTCTAAACAAGAAGTACATTCTGGGCTATTCTGCAAAATAATTACAAGAGAGCAGGCGATGCTTTTAATAAATATGACCAATTCCACGCATTAATAATAATATACGGGGAAATCATTTTTAATAAACAAAGGTAAAAGAAATCGCTATCCTACAATATTTGTTTTTGATGTAAGAATTTAAAGAAATGTGTTAGTTCTACTTTTTAGCAACAAAGTTCTCATCTATATAAATAAAAATGTAATGTGTGTTAGTTCAAAGCCGCAAATCTCCGAAACTACTGGATCATTTCCTCAGAAATTTTGTCATAAAGTTGCATTTGAATCCGGACGGGTTTTATACACTTAATATAGTTCGTAATCTTTCTAAATTTTTTAAAATTTATTTTTAAGTGATTTTTCAGTGTAATGAAGTCATGTAATGTCGCGTCTGTCACTAAATGCGAAAATGTATACTTAACACGCAGTTTTTGAAGATTATTACACATTTTCACTATAGTTATGTTTATCGGTTGGAATATTTATCGAATTTTTCTGTTCTTGGATACTTAATTAGGATTATTTTTCGAATAAATCATTTTTTAATGATTATACTTTTAACAACCAAAATTTGGTTTTATAGTTTTGGCAACATTCGGATGGTATTATCGCGGGATGATTTTGTGTCTGTTATTTTATTTACAACAACTTTCTTTTTCAGTAACTTCACGCAGAATTTATTTCTTTATTATATATATATAAGAGAAGATTATTATTTTTACAAATCAGAACTTCGTACTGATAAGAGTAGCTCAGTTATTCATATTGCAATTAATGTTAGTATTGTATTATCTGCTTTAGATAGTATGAAATTAATATCATGAATATTAGCAGCGCCTTTTTTATCTTTGTCTCCAATAATCCTGTTTTAATTCAATGTATAATTTTTATTTTTTTATATATATATTTTAGTACTTACGGGTTGTTTTTTGTTTTTTTTTGCTTGCAATTTACGTCTTAATTTGGCGAAATTAATCGACGGGATTGTTCTTAAATACATTTTTATCCATTTTTGACATTTTTTAAAAAAAAATTGATGCTTCTCTGAAATACGAAATAAAGATTTTTTAATATATATGTTGTGTTTGTACGAAACTGCTCATATTGATTTAATCAAAATACTGAGCCTTATTTTATTTTTAATATATTTTTAAGATTTAATTTTATTTTATAACTAGCTGTACCACATGCTGCTGCGGCTTAGTCAGATTAAAAAGACTGCTGCACCACAAAGTATGCCACAAGGGTTACAAAAGTAAATAGTAATACACAAAATCTCGAACAAATGAAAGAAAGGATACTTACGTATTATTGCAGCCATCATCAACTCTATTATAACTCGACAAGTTGGCAACCCTGATTTCCTATGGGTCGTATGTGTTGAATTGGTAATCAGATGCTTCATTTCATATCATGTCGCTAATAGGTTGCGATAATACGTAAGTACCGTATGCTTTTGCTACCGCTAAATCAGCCGTACCAATGATACAAGGCCCAATAATTATAGCGGTCCCAATACGTGTTACTACAGTCACTTAGATGATGTTCATATATGAAAAAAGCATCATAGAAAGCTTCAATCGAACTTAGGTCATCATACTGGCGAAGCAAAATCAGTGTTGGTAGTAAATAGATATCAAACTGGAATAGGCATCAGAGAACGAGCAAAACAGGCAAATGGCTCAAATACCTTTTGAGGAAACAGGTGGACGTAAGATTGTAATTATTGTTGGTACTTATGCACTATCGCAACAATCACCAACATTCAAAATAACTTACCAAGTTGGCAACCCATTTTCGCATGTCATGTATGCGCTGAATTGGCAATCTTGCGCTTCATTTCATGTAATGTCACTAATAGGTTGCGATTATACGTAAGCACCTTATTTTTTCAAATTATGCTTTCGCATTGATAAAGATAGTTCAGTTCATTTTATGTCAGTTAACATTAGTATTGTACTTCGTTTTTCAATTTATTTTTATGCTTGGGATATATATACTTTAGATAATGTTTATATAAAATACTAATTTTAATTTTGTACTTATGTAATATCGCATAATCGCCAACGTTCAAGATAACTCGCCACTTTGGCAACCCCAATTTTGTATGCGCTGAATTGACAATCATGTGCTTCATTCCCTATATTGTCACCAATAGGTTCTGATAATACATAAGTACCTTTAATTCTATATATTACTGTAACGTTAGACTGGCCACAACACACGAATGGGCGCAATTTCAAAGTCATGCCAAAAACGAGTAGCCTACCAATATGAAATTAATATTATGAGCATTATTTTAGCCTGTTTTATCTTTCTCTCTAGTAATCCTTAATTAATTCAATATATAATTTTTGTTTGTTTTTTGAAGTGAAACTTCTTAGCGCTCAAGAGTGAATGAAAAATTTGCCCAGTTTTGCGTAACAGTGAAAAAGCGAACGGAAGTAGTCTCCCCCATCCTCTCGAAACGTCACCATGGTGACAGGATAGCGAGTTGGGAGGAAAAGAGGGAGTGGAGACACCACGTGACTTGCGTCATATCCGTGTAAAAGTTGGATGATTGCTCACCTCCGATTGGTCAACTTACCCACCTTCCTATTGGGGGTCCTTTCCCCCTCCCAGACCCGGGAACACCTATCAACGGTTGTATGAGATGCAGTGATGTTACGGTGTAGACAAAATAGCTCTCGTAGCAAAAGCGTACTTTTTTGAAATATTTTCTTAGATTGTTTGCTACATGGCGATGTTTTCGGTGGCTAATTTGCTGTTTTAACTTTTATTTACGTTGAATTATTATATTAATTCTAGTCAGAATGCCTAAATCAAATGCACAAAGAGAAAAAGTGTTTCGTGAAAGAAAGAAAAAAGAAAAGCTAGCAGTCAAAAAAGTGACAAAAAAAAGGAAAAACTCCAAAAAATATTGCAAATTTATTAAGTGCTACGGAAAATCTCCATCAGAGTATATGAGAGAATATCGAGCACGGGAAAAAAACACTTCAAAATACTCTATTAATGCTCAGTTTAAGGGATGGGAAGGCTATTGAGACTCTTCTAATGACTGCACAGATTAATACGGACTTTGTGAACCACCCTGTACCATCAACTACACAACCCTCAACAAGTCTAGTGCGTGTTGGAACTCATGCATGTGAATCGATAATAAATTCTATCTTACGTTACAAAGACTATGATTTCCATAAAAATGCGTGGCCACGGTAGCCTAGTGGTCAAAGTATCAGATCGTGGTTGGCGTGAAATGAGCTCGAGCCGAGTACCACCTAAGACGCACCGTGTAGGGGAGCTATGCACCTTAAATCTGTCGAGAGCTCAAATGCCCTCCCGTTAGTGTGGTGTGGTAGTTAGGAGAGGGGGAGTGCCAGCTCAGGCAGTCGCTTTCTGAATCGCCTGTAAAATTGTTTAGACCTCCATAGCTCATCTATGACACTTTTTGGATCTTCTTTCTCTTTCCTTTTTGCTCTACTTCTATATAAATAGCAGGGTTCATTTGCATGTATTAGGCATCACAAGCAAAGCTCTCGTATCAATCACAGTTACAAAGTAGAGTAATGCGTGTGAGAAATCACATACGTAACACAATAATAAAGTTTTTAATTCTGCGAGGAATATCTCAATAATTTAAAGAAGAAATATCTTTATGCTATTGTTAATACTTAATCAACCTGCTTTAGTTCCATGGAAGAATAATTGTTTGGTGTGCATTTTCCTCTATTCCGTACGATTCTTCTATATCGCGATAGCCTCCAACACCACAATAAAATCCTTTAAAAGTGGAGGTAAAGGAATTTTAGCTAAATATTCGAATCTCTTGAACTATTTTTTTCCAAACTAATATCCGTAATCTATATATTTTCCAGATTAGAATTAACTGTTAAGAATCATTCTAAGCGTTCTGAAATCAAAGAACTTCTGCATTCTCTAAAATTCATATGGAATTTAATTGTAAGTATTTTTTTGGTTAAAACAAGATTGATTAGTTCTATTAAAAAAGTGCTATTTCCTTTCTAAATTTTTTCTTCTACGAATTCATGGAATAAAATACAGAAGTACTATATGCATCTTCCATGCATAAAGAAGATTTACTATGTTACTGTTTAGTACTTTCATTCAAAATGGACAACAATAATCCTTAGCTTGACAATGGCTTAAAAATTAGTAAAGATTTCTGTTTAAATACTTTGTGTGTTTTTAACATAGTCATAAGAATTATTCGCAGTATTAACTGTCATTTAAGAATGCTTTAATTCGTACAATTGTTATAAATGTAGAATTTTGAGCAGAGGGCTTTTGAATTAGACATGAATTGTAATATTTCTTTTTACTTAATGATTTATTGGGTGAGTGTTTATTAATCACACTTTGATTTCAGATGAGGGCTATTGATAAAGAGACTCATAGTTTGAACCATAGTCAAGTGACGAGAATGAAACATGAGCTGTCATCCTCTCCTCCTATCTAAACTTCCACTACACCAGCGGAAGCGTTTTGAGCCTCAACAAATTAAGCGTGAATCAACCCCCTTTACATGTTGGGTTTTCAAACTCGGGTTGAAAACCCAACGTGTAAAGGTTGAACTTGAGACTTGATAACTTCTGCCACACAAGTTCGTAATCATAGCCGCATGGTTACCATTGCCTTAAATGATTTTTTGAGAGAATTCTCAGAGTGAATGGTATACTAAAAGTAAATCTCGAAATAAACACAATTATCTAAGAGAAAAATACAAGGCACGATCTTAACTTAACATTTAAAAGCAAATGTTATCTGAAATTTAAATCAACTAGCTGCAAGTTAAATTTTCGAGAAGCTACTAGATTGGGGTATAGGACTGTTCCTTAGGAAATAATTAAATTTAGACCATCAGCTCCTTCTGTCAACTGTGTCAAAGAATAGTTTTTGATACATAATTATAAAAATGCAGTTCAATTTATTTTTTTCACGTTTGCATAAGCGGTATGAAAAAAAATCATGGTACGTAAAACCACTGGATGACGCAAAATCGCTTCAACAGAATATACTAATTCACAAAAAAATAAAAAAAGGTTCTCACATTACCATTTAATGAGGAAAAGAGCAAATATTAAATTCCATATTGTATATGTTTCATTATTCTATAGTGTTACGTATTTTTAAATATTCAACTCCGTTTGCAGTTTTATTTTATACATGTAAATATTGTTCATGTATCTTACAATAGGTATAAATAAAATTCACTTTACTGTTAGAATTCACGAAGGAAAAATATTTTTAAAAAATGTCCTTTTCATACAATAAATATGGCTTATAAATTTTTGCTCATAATAATGCTGCAATTTTAACGTCTATCATAGTCTAAAATTGCTGATTTTTCCCGTAGTCATTTTTCAATGTCGTAGAACGACAGGAGAATTTTTATAACCCTAAAATAATAGAAAATACATCACTTTTTCACAAACTTTGACGTCCAAGATAAAGATAAAATGAATATAAAAGCCCTTCTTAAGTGATAGATACATGAAAAAATTTTACAAATTAATGTACCTTTTGAATTCATTCAATGAAAAATTAAACTCGTTTCATCAAAACTCATAAATATACATGTTGATAAATAAAACATTTTTTCTTTTAACAAAATATTGGACAACGAGGTAAACATATACACCCACATGGTAGTAAAGCAATCAAAGGTTAATTTAACGGTTAACGGTTCAGGATTACGGCAAATTAGTTTTTAGCTAGCTAAATGTACTGATATATTAATGATCTGTCAAATTGTATTATATATATATTCAGAAGTTCAAATTCTAGAATATATTTTCAGCAGCATTCAGATGATAATATGGCTTCAAAGACTATAAATTAAAGTAACTAAGGGAGCTAAAGAAGGACTCAAAGCAGCAGAGTGGTCATATCACAAGATCTTGTTACTTGAATAAGAGCTATGATATTATTGGAACAATACTGGCAGAAATGGTCGTGATCGTACAGAGCCTCTTGTAGGTAATGCTTAACTGGGCAGAACTATAGAACACATGAAGACAGAGTGATCATCCGATTTGCATTCACATCCTCTGATACGTCATTATCAATTATCCGATATGTAACTGGGACACCATTGACTGCAATGACTATCGACAGGTGACTCAGTGAAGGTTATGGTGATTACTTCCCCCTCCCCATTGTTGCACATATGCAGATACGTTTGCAATAGTCATGGGGGCATTCTATAGGAATCTCAGAGATAGGAATATAATTGTTTCTGCTTCGAATTGAGAACCGATGATCAACAATGACATATTTGGAGATATCATAGACAGCGGTGGGATTATCATGTCATCCACTCTACATCACAACAATAAAGAATTATGAAGGAAATTGAAGCTGGTTGGTATTTCATTTCACTTGATCTTCTTTGGTGGTACCTCTTGAGCACTGAGGTATATCGGCTCTAAATCTATGCCTCATAGTGTGATTTTTCCCTTCATTGACTCTGAGGCGAAAGTTCCATTAGCATAATACCCTGATGAACATACCTTCTTACAGCATTTTTTTATTTTCCTCTTCTATAACATGTCATCACTTTTCTTGTTATAGAGTGCAATTTAATGAAATATTATTTCATGTATCAGGATATGTAAGCTTATAAATTTTCAACATTTTGATCAAGTAGAGTAAGCTCTAACAGTATGTATACATGCTTAGTAATCTTTAACTGAGAAATAATAAAAGCATTGTATCTAGGTCAGTGTTTCTCAAACTGTGGGGCGCGCCCCCTAGGGGGGCGTGATAACCTTACAAGGGGTGCGCGAGCATATCGAAAATAAAAGGTTTAAAAAATTAATTTACTGGAACGAAGTAAACAAAATACTTTCTCACAGAAAAAAAGTACGCATTTATACTAATATAATTTATAAAAATCTGCTGGCGATATACTTCATCAAAAATAAAAGTTTCCACTTGGATACGTTCATTAACTATCTAATCCTATAACTAAATAAAAAAACACGTTTTGTTTGATTTGCTGTAATCCCACGATGAGATATTTTTTTATTACGTTTTCTTTTTAAAAACCTAAAATACTACTCTTTCTGAACAAACTCAGAAAGAAAGAAAAATTCTAGGAAGATAAAAAATTCATCACTATTATTATTATTGAAATGTTGTATATTAGCTGTAGAAAGAAAAGTAAGACTTTATCGATTTTCACCCAGGAAGCAGATTTGCTATCATCGTTTGACCTCCGAACTTGTATTGAGCTTTATTTTTGTTGTGATTTTTCCATGCGAAAAAGTTAATTGATATTTGGAAAAGCACAGAGAGAGAGAGAGCATTTTGAAGGATTATTTGGCTAAGATTTATTTTTGTGAATATTCTGAAACATATAAAGCTTAAAGAAATACGCGTTTTACACAATTCTTTTTTTAGAACCAACTTCCGTATTTTTCTATTGAATACACTTTTAACCTGGGAGAGGTCGCGCGGGGCTCAAAGTCAAAGGACAGCAAAATTATAATAAATTGAACAAAATATGATGGCTTTGCTTGCAAATATCATTCCCGTGATGTTGGCGAAAAGTGTCTGTGATTTGTGTCCTTTATTAAGGTTAAGTACCTTTGAAACATTTTAGTTTAGTTTTAATGGGTTTTTTCTCAAATTATCAATGAAAAAATGAAAAGTCCTTGAAAGTAGGTAAGTATATTTTCTCTTTGTTAAATTTGTTAAATTATTCACTGGAATTGTGATTTTTATCACAATAGTCGTTAATAGTCGTGTGACTCAATCACCTCACACGACTATTAACGTTAGTATCGTGTGCGCACCTGCTCTCCCGTGTTAAAACATTTTGAAGTCTTTTCTCTTTAAATATTAATGCCAAATGTGATGGATATGATAGAGAGCAACATACACTAGACTCTTTTTCTGATGATATTTATACTCTTAGAAATGAATGATGGAGGAAATAAATTTTTAATTAATTATCATTTTGCAATGTGTTCCAATTTAAAAATTAGAGAAAAGAAAAATAACAATAATTATCAGATTATTTAAAAGTAATTTGCTTAAAATAAATATTACTTAAGAGTAACAAAAACAAAATTTAATACTTATCTTGTTAATTTGTACGGTTTATTATTAAGATCGTATTGTAGCTTTAGCACCCCCCCCCAAGTGCATTATTATTGTATAAGGGGCGCGATAAGAATTATGATTGAAAATTGGGTCGCCAATAGTGAAAGTTTGAGAAGCCCTGATCTAGATATTTTAACGTAGCTACAATCCCTCCTAAAAAATTGAGTATAATTACATTGGTGTACTTCATGAATGTAATGAAAATAATTTGTTTTGTGTGTGTGTTGAGAAAAAATATGAAATAAATATAGTTTTCAAACTAAGTATTTTAAGATATGCTTTTAAACTCGTATGCCATTGATAAGTATAAGATAATGGATTACTTATATATGATTTGATTTATAATTGCTTAAGATGATACTTAGATTTAATAAACAAGAAAATGAACAAATATTTGTCTTTTCAAAACCGGGAGTACTCACAAATACTTATTACACAAAAAATGTGTAATGGAAACCTAATACTTCATAACATAATTTCTGTATTAATTAATTGCTTCCAAATGATTTGGCATCAAATATGCAAGAATTTTAAGTATTTCCAGACCAACTTTTCCTGTTATTGGATTTTTCAATTAAATTTTGAAAATTGTGTGTTAATACCTTCTGTAGATCATAAAGTTCGGAAGAACGAGAAAGCGTTTTCAGTTAACGTAAATTCCGTTGTAAGGAAACCATCATTTTACGACGAATGTTTATTATCACTACCTGGCTGAAATGTAATGCTTAAACCTAACCTCTTTTATTAACTCTCTATTTCAAAAATTCTCTTTTAGAACCAGTGAGATAAGACATTTGGTATATTATTCCATCTATAAATAGCAGTTTTCCAACCTGTGTGGTTGGCATGCACTCCCACACTACCTCCTGCATATTGATCCACCTCCGTGCTTTCGGTTGGAATACTATTCCTTGAACAAAGCGCAATATTTGTCTCTCATCACACATTTGACCACAATCACTGATAACGATATTAAAATTATATTCATCATTTTAAATACATTATCCTTCTAAATCTGTTCTGTTTTCTAAACGTTTCTCTCCAATTTTCATTTAATATCTGTGCATTACTAATAAAGTCATTTCTGCGTGTGCGTACCATTAAAACCTATTTTTCTGAGGATATTAACTATCTCTGCTGAAAAAGACTTACCAAAGCTGTTGCTTTACTTGAAAAAGCTTTTGGATAATTTCAATATCATCAATAAACTCTTCCAGTTTTACTTTATAATGTCCCATTAGTTTAAATTTCTCAAGATTTCCAAAATATAACTTACATTTTAGTCAACAGTTTTGACTTTACAAACATTTGAAATTTTTATGATAAATTTTATTTCTCCTTCATTATATTCTCTTACCAATTATCCATTTTCTCCTAAAAAATATGGAAACAAAACTAATTTTAATACGAAAATACTTTGATAACTTGACATGATATTAGGTATGCATCGTATGCCATTTCTTATAACTTCTGAACGTTTTTAAAAGTAATTTTAAAGTTGTATCTGCGATTTTAAAAGATCTAATTTTCGCACATTTTCTCCCTCTTTCTCATTTTATTTTTGAATAGTATTTTTATTAAATTCTTACCTTTTTATTAATGAATAATTTTAAAAAGTTAATATTTTAGCATACATATAAAATTCCAAGACCAATCATTATTCTAAGTTGATTTTTTTTATAGAAACATAAGCTCTCGTGACAAAAATAAGTATTTTTCCATTTAAGCTTGACTGATTTAGTACTCAGCCATTAATAATTGAGGGAGTCCGGTCTTAAAGTATTCAAACACTCGACATCATCCAATTAATCTATTTATTTTCCACACAATTTTAATTGATAATAGTAAGAGAATGTCTCAATGTTAACCACGAAAGTGGAACAATGACAATAAGACGCGAATGACTAGGAGACTATCAAACTTTATACATACCTTAATAAAGGATCTAACCCATCGTCCGATTTAATCTAATATCAATTCAATCTTAGTGAACAATCGTCACTTTAAAGTTTCCTCCTAATAAGAATCAAATCACTATAATTCTAGTATTATACCTTCAGTAACAATCTCACCTGACTCGAATATATCTTCTCTTCTACTCTCTCTCCAATTAGAAAACCCCAATTAAGTATTGTAAGTTAATTTAAATATCACGATTCTCTTCTTTCGAAGGGTTGGTTGTGAATAACGCGAATTGATAGCCTGAAGATTTCCCAAGAGGATTAATTGAAGAATCGCGTATAGATCCATTACATATTTTATGAAAAGAATGTATACACATATGGCTATTTATTTTTTCCCAACTTTTTCTTTCAATTTATTTACAAAATTTTGTTCTATTTCAGTACAACTACAACTATGTCCTTAAGCACGAAAAAAAGAAAACTTACGTTCGTTTACAGAACTTCCTTTTTTAAAAAATATGTAAAACTATTCACAGAATAATTCTTACATTCATATAATTCTGCGTGAATGTAATAAGTAAACATATTGCTTCTATAAAAAAAGTTTAAAAAGTAAGTAATAAAACTTTAATATTTATTCGCGAAAAAGTGTAATACATTTGAAAGATTATTTGAGCTAAAATACTTTGTTGAGAATTTAGAAATTGCATAACATTTATTTATATCAGCCCAGAAGTAAAAACTTTCTTCTGGAAGCACATTTATATTTCTTAAATAAGTGATACATGAGATCATTTTTGTGAACATGAAAAGTGGATCAGAAATGTTCATTTTTGAGAGCGAGAGAAACCGGGAACTATATCCTTCCTAAAATCCCCTTTGCATAAAAAAAAGATATTTCAGAAGCAGTTACCAAAATATACTAGTGAATAAAAACAGGATAGGAAGCAAATGTAAAGCTAAGAGAAAGCTATAGAACGGCACATAAAACGAAATGGAAGAAGTCATTCCTTAATGGTTTGAGGCAAAAATCTGGTTACACCAATGTTATGAATATTTTAAAATGCATAACTGCCAAGAAGGTTTGCCTGATAAATTTACAAATACATATCATGAATAATTTTTATGTTTGGAAAATTTTCGAATAATAACTTAATGTGTATGGTATATTGAATAAAAATTTGAATTTAGCGCATAAGGAAAAGAGTATAAATATTCCAATGATTTAAATTTATAACATTTTTTTTCATTTGATAACCTTTATTTAAACAATGAGTAAAATATCAATGCCATGTTTTCACGAAAATAAGATTCGGTCTCATATTAATTTTTGTTGCAAAAGAAACGTTAGGACTTATTTTCAGGACTTATTACTGCCTACCAAAGACTGTGAAGCTGAAAATATTGAGATAAATCCATCAACTCTCTATGGTGTTGAGCTAGCATTTAAAGAAGACTTCAGACTCTAAAATGGTGACTTACAGAGTTAAGGTTTTGTCGCCTTTTTCAGAACCGTTTGAAAGGATTACAACAAGGCGATGCACTACCATGCCAAATGTTTAATTTGGCACTGGAAAAAGCCATAAAAGTCTATGAAATAAAGGCAAGCGGGACTATTCTGCAGAGAACAATCCAACTGATGACTTTTCTTGATGACACATATCATTGAGCTCACTAAACGGGCAGATGTCGAGGCATTTGGACAGGAAAGATGGGTCTCACCATCAATGAGGATAAAATTAAATTTATGATAGTATCAAATAAAACCGTGGGATATATCCCCTCTAAAGATAAACAATTATATTTTTGAGACTGTGAACCAACTTAAATATCTAAGAACGATGATTTCAAGCAGCAATGATATAAAAATTTGTCATCTATGGCTAACACACTCACTTCCGAAAGTTAAGCACGAAGATGCAAAATGCAAAAAAAATCAACAAATACTGCTTTTATTGACACAAAATTTGGCAGTAAAGTAGCATATATATTTATACATAAAACAAAATCAATAATTACATACAGAAATGAAAACAATATTAAATATTTGTAAGTTATCAAATAATATGTCATACTGGAGCCTTAAACAGAATTATGTATAAAGTGAAAATAAACAGCATAAAATGAAAAAAGGTCATTAATAGGGTATGTGATCCCCTTTCATCTGTATGAAAAGTTTACATCTTCTGACCATGCTTTCAATTAGGTGGTCAACCACCGCAGAATTACGCAATCGACATTCTTCTTGTAGAGCAGTTTCCAGCTTAATAAGAGTAGCTGAAGGTGGGAAACGTGAAGATACAGCGCGGCCGAAAACATCCCAAAGATTTTCAATGGGATTAAGGGCGAGGGAATATGCTAGCCATGCCATACGCGCAAACCCTTAACTCTTCAGGTAGTCATCGACGATGTCAGCTCTATGGGGACGTGCATTATCGTCCATTAAAACAAAAGTAGGGCCAACTGTTGCAGCGTACAATCTCACAATGGTCTTAGGACTTCATCTCGATACCAAACAGCCGTCACAGAACCCCGTTTAAAGATGCGCAGATCGGTGCGATATCCTAAAGAAATCCCTGCCCTCACCATAATGCTTCTGCCTCGGAATGCGTGATGTTTTGGGGCTGATTGCGTGTTCCTTGTTTACGCCATATCCTTATACGCTTGTCATCTGGCTCCAGAGCAAATCTTGACTCATCAGTAAACATGACATTGCCCCGGTCAGACACAGTCCAATTGCCATGTCCCAGGCACCATTTTGATCGTGCCCCTCTTGATTGGACGGGGATAGAGGAACACAAACTCAAAGTACCCGGGCATACAGTCCTATCATATGTAATATTCGGCGTACAGTAACTGCAGATATAGCCTTACCAATGGGCGCTGTAACCATAGATGTCACACGCACTATCAGCATTTACAATTAACTTCTGTAATCCTTCATTAAGCTGGCTTCTTATTAGACTACCCTTTTTTGTCTATTTCTTGACATGAAAGCACGATTGGCTGTTACCTAACATATTTACATACTTCCATATGTCTCTGCAGAAAATTACATCATCTTTAATTCTGATTGGCTTCCGGAAATTAGTATTTTCCTCTCCGTGCTTAACTTTTGGAAGTGAGTGTAGATGTCTCTATGTCTTTAAAAATCAACTAAAATCAGAATTAATCAATTTAAAAACCAAAATAAACCTTTACAAAACTTTGTAAAGGTCACTTGCCCTTTACGAAAGAGAATGCTGTACCCTCAACAAAGCAGAAATGAACACGTTGTTGGCCTTCGAAAGTAAAATCCTGAGGAAAATCTTTAGACCAGTAAAACATAATGACTAGGGGATAAAACTGTACAATTAAGAAACTAATGAAAAAAAGGTGAACTCAACATTGTGAAAATAGCCTTAAGCTCCCGCATTAGATAGTTGAGTCATACATTTAGATATAATGACTTCAACTAAAAAGATAACTTTTTCAGGAATAGATAGAAGATGAAAGAAAGAAAGACCACCAAATATGGGGCTATATGACGTTGAAAATAACTTAAAGGTAATTGGAGTAAGCCAATGGAGGGCTCTTACGCCGGATATGACCAGATGGAAAAGATTAGACGAGATTATCTAGGCTTACAACAGGCTATAGTGTTTGAAAAGAAGAATCAAAGAGGGAGAGGAGTTTTTTTCAAAAAGAAAAACAAGAGGTATTTAACAAATACTCTTTTTAATGTAATACTTTTCTTTCAAAATTTCTTAGCAATCTAATTGTCTGAAAGCGGCAGTTAAATTCAATTCAAATTATTGGATGTTTTGCAACAAAAGTGAGAAATGCTTAATTTCATTTCTTAAATTATTTTCAAATTTTGTCATTCATTGAGTAATAAAAAGATTTTAATAAATTAAAAAGAATCTATATTCAGTATGCAAAATTATTATGAAATAACTAAGAAGTATAATTTTGTATAAGTTGAATAAATCAAACATTTAATGATTATTTTTCTAGTATCCTCATTACTATGGATACAAAGTCAGCCCGTAAAGGCAATTTTAATATTGCCTGCACATTTCAATATAAAATAATTACATTCCTTGAAAAGATTATTATTCAATAAAATTGAGAGAATATTTAACAAAATCCCACTAAAAAATGAGACTTTAATTCGTGCTAAAAAATCCTTAATCTTTTTAATAATAGATCAACAATCCTGACAAAATGTATTTAAACCAAATGGTCACAAATATTCATTCAAACATCAATTAAATGGTTAATGTAGATACAAGACTATTGATTATATGCTATACAATTCTTCAAAGTATACAATTGATTACCTTTTTATGTTTAGTATATAATTGATCCATTTGGTACATATATAATTGATTATATACAGTATTTAATCTATTTTATTTTGGCAGTATGTCAATGTTGTCTAATACCATACATTATAGTAATGATAAAGAAAAAAAATACACTTTTTCAAAAGAAATTCACTGTGTAGTACAAAAGTGCTTCTTTCCCAACTGAATTTAGATCATCTTTAGTATCCACCCTTTCAGTGTTTCTTAAAATGAAAGAACGTTTTGAGTAACCTAGAGGTTATACTCACTTTCATTTATTTAGGCTTGACACTCAGTAAATTATTTTAATGGTTCTTACTTTGTCACACAAAAGTTCCAGAAATATGCAGAAGCAAATCTGCATCTAAATTAATATTTTCTTTCCTTTTGTCGGATAGAATTTTGCCTTCAACCAGAATTTTTAAGGGATTTTGTTCAAAAGATAAAACTATTTAATTTTATTTAATTGAAATATCTCCCTCTTAATCCCTCACATGTTTTCTTACAAAAAGTATAATTATTTATCTCATAAAAATAAAGCAACTTATCTGAAATTTAATCTCTTATTATATATAAATGAATTTTTATGTTATAATGAAAAGTAATACAACACATTTGATTTATTCTTTATTCCACTTCAAGTTCCAATAAAAATGTCGGTTAAAATAAGTAAAAAAGTCCACTACAGCTACTATACTTTATATATATATATATATATATATATATATATATATATATATATATATATATATATATATATATATATATATATATATATATAAATATAAAGTAGTAGCTGTCAATATCTTTTCGGAATGAGATGGCGAATAGTTTTATTTTTCAAGTATAATGATTTAATTTTAACTTTTTAATTTTTTTTTTTCTGAAATTTGAAAATTTTCCAATTAAATTACCAAGTTGCAATAGGGGAAGGTTGGCGCCATCAAACTAGTTTAACCCCACTTATCGGTCCTAAGTCCGAGATTGCACTTGGATATTTTATAAATTTTTATTTTATTTTATAATTTTTAATTTTGTTTGAAAATGATGGAACATTATCTTTTATATTCGCCATTGATATTCTGAAGTGTTTTGGTATTTTGGGATTCATATATTTCAATTTTTAAATTGATAATTATGATTGTTTTTATATATTTAAATATATATATATATATATATATATATATATATATATATATATATATATATATATATATATATATATAGCTAATAAAAATCTATACATGTGACGCTTAGTTGTTTTAATTCTAATATAATATTGATAATATATTTAAAAAATTTAAAATCTGGTTGGGTTTTTTATTACAGTTAAAATACAAGTTTTTGGGGCGAGTTTGTAATCCTGGTGTTTTTTCAAATTTCGGGATTTAACTTTTGTCTAAATTATGTTTTGAAATTTTTTACTCATCAAAATTATCTAAGGATTTAATTCTCAGAGAGAATACGAGATATGTGCGTAGAATTTTTTTTGTGCAATTTTTCTTTCGTATTAATAAATATATTGAAAAAATAATCTTTCTAATCTTCAATGACGATGTGGCAAAATTTTAAACTCTGAGTACTAGACGCATTTTATTTTTTGCATTTGATATTCAGTTTACAATGGACTATAAATCAGTGATGCTCAATCTTTTTTCCCGGTAGGCCGCATACATGTGACAAGTATCTCACGAGGGCTGCAACATGAGTATAATATGGGGGGAAACACTATAAAACCGAAGCAGCATTAGACAAAACAAAATTGACCAAAATATCAAAACTCTTCTTATCGGATTTTATTTTAATACTTTACTAAACCTTTTATCAAACATACACACACACAAAAAATTTACTTTAATGCTTTTTTTTACTGAGTTATGGGGTAGTTTCAATATACGTTCATCCAGTACCAAACCTCTTGTGTTTATATTCTACAACCTCTATATCTCATCCTTGTGTCAAACATATCAACATTTGTCTGTCTCGACTTGCCAGTGAGCATTTAAAAAAGACTCACTTTTTCTGCAGGCAATAAGAGGTTTCTTATTTGCCCTGAAAGCCAGCTAGAAAAGTTTTCACCTCAGCACATCTTCGAATGCCTTGAACTGGACTGGGAAAATATCCATAATAGTCCACTTCTAATATCGGACTTCGTTAAAGCTCGTTACTCATCCGGTTTGACTAGACAGGATATTAGTATATATACAAATCAATCACAATTTCATAATCAATTAAAAAATTGAAAAAAAAATTATATGAATTTTATAATACTAAATCTCATTTCAAAATACCAATGACAAATATAAAAAATAAAATACCACAACGTTTTCATACAAAATTAAATATTTTATGAAATAAAAATTTATAAAATATACAAGTGCAACCTCGGACTTAGGACCGATAAGTGAGGTTAAACTAGTTTGATGGCGACAACCTTCCCCTGTTGCAACTTGGTAAATTAATCGGGAAATATCCAATTCTCAAAAATTTTAAAAAGTTAATACTTAAAAAATTAAACTATTCATCATCGCATTCTGAAAGATAATATATCATTAAAATGTTAAAACTCTAAAACAATTAAGTGCACAATGTAATTGAACCATCGAACACCAAAGATGATCCACTCATCTTTATATTAGTCGTATAGAAAGAAAAAATATTTAAAATCCGCAAGTTCAAATTAAAAACCCAGTATATTCACAAATGAATAGCGTAAATCATCAGAAACTCACCCAAGAGCATCCTATCAATACTTCAATTCACAATTTCTGAGCGATTTCTCATACTTCCTACAACAATCCCCACTCCTATATTTTGCTCATAACTCCCACTAATGTCATGTCCAATCCAATGATCTATATTCTCACATAAGAGTTTAACTATTTGGTATTAGATGCAAAAACCAGATTGCATGCAAAAAAGTTGTTTGATTGGTCATAAATAATTTAAAAGGGTAGTCATGTAAATATTGGTTTATGTGTGTATTAAAATGTATCCTGTGTGTGGAATGCACATATTCTTCACAGCTGGACCACTAACAAGCTGACTTTGTGGACCTAACGTTGTGTGGTGGATTTGTGCTTTTCTTGAAGTCCATCGCAACCCTTCACAAATTTGCTAATTTTATGAGTTTAAAAAGATTTTTAAAAAATATTATATATATATATATATATATATATATATATATATATAACATCACGTTCTAATATCAAAAAAAGCAAATTAAAGCAAGAAAAATTTATACATTTGATTGCTTCATTGATAATTTCCTGCTAATTTTTTAGTACATTGTTCTGAAACAATTATTTTTTTAGTGCAATGGGCCATAACTGGGCCACTCAGAAAAACCCAATGGGCCGCAGGTTGAGTATCAGTGGACTAAATTCATAGGCAAGCAGCGGCAGGTCGGAATCACGTGACGCACTGGCAAACATTTGCATGTGCAACACGTTACCTTGGAAAATCCTTATACTTACGTCGTTGATATCTTGTGTTTTAACTTTGTTACCGTATATATATTTAATATTATAATATTTTTGGATTATTTTAATATACCAGTAGAAAATAATCTTGTTAATTTCTTTATGTAAGTTTTTATTTCATTCTAATTTATTTGTGTTAAGTGTGCATAGCCTCTTATAGCTGTTACTTGTAGTGTTTGTTTGTGTACTTATTTATAGTTCTTAGTTATTTTTAATTAATTTATTAACTAAAGTACAGTGTTTCTCAAACTGTGGGGCGCGCCCCTCTAAGGGGGCGTGATAAACCCTCAAGGGGGGGCGCGAGTATATCGAAAAGTCGGAACCAAAAGATTATTTTATCAAATTATTAATTTACTGAAAGGAAGTAAAACAAAATACTTTCTGACATAATAAAAAAAATAAAATACACATTTGCACTGATATAGTGTACTTATAAATGTATCAGTACTGCACAATGTGTTTCAAAATTCATTTAACAGTACGAAGTTAAGAACAAGTTTAATAATTACCAATGACCTGTAGGCATGTCACAAAATTAAATACAAAGATTAATACTTAGCTTGATAATTTGTACGGTTTATAATTAAAGTTGTATTGTATACGACGTCAAAGTATATTATTATTGAATTCAATACATTTTTATTGCATGGAGGGGGCGCGATGAAAATTATGATTTAAAATTGGATCGCAAGTATAGAAAGTTTGAGAAGCACTGAACTAGTAGTATACTTACTCTTAATAAGTATGCCTTAGCATAGTTATTAGTATTATTACTTAATAATGCCTTAGGTGAATTACAAATTATACAGGCCTTAAAAAGCACTCTCAGGTTCGAACAGCATCTGGATATTATCTTACAGCCGTAGTGTCATTCAACATCTTTCTAACTGGCAAAAGGTGGGTGATAACATAGGAGTCGCTATTTTGAAGAAGCTAAAACATATTTCTTCTTCTCACGAGATCCATCTACAATGGGTTCCTTCGCACGTTAAACTTGTAAGCAATGAGATTGCTGACTCCCTAGCAAACCCTCAACACACTATGAACTCGGCCGCTCTCACCTATTCAGAACTGCACTCCACTTACATCAACAACAAGCAATCAACTGTTCCTCCTGCTCATCTCTGGTATGAGGCTAAATGACCTGGTGGTTCTCTTTTCCATCAATGCAGCAGGCAGGAACAAACTATTCTAACTCCTTTCTGGAGTGGCCACCTCCGAACTTTGACTTTTAGGAATGGAAACAAAGCTTTTTCAACTTGTGTAAGGTGTTCTGCCTGCCAGGCATCTCCAGAAAACATTCTTGACTGTCTGGGGCTTTCGAAACAAGATCTTTATGAAGACCCTCTAATGGTGTTGGACTTTTTGAGAGTGAATGGGATCATGGACTTGCTCTAGCTTGGCTAGACATGGAGATGAGCAACAACACAACACAAATAATTTTTGCTCTAATAAAATACTCTTTTTTAAACTCTCTGTTAAGAAAGTTTAGTTGTTTATTCGTTTATGCCTTGTTTAATTCATTTTTTAAATACAAAATATAAGATTTTTAATAATATTAAAATTGTTATTTATCATGGAATCAGAAATTGTTCCTAAAAAATTAAATGTTAAGGCAACTATTTATTCAAATTTAGAAGCTTTCTTAAACATTTAGAAGAAAAATGTGAATTGGAAAAAAAATTTTAGTAATGTTCAATATATCTATAGCTATATATCTATATATATATATATATATATATATATATATATATATATATATATAATATTTTACTCTTTATCCATATTTATTTATATACATATATTTTTTATTTTATCATTTATCACATTTTAATGACCCAGTAATGACAGTTATGGAATTCAAAGTCTTTATTGAAGGTACGGGGTTTCCTTCGTAGGGAGAACACTGAAGCAACGTCTTACAATGATTTTTCCCATACATAAGAACCATGACTTAGGGGAATAACTATATTTGTATGGGGAAAGTCGGAAGAGATAGCGAACAGTGAATTTCCCCAAAACCATGATTTGCGGGGTTTTCGAGGATTCTATTGGTTCTGCCCCCTTAGACAGAGGTGGTATTAAGTCTATAGGGAAGGTTTAGTGTCTGGAGGGGAAAAGCTGACGAAATACTGAATTGGTTTTGCATCATCCAAGTTCGCAGCTAAAGCTTACGAGTAGAGAAGTATCTATTTTTATATTACATTCTCCCCTTTAAAAAAAATCTTCTGAACCATTTTAAAAGTAAGTAGTATCCCCCATTCGCTTGCTCTTTCGTTCACAAAATAACAATCAAAACTTTCTTTATTTTCTAGAATAGCATAAAATGTTACAATACACAGATTATATACACTATATAATAAAATACAAAAGTTTTTCAAAAGTACATATCATATAAAATCATACAATTTTTTCAAGAGCATTTATCATACAAAACAATACAACATTTTTTCAATTATGCGCATTAGTTTTTTTTTTTTTTAATACAATTTTACAAAACTAATTTTTTCCCATTTTCTAACTTTCATTTAGCCGCTATGTACAAAGAAATAAGACAAAGAACTTATACAACAATGCTTTGAAATTAGCTCCGTTTCAGAGCATAGTCCATCTCAGTCTTGAAATGTTACCATTTCTTTAATATTAACACAAATTTAATCAACACTATATGCAATACAGTACAATACGCTATCATCATATTTCAAAACATACTATGTACAACTTATTCATGATTTAACTTTAAATTTTCAGGTGCATGATACCTTCGTAATTTGAAACATGCACTTTTTCTGACTTTTCTTTCGTATAAGCATTTGTTTTATTTATTTCGTAATTGACGTCAGAAATTTTTCTGAGAATTTTATATGGGCCACTAAATGTTGGAAAAAATTTCCTAGTATTTGGATATTTGAACTCTCTCTCTCTCTTCATAAATAACCAAATCATTAGAACTAAACTCTACATCAACAAATCTAGCATCATAATGAATTTTATTTCTTGCATGATATCGTTTCGTTCTCTCCACTGCTATTTTCCTAGCCTCTTCAATAGGTAGGTAAATGATTTCCTCGAAAGGATTTTGAAACGGTATTGTGCCATACATCAAAAATATGTGATACCCACCAACCTGGAGGTACCATCTCTTCATCTACTCGACCTAGATTTGTGGGAGTTAATGATTGATGACCCAAGCTAGCCATAATAAAACCAATTTATTATTATCAATTCAAATATTCAAAGACAGTCTTACGCTAGGAAGGAAATCAAGAGTGATACAACGTAACCCTAAATTCTATGTAAATAAGCGCCTGGAATCCTAACCTCTTAACTTTCAGTAACTTTATCCTTTGAATCTTAATCTTCCTTAATTTCTCTGACTCACTAAAGCCCGTTCAATAATTACGCTTCTAAGTTTAAATTCTTACCATCAGCTCACGGCGTTCAGCTTCTCAGCTTCCTTTCTCCATCTTCGCGATTACTAAACCTCCACTATATATATACTAACTAATCTGAATATCATGGTTTCTTCTTGAGATGATTGGCTGTGAAATAACTTAATGCTGGATCCAAAGATTCCCCAAAAGGATTAGAAGGAAAAACACGGTAAAGCCCCGTCACAAATATGCTGGTGGGAACTTAGTTACCAAGTGAGGTGCTAAATTATATTCTTGGGTTACTTCTTTTAACAATTTGGGACATGGGACTTTTTTTGAGGATTCATTAACTTTACATCTTATACGTGTGACTATTGTCTGACCCAACTTCTCAACCTTACCATTAGTCTCTAGTCTATGAGCTGTAGTTAATAACTGTTTAATGCTATTATGTTTAAGATGTTTTTAAAATGAGAAAATGTGAAAGAGCAGTATTTCTATCACTTAGAATAGTTTTAGGTATTTGAATCTGAAAAATTTGCGTTACAAAACTAGTGTACATTTCTGTAGTGATTGATTTTGATGCAAATGTCCAGATATATCTAGTATGATGATCGATGAGTAAAGTTAAATATGTCTAGTTGAATTGTAATAGTTCAGACCACCTACACTATCTATCGCAATTAAGTGGAATGGTTCATCAACAGGAGATATGGCCTGAAAGAGACCAAATCTTTTTTTTGTTGAGGTTTTCTATTAACCTGACATGTGTGGCAATGTTTGATAAAATTAGTAATATCCTCAGTTATATTTTGCCAATAGTAAACAGGAGTGATTAAATTAATTGTTTTTTGAATTCCGGGATTACCAAAGCTTTCATAGCACTTTTAAGTAATTTGTACCTTAAAGAATAGGGAACTGCTATTTTAGTAAATTTTTTCTTACGGTTACATAAGAGATTATTATTTTCAATAAGTTTCCTGTTAAATTATCTCTTTTTTTAGCCTCTTTTATTTCTTTCAACTACACTAGATGAGACACGTGGTTTGTTGTCATACATTCACTTTTTGGGGTTTTCTCTGTTATATCTCTAGAGAGAATATCTGCTTCGTAGTTTGTGATACATTTTGTATATTTAATATCATACTCATACATACTTAATTGTAAAGACCAGCGGAACTATCTTCCTTTAAGTTTTTTTATGTTTTTGAGCCAGACTAGGGCTGCATGGTCCGTATGTATGGTAAATTTTTATCCAAAAAGATAATGGTGAAATTTACTTAAAGAGTTTACTATAGCTAGACATTCCAGCTCCGTAATCCCATAATTTTTTCGTAATCCTTTAATGAGTGTGAGTGGAATGCAACCGGGTGTAGATCTCCACTGCTATCTGGTAGCTTTAAAACCACTCCGGCACCAGTTAAACTGGCATCAACAAAAAGGTGATATTCACTTTTCGGCTTAAAAATTTTCAATATGGAATTACAAATCAAAGCTTGTTTTAAAAGTTCAAAAGATTCTTGGCATTCATTTGTCCACTTCCAAGAAATTTCTTTCTTTGATAATTGGTTCAAAGGATGCCTAATCATGGCATATTTATATATAAACCGATGGTATACGTTAATAGAACCTAGAAACCTTTGTAAAGATTTTACATCAGTGGTTTTAAATTTTTAATTCACTCAATATTACTGTTATCTGGAGTGACACACACACAATGCCATTAGAAATTTCGTATCCTAAAAACTGAATTTTAGTTTGTAAAAAAGAACACTTAGATTATTTTAATTTAATATTTTCTAATCTGTAAATGGTAAAAATTTGTTTGATATGTTCTAAGTGATCTGTATAATTTTCGGAAAATATTATATAATGTCATCAAAATAATTTGCAGCAAATTTAATTTTATGTTTATTGAGGATTCGGTGTATCATTCTTTGGAAAATACTGGGTGCATTGCGCCATCCAAATGGTAGTTTTAGCCGTTAATACAATCCACTATTGGTAACAAAAGCGAGTTTCTACGTATCGTCAGGATGTATTGGTATGAGCCAATAAACCGAAGCCATGTCTTTTGAAAAATAATTTCTTTGAGCTAATTTATCTGTAAGTGTTTCAATTACGGGAAGGGGTTCAGCATCTGATTTAGTGATTTGATTTAGTTTCCTAAAATCAATACACAATCTGCTCTTCTTCTGATCATCCTTTTTATAAGCAAGTGTTACTGGTGCAGAATATGGAGATGGACTTTCTTTAATGATCCCAGCCTTTAATAATTCATTAATTTGACTATCAATTTCTTCCTGTTGTTTTGGTGACGTTTTATATGCGCGTAATGATATTGGTAACTCTGACGTCAGTCTCACTCTCTGTGGGGTTCTATTCTTACAGTTCCAACATCATATTTATCTTTAGCATACACATCCTCATAACATTCCAAAATTTCTTTTAGTTCAAAATTTTCTCCACTCTCTTTTGTTTCCGAATTATCTTCCACTTCAGTCTGACAATGTGTGCACCCGTTATCAGAATCCGTCTCGGATATATTCGAAACTTTCAGGACATTGTTTTTATTTTTGCTCCTTTTCTTCGTTCTCTATTTTTTACTACATTTATTTCCTCTTTATTTACCTTTTCTTTCTTTTTTACCTTCTACTATACTGCATTCTTTAATTTAATCATTTTTCATTTTAATTTCAAAAGTACCTTCCTTAACCTTATTTTCAGGATTGATATGCAACGACAAACCGCTGCATTCAGAACTGGAGAAGTTGATCAAGTTTCTCCCTTTCTGCACAACAACTTGTTTCACACAATCAATTTTCAACTGAAATTCAATTCAACTTTCTAACCCTAAGAGAGCATAAGGTAAATCGGTGTTTAGTATGAAAAGCCGTACCGATCTAACCAAGCTACCAACGTTAAGGTCTAAAGTGCATGTTTGGTTAAGTTTTAGTATTTCTTTAGTTTGTTTAACGTTAATTACATTATATTCCTCAACCGACACATTTAATTTCTCCACCATTGCAGCAGGAATAATATTAATAGTCGAACCCGTATCGCAATGTTAAACAATATTTTTTTAATGAATTCGAGTTATCATTTTCACCTTTTCCTTTATTGTATACGAACGCTTATTTTTTAAGTATCCGGATAAAAGTAATTGTCATTGCTTTGGTTGTGGTTGAGATGTTGTTTCAGCTCTACATGGTTTATTAATGCATGAATATCCCCAATGAAAAGCATTCATAATTCCTAACTGCGCACAGAACTTACAGGGGTTTGAGGGTAAATATTGTACGGCATGTGTAGTGGCAGCTTTCAACACCTTCGTGTAATTAAAATTCTTAGGTTTAGGGTTTCTAGTTTTAATCTTACATTCGTAGGCCTTGTGGCCCAGTTACTGTCAGTTATAACAGTGAATTTGAGGCCGTTTTCCTACCTCGTTACTAACATTAGGTACACGATTAAATGATTCTGATTGCTTCATTTCTCTTTTATATGTTTCATACACTCGCAACTTAGTTTTAAATTCTACTATAGAACTGCACCCAAATAACATTGTTTTATTTTGTGTTTAATCGTTTATTCCTTTAATAAAAAAAATATATATAAGTTATTAAAGCTTGTTCGTCAATGCTACTTTGCTGTGAAATTTCTTTTTATAGAGTAAAAGTACACTGGTGTGCAAAAATTAAGCAACAATGTAAAAATTAAGCAGATAACCATGAAATTGCAGAAAAGGACGTCTGGAGATTAATACAGTGAACACGTAAGTCAGTAAAAACGTCATGCGTATGCAAATATCAGGAACGAAACGTCAGAAGCGACGTCAGCGTACGCAAAACGCATGATGTCAGCGCGTACTGTTCAACAGTAAAATAAAAATGAAGGAGACGCAGACGCAATTCAACATATTCGCTGCAAGTGCCAGTGAGTCAGTTCGTGAAATATGGCTAGAAGAAATCACCTGGACGACTTCACACGTGGAAGAATGATCGGGAAGCTGGAGGAGGGACGTACAGTCACCAGTGTAGCTGCAGAGTTCGGAATCAACAAAGTGTCGTTTCGCGCTCTTGAAAGCGTTCCAAACCACAGGTACAGCTGTTAGAAAGGTTGGTGGTGGCCGCCCGAGGACGACAACTGCAGGGGATGACCGATATATCATCCTGCAGGCGAAAAGAGTCCGACGGCAGTCAGCAAGCGTCTTTGCTCAGCAACTCTCTACAACAACGGGTCGACAAGTGTCGCGGTTTACTGTGGCCAGACGCCTTCACAAAGGGGGCCTATTCGCCCGCCGTCCTGAACGCTGCCTCCCGTTGAAAGTTGACCACCGACGCCACCGTTTACAGTGGTGCAGAGAGCACAAAAACTGGACAACTGTCAATGAAGTCGTGTTCTCTTTACGGATGAGAGTCAATTCAGTACCAGAAGTGATTCTCAACGCGTTTTGATTTGGAGAGAGATCGGGACACGGTTTTATACCAGTAACATCAAGGAAAGACACCATTACTCTGGTCCTGGAGTTCTTGTCTGGGGAGGCATTACGCTGAACGGGCGAACTGAGCTCCACATTTTCGATAGAGGGTCTGTAACCAAGGATCGCTATTGTGAGGAGGTACTTCTTCCCCATGTGCGTCTGTTCCGAGGAGCCATTGGCCCAGACTTCATTTTTATGGATGACAATGCACTGCCACATCGGACTCTTGCAGTTGAGGAGCTGCTGGAAAGTGCAAATACACTGAGCAAAATTCCTTGTATTTCATGATGTTTGGGTCGATGATTTTTTTCTCTGTCGAATTTTTCCTTTATTTTTGATGGTTCATTTATGCTAGTAACACATTTTAAACTACCAGTGTTCTTTTAAAACCCTACCAGCTTGACATATTTTAACGACCCAGTAACGACAGCATTGGAATTCAAAGTCCTTATTGAAAGTACGGGATTTCCTTCGTAGGAAGAACACTGAAGCAACGTGTTACAATGATTTTTACCAGGCATAAGAACCCCGACTTAGAGGAAGCATTGTATTTATATGGAGAAAGTCGGAAGAGATAGCAAACAGTGAAATTCCCCAAAAGTCGTGATTTATGGGGTTTTCCAGGATTCTACTGGTTCTGTCCTCTTAGACACAGGTGGTACTAAGTCTATAGGGAAGGTTGAGTTTGGAGGGAAAAGGCTGGCGAAATACTGAATTGATTTTGCATCATTCAAGTTCTCAACTAAAGCTTACGAATATAAGTATCTCTATTTTATTTTTCATATTTTATTTTTCATATATATATATATATATATATATATATATATATATATATATATATATATATATATGACACGTTTCGAGCCAGAATCAGACTAATTTTTAAAGAACTTTATTCAATCATTTCTACATCTCTTCTGACTCTAAGAGCAGGGAGGAAAAAGCACGCCACGGTGCTGGTAAGGGAATAACACTTGAAAAACAGATGCGGTAAGTATCGCGGATTTTATGATTGTACTTGAAAATTAGAGCTGACATATGGGGACTATTAAATCTAACGATCTGGAATTAGACATGTTTATTGGCTAGACCATATGTTCGGAAGAAATAAATGGGTGATTAGTTTAATACTTGAAGATGTGAACTGAGAAAGATGAGTTAAGTGCTAGATAGGGAATTTAATTTTTAATCTAATTTAATTATCCTTACATGTGTGTGTGTGTGTGTGTGTGTGTGTGTGTGTGTGTGTGTGTGTGTGTGTGTGTGTGTGTGTGTGTGTGTGTGTGTGTGTGTGTGTGTGTGTGTGTGTGTGTGTGTGTGTGTGTGTGTGTGTGTGTGTGTGTGTGTGTGTGTGTGTGTGTGTGTGTGTGTGTGTGTGTGTGTGTGTGTGTGTGTGTGTGTGTGTGTGTGTGTGTGTGTGTGTGTGTGTGTGTGTGTGTGTGTCCTAAATGACTTCGTGATTACATATGTTGATAAGGTCTCTGCTAATTATGCCATAATTTGTAAATATTTTTACACTAAAATATTAATTAATCACATTTTAAATAATGATTCATTTCAAAAAAAACAATTCACAATAATAGAGAAGATGTTAATCGTCTTTTAGCTTTGAACAAAAGACTGAATATTCATCTAAATAATATTAATATCCAAGTATTTTTTTTTTTTAATACCAAAATTTCATAAAAGCCCTATAAAATTCCGTAGTATCACTAATGGATACAATACATACATCACGAAGTCTGGGAAGATCTTACAATCTCTTCTTCAAAATCTAATTGATAACCTACAAAACACGGCAATAATTAAAAATAGCTAAGAGATTGCTAGAGTTACTAAGGATATGTTAATTTTTTCCATGCATGGCTTTGATTTCGAGGACCTTTTTAATTCTATAGATATTGACGATATGATTAAGGTTCTACAGTTAATTTATGATAAATCTGAATTATATACATCAATGAGAAAAGAAAAATTTGATATTCTTGTTAACCTCGTTTTAAAAGAAAATTTCATTGCATTTTTGATCAGAATCTTTATAAACAGATCAAAGGATTGCCTCAGGGTGGTCCAGCTAGTAATTGTTTAGTGAACCTATATTTACATTTTTTTAAATTGATCATGTTGTAAATGATTCTTACTTGATTTATCGTTTCATAGATGATTTAATAATTTTTGGTAACTTCAACTCTAATATGGTGGAATTCTTGGATTTAGACTTGCATCTTATTAACAATAACATAATCAGTACCATTTTTGACAAAAAGAGATTCTTTTAAGTTCCATATAATTAAAATTCCTGTATGGAATAGTAACTTGCATGTATCAATTTACAGAAATATCATTTTGAATTTTTATTTAGAAATGATAACTTAGCTACCCACAAAATAGATAAATACAATAATATAAAAAAAATTTCAATCTTGTTTAGATCATGAATACCCTTTTAATTTCTTATTAACTTATATTCATCACAAATACATTAACCGTCTTGCTACTTCTAATTCCAAAACCACCACACAGCAATATAGATTTCAAAGTCAACATGTTAGTGGTCTTGCTGTGAAGATTATATCATAACACTCATATCACAGTTTACATTTTTTTCCACACACATCTTGAACATTTTACACATTGTTGACAACCAACCAAATTAGAGCCTAGCAAATTTACATTTTTGACAATCAACCAATTCAAATTCTACCATATTTGATTGTCATCTCTTTTGATATCTGTTTTTGCTGGATGGTTTAAAATTTAGCTCAAAAGATGTGTTTATGTATATTCGAATTTTTAACTTGGTGAATAATTGATTTTCATTGATGTCAAGACGCTTGATTCTCTTCGTAAAAGCTCTGTGAGTAAAGAAATTTTGTTAAATTATTTTTTGAAAAATACTTTTCTTATGTAATTGTTTTATATATAGGATTTTTCTACTTTTTTTTACGTAATTGTTTTGCGATTTTCTGCATTAAGAGTTTGGGAGAGTTTGTTACATAATAGTAGTAAGTGGTTTTATCATACTCTCTGAGTTTTTACATACTCTGAATTTTTATTTATTTTATTTTATTTAGTTTTTCCTACCGAGTTGCAAAGGGGGAAGGTTGGCGCCTTCAGACTAGTTTCTGACTTATTCACTGACTTATTATCTGACTTTCCCACTTATTCGGTCCTAAGTCCGAAATGGCTTTCTGACTTGCTAGGTTCTTCTTTTATTTTTCTATAATTCTGATCTTCATGTTTAGCTTTTATATTTTTATTACGTTATTTCTTGTTATGTTCATTATCTATTATTTCTTGTTTTTGATATATAATACAAATTCCTTTCATATATTTATATATATATATATATATATATATATATATATATATATATATATATATATATATATATATGTATATATATATATATATATTATCTTAACATTACTATTGCTATAAATTCATAATTTAAATTTCGTTTTTAAGGCAACATTGGATTTGAATTCAAATTATTGAAATTAATTCACATTCTGATCCAATAACTGAATCAATTTGTACACAAAAATCATTTAGTTTAGCAGAAGAGCTAGTTAAAGTTATCAAAGAGGGATATGCATATTAGATTAGGAGGGGATAGAGGTGCTATTAGATTTAAGACGCTGTCATCAAAAATTGAAAAAGAAATGTTTCCTTTTCAGAATAGAGAGAGATGTTGTGACTACCTGGAAAGAACATACTCTTATTTAATGATGATAACTCCCACCAGTGTTGATTCTCAACGAGCATTTCTTTTGACAAGAAAATTTGTAACGAAAATAAGAAACCGTTTGCACGATGAAATGCTGGACGAGTTGTGTTTTTTAAAAGCTTATTTACAAAAATACACGAAATGAAGAAATGGTTTTTTTTAATTTCATTATGTAGTATTTTTATTTGTTTTTTATGATGAATTAAGTTTTGTTTTGATTTGTTTCAATAAATAATAACATTAAACCAATTTAATTTTTTAATTACGTTTCCAATTTTATTATGTAATTTCAACTATGCTAATGTGTATGTATTTTTTGTAAATAGTTCAATCCTAAACCCAGGGCCAGTGCCAGATCCCGGGATTTGGATAATGTATACCAAACCAATGTATACCCAAAATACCAGAGTTGAAACTGTAACATGGGGTTTCAAACCCTAAAGTGCAGTATTAAAAAATGTAAGAATAATTTTTATGCCAATAGCTCATTTTTAAACTCCTTTGAAAAAGTAAAATTTTGTAATAATTCTCTTGCTGAGTACAGATATTTCAAATTTTACTTTTTAAAAATATGTTTAAAATATTTTTAAATTATTTTTTTAATTTAGTAATTTTCTCTTGAAAAGAACGAACACCATATATAAAAAAGAAAGATAGATATTTTGATAGTATATATATATATATACACTCTGTCGCAAAAAAATATATGCACCCAGAAGAAATTGAGCTACATTCACGAAATTTGGTATGCATGTAGTATATATGAAAATAAACAAATGATTAAAAATTCAGAACAAAATATCATTTTATTAAGCGGTTACAGGTTGCAAAAGGTTAAAAAATCAGTAAGTAGTAAAGCCACCTCTGGCAGCTATACAAGCCGAAATTCGGCGTGGCATCGATTCAATTAGATCACTTATGACCCCCTGTTCCTGCCATAGTCTTTGCATCTGCGCAGTTAATTCTCCTGTATCTCGGGACGGCTGCAGTTGCCTTCCCAGCGCGTCCCAGACATGCTCTATTGGCGAAAGATCTGGTGACCTGGCAGGCCATGGTAGGACGTCATATCCTTGAAGACATTGTTGGGAGAGTCGCGCAGTATGTGGACGAGCATTATCCTGTTGATAAATGGCACCTGGGCGACTTGATAGCATGGGTAACACAATCGGCGTTAAAATATCGTCCACGTATCTGCGAGCTGTCAAAGTGCCTTGAAGTACCACTAAAGATGATCGTGTGTCCCAAGAAATTGCTCCCACACTGTCACACCTTGTGAAATTGCTGTATGCCGCTCGACAATAAATGCCGGATCGGACCGCTGGCCGGTGCGCCTCCAGACACGTGCGCGGTGGTCATCAGCACTGAGACTGAATCGGGATTCATCACTGAAGATGACACGTCTCCAGTCTGTCACACTCCAAGTTGCCCGAGGTCGGCAAAAATCCAGTCGACACTGCCTATGATGTGGGGTCAGTGGCAAAGCGGACGTCGGCTCCTCAAGCCAACTTCGGTCAGTCGTCTCCTTATGGTTTCTCTTGATGGCACTGGATGTCTGGAAGGAGGTAAGTGGCGTTGAATCGTTGCTAGCGACGTTGTTGGTGCCGAAGTGGCCACTCTTCTGATTGCACGAACCTCGCGATCATTTGTGTTCCTGGGACGTCCTGACCCTCCGCGACGGTACACTCTACCTTCTGTGATCCACTGTTGCCAACACCGAGCAACTACCATATCGCTCCGACCGAGGTGGCGGCCGATACGTCTATTCGACCAACCTGCTTCTCTGAGGCCTATTATACGGCCCCTATCAAAGTCCGTCAGCTGCTCGTACTGCCGCCGGTTACGTCTTAGAGGCATCCTAAGTCTCAATATCGTCTATCAAAGTCATCAGATTCGTTTGGATAGCCGTACGGCGCTCGTACTCATGCTTTTAAACTCTCCCAGTTGCGCAACTAATATGCGCATAGCACACTTAGCCTTGTCTCATTGGCTTCGAAATTTTAATCATTTGCATATCTCTTACCAGACTACATTCTTGCCGAGTTTCGTGATTGTAGCTTGATTTATTCTGGGTGCATATATTTTTTTGCGACAGAGTGTATATAGTCTAATTCTTTACAAACGAGAGATGAAGATACAGAAATCAAAATCGAAAAACACATGACCGTAAGCAAACCATATGTATGTATATATATATATATATATATATATATATATATATATATATATATATATATATATATATATATATATAATGCAAAGTTTTATCGTTTATCATAAAATTTTATAATCCTCCGAATTTCAAAATTTTACATTATATTGTTAATATGCAACAGAAAATACTTCTTATGTACCTATTTACTTAGGATTTATATAAATAACAATGATATGATATTAGTAGTTATTAATATTAGGAAAACAAAAGATCCTTATCTATGTGATTATGAATATGCACTGAAATTTCATAAACTTAAAACTTCTAAAATTTATCAATATGACTATCACTATTGATGAAAAATTGAAAAGCCACTCAAAAGTGTTAATTTCGTTTAAATTAATTATGCACAAGAAAAACACAATAAATATTGTTGAAGACAGGATTTTTATGTGAGAGTCATAGCCAATTGCAGAGAGTCTGCTTTTCAGCTCAAGCGTCGTTCGCAACTTGACAAATATTTACAATTATGAGGCTCGTTTTCTAATAGACTTCGTGTTACTTCAAACTGGGGCTACAGTAAGCATTCAATTTAATTATAATCAGTTCACTCAAACAATGTTAGAATTTAGAAGTTGATTTTTATTTAACATGTAGCAATCTGTATTATTCTTTCTGATATATGCATTTGGTAAAACCGGGATTCTTATTCGAATTGCTTCAAAAAATTAAAAGTTCAGAAGCACTAGGGTTCTGTAGTCCTACAGTAAAAATATAATAAATAATAATTATATATATATATATATATATATATATATATATATATATATATATATATATTGCATTAAACGCACATTATTAGAAAGAAGTAATATAAAAAAATTTAAGTCAACTCCTACTTTGAATGGATGAATAGAAAGTATTTAATATTGATTGAAAATTTTATATATATTAGAGAGAGTGAGAGTGAAATAATAGAGTAGGTATTAAAAAAGAGCATTATTTGTATGCATTGTTGTAACAATGCAAACCCGGTTTAGCTAGTTTGACTGAAAAACAGGTTTTCGGTGCCAACTTTTGTCTTTGTTTTAACAGTTACATTGTTACAACAATATGGACGAGTCTAAGATGGCGTCAGAAACCGGAAAAAAAGAAACCAACATGGCTGTATCTGAATAAATAATTTCAGTCAATTTTACTTAATTATAATTCAATTATCGTATTTTTACCCAAAACAATAGTGTATAGAAAGTTTCAGCTCAAATAAGCGCTTTAAAATGTGAGGAAAAAAGTTTTCAAGTTTTGACACAAGTCGCCAAAAGGGTCACTAAGTCTCCAAAAATGTTGCCAAGGTATTTGTATTTGTAATTCTTTGAATAATTCATTTTAATAATTAATTTTTATTAATTATAATTAAATTATTGTACTGTCGTGAAATATCATCATGTATATAAAGTTTCTGCTCAATTGAGCTCTTTAAAATGTATTTTATTAACGATTGAAAATTCCACCAAGATAAATAAATAAACAAACAAACAAATATATAGAGAGAGAGCGTGACCTAATAGTAGGATTTGAAAAAGAAACTTTATACTAAGGAATGCAATATCATGTCAATGATAATAATGTAATGTCAATTTAGAATGCAAAAAGATGGTTATACCTAGAGTTTTAGTTTGGATTATGTCAAACAAATATCTTTCAGGTTTTCTCAAAATAATATATTGCAAATACTTAAACAAAAAAAGGCAAAATACTTTCAAAAAATTTCATATAAACTTTCAGCCACTATTCATAAAATTAGAGACAAAAAAAAATCTTTTTCTCGAACATACATTTAAAAATACGTATTAAATGCATAGTTAGGAAATGAAAATCATTGAAAAAGTCTCTGAATTTTTTCACGGTATCCGTAAATAAAAGCTAGAAAAACTACAAAGATTGCAAGCGCAAACAAATGATGAAAGCAATGCTAAAAAAAAAATAAACAAGTTGACCAAAAATCCTGAAAGCTCAAATAGCTTCTGAACTATCATTTGGATTGCTTTCGGGAAAGCTTTGAAATAATTCGGAATGAACAAGAAAAAAGATTCCAGCGTGATATAAAATAGATCAAATGACAATACCAGTGTAGAAAGAATTACGATTGTTAGTCCATTGTATAAGAAACCACAACTTTTGCATTGTGAAAAAAAATGTACCAAACCCCCAAAAAATGCGCAAGTATGTAATCTTATAAATAAAAGATATTGAACAAAATATGTATGAAGGAGGCATTATTTGTATGGTAGAAGTATCGCACATACTTTCTTTTTAAAGGAAATCATTGTTTTCAAAAGAATTCATAAATATTTATATTTTAGTATATAAAGGTAAAATTCAGACTTGTATGAGTTAGGACGTTTGGGAGAATAGTAACAAGTAAGTCCTTTTGAGACACAGAAATAATATACAGTAAAATCTGTTTTTGTACGGTAGATAGGGGCCACATAAAAAAACTCACAGAAAAAATATTCCAAAATTCTATAAATACTTACATATAACAAAAAAATTAGTCAACATACGATAGAAAATTTTTTCATGCGGTCCGAATAAAAAAAAAGTCGCACTTAGAAAATACATAAATTATTTACGAAATTTGTGAGAAAGTACTTCCAAAGAAAATAAATAATTAAATCACACATGGAAACATTTTTAAAACATTTAATTTACATCATATACATAAAGAAGTTTTCACACACAAAATGCACATACATAACTCACTGCCACTCATCGTAATCCAAAGTGTGCATTTTCTTGTGATGAATTCGTTCAAAATCGCTTTCATCACTTGAAGGTACAATTTAAATTCATTTATTTTTTCGCTCAAATAAAGTAAGTGATATGCTTTTTTGCGACAACTGTCGATCGATCAGTTGCTTGTATACGTACCGATAACCAGATATGCATGGTCAAAGCTCTTTTTGGAATTTTTAAATTCTTTACGGAATTTGTATAATTTTTTTTAAAAAAAATGCTTTTCCTATTTGCTGGAAAGCTGGATCCTTCCATTTATCATATCCGCTCTCAAAGAGAATACGGTTCTTCTTGCCCGTCTTCATAATCTATCAAATTATTGATAATGTCACTGTCATTGCAAGTTTCGTCTCCAATCAAACGCGTTGAGAGAAATAATTTAACGTGCATTGTCGAGAGACCGCGCCTTGAAGTGTATATATGTGCAATGATAGAAAACATTACAGAGGCGTCAAAGTCGTTCAAATTCATGTACCGCATAAAAATTATCACACAAAATAAATCGCACAAAAAAAAAAGTTCTACTGTAAATTAAGTTATTTGGGTTTTTTTCTATATCTTTTTGAGTATTTAATGCCATAATAAAAATTTTACTGAATTTTGTTATTATGTACATTTGGAATTTTATCCTTATTGGCTACAAAGCAAAATATTCCATCAGATTCCAATACAATGCTCCATCCTTATACTGAAGAAAAGTAAATCTGCATTACAAAATGAAAAAAATTGCTACTATAAATCACACAATGCGATAAACAGTCTCGTATATTACGCGTAAGATTAATTTAATACTTTAACATAACTTTTTGTTTTGCTTGAATTTACAATACTTACTATAGAAATTCATACTTATCTGTATCTGCCATATAAAGTGTCTGATGCCCGAGAGGCTGTCGATCTGTCGGGGCTCAAATTCCTCACGCCGGAGAGCAAAGGTGTGGAAGTTAGGAGAGCAGTGAACCAGCTCAAGTGTACCTCTTCGGCCCTTGCACGAGGTTCAGAATTATGCAGTCCTTTGCCAACAGCACTTGCTGTGCTTTAGAGTGCGGTATTAATAATATCTACACAGCTGGCCACCATAAATGCAACACCAAGAAAGACAAGAGATAACACAACAAAATTTATTTTGTAGATAACATGTTGACCAAGTATCAATTGATTAAATTTATAGACTTCTGTGAAGTGTGGTTCCTGCCAGAATCAGTAGCCAGAGTAGCCGCCATTGTTGGTGATCAACGCTGTCACACGCCTCGGCATGGATTCATAGAGGCTTTGGATGCGTACTTGGGGTACAGCAGACAAAGCAGTTTCCACACGTTGCCAAAGTTGATCTGGTGTGGTAGCTGGGGCTGTAATCTGGCAATCATTCAGAAACCATAGACCACATGTTTTCTATCGGCGAAAGATCTGGAGAGGAACCGGTCAGAGAAGCAATTCAATCTGGTGATTGATGAAGAACCTTTGGACAATACGTACCACGTGTGGTCGCGCATTATCCTGTTGAAATATGGCTGAGGCCAAGCCCTGAAGGTAAGGAAGGACAACTGGCTCCAACACCTTGGAGATGTAGCGCTGGCTATTTAAAGTACCGGAAATGCGTAATAGAGGAGTGCGAGAGTGATATCGAATACCGCCCCATACCATAATACCGGTGCAGGACCAGTGTGGGGGTGCATAACGCAGAAGTTCAGCATCCTCTCTCCACGGTGTCTCCAGACTCGAATCCGACAGATGCGTGACTCGTCAGTAAAGGCAACTTCATTCCATTCTGCCGCCCACATCCTTCTTTCATCGCACCATTGGTGGCGGAGACGTCTGTGGTTCTGCGTCAAGGGTAGACCAAGCAATAGACGTCTTGCGGACAGACTACTCTGCTATAAACGGCATCGAATGGTACAACCAGACACTTAATGATGCGTTACAGACTTAATGTGCTGTGCTACGGTTCGTGATGTGACTGAGCGATCCGTCACTGCCGTGCGCACAATTTGCCTGTCCTCACGTGAAGTGATGCACTGAGATGGATGCGTTTGACCACATCGGTTCGTCGTACCCTCCTGCATCCAACGGTCACATACCCTAATTACAGTTGTTTGGTTTCGTCCAACTCGACTACCGATTTCCCTGAAAGATAATCCTCAATTTCGGTAGGCCACTATTCTTCCTCTGTCGAACTCGGATACTTGATCAAAAGCTGATTGCTATTTTCTACGAGACATAACTGATCGTTTTTTGAAAAACCACAAGAAAAACACAATTGCCGAACTTGAATTCGTCGAAATCTCCAAGCCTTAAATAGCGGTTTCAGGTGGCGCCACAGGTGCGCATGATGTGTGTCTGTGCTGAAATTGTAATCATTTGCATATCTCACCTCCGTTAATTCGCATGTTGTAAATTCCATGTTATTTGCATGCTTCCTTCATGGTGTTTCATTTACGGTGGCCAGCAGTGTATTTACCCTAATCTGTTGTATAGATGTTATGAGTGATGCTGAAAGCTTTAAAAATTTTAAAGTTTGTAATAAATAGGGACATTTTAAAAATGTAAGATTAAAATGCTTTCATTCAAGTTTTTGTTAAAATAAAAATATATATGTGTGTGCATGTTTTAATATTTCACTTTCATTTCCAAGATGTTTTATTCTCAACTTCTCACGATTTTTTCTTCATTTAAATGCACATGGCTGAAACAAGGGTTTTACATAGACATTTAAATGCCTTTTGTCATAACAACAAGTTATCTGTAAACCGTTTTGATTTCCCTTTATTAAAGGTAATTGAAACAACATAATTTATGTTAACAGTGTGATAGTGTTTCGTTGATTGGGGTTCGAGGATTTTTTATGCAAATCAGTCGCAAAGAACAAGATCTTTCTTTTTAAGAGTGATGAGAATATATTGTCGAAAATCAATCCTTAAAATACAGGATTCCATAGGGTCACAAACTCACTAAAAATGGTCGTCAACATGGTCACCAACTTGGCTATGTTTCTAGGATTTCACCAAGTTCCCATTGAATCACCATTATAACATAAGGGACGGCATTGCTAGCGATTATTACAATTTTAACATAAAATAAATACAACAAAATAAATGCATTATAAAGAGTGTTTTTTCTAGGTATAGAAGTTTAACTTGGCATTACTTTTTCAAGATGGCGACCGATTTAACAGCTGTCAAGAGATTTATTCTCAGTTTGGTTTGCCAATTCATCAAAACGATCATCAAGCAAGGCGTAGATTCGTCAAATGGGCCCAAAACGAGATTGCCGTTGTTCCCGATTTTTATAAGCGAATTTTGTTTAGCGATGAAGCGCACTTCTGGTTGAATGGCTACGTCAACAAACAAAACTGCCGCATTTGGAGTGAAACTAATCCACAAGTGTATGTCGAAACACCGTTACATCCAGAAAAACTGACTGTTTGGTGCGCTTTATGGGCTGGTGGAATCCTTCTTCAAAAACGATGAAGGCCACAACGTTACAGTCAATGGTGATCGGTATAGAGCCATGATTACTAACTTTTTCATTCCTGAATTGAACAATCATGATGTCCAGGAGCTGTGGTTCCAACAAGACGGCGCAACATGTCACACAGCTCGTGCCACAATCGATTTATTAAAAGACACGTTTGGTGACCGCCTAATTTCACGTTTTGGACCTGTGAATTGGCCTCCAAGATCTTGTGATTTAACACCGCTAGACTATTTTTGTGGGGCTATGTAAAGTCATTGGTCTATGCGGATAAGCCACAAACGCTTGACCATTTGGAAGACAACATTCGCCGTGTTATTGCCGATATACGGCGACAAATGTTGGTAAAAGTCATCGAAAATTGGACGTCCAGATTGGACTACATCCGAGCCAGCCGTGGCAGACCTATGCCAGAAATCATATTTAAAATGTAATGCCACAAGATTATCTTTCGAATGAAAAAAAATTCATGTCAATCGAATAATACATTGTTGTTTTATTGCAATTCTATACCTCTAAAAAACACCCTTTACATTCAAATACATGTTATTTATACTATTTTATTAAAAATTCTTAACAATCGTAATGCAATTATATTTCGAAATCGCCACGATATTGACCCTGACCTCTAAGTCTTGGCAAATGATGTTCAAGCTCTGATATCTCTAAGGATACATCATGTAGAAAACGAAGACCTTATGAAAGGTTAAATATAACTTGAATTTTCTCATGGTAATCTAAGGAAGTTAAGCTAGGAAAGTACCCGCGTAAGTATTATTCTCGTCAGTTGATCTTGCATCTAAATTACGAGATCTGCCGCCAAAGTTCTGAAGCCTGGGATCTGTCTTCTAATGTTACTCCAGTGTAACATTAATTTAGAATGTTTTTATTTACTTACTATTAATTCACTCTTACAGCTGCAGTCTACAGATATGTTTGAACTTCCAAAAGTAAATTCATCTGATAATCATATTCCATAGAACGAGGTTACCTGTAATGTGAAACATATCCTTTCAGATGTAGGAATTGTAACGGGCTCACGCGTTTTTTCATTAACATATCCTTTTGGGTTCTTTGGGGCCAGAATGAATGGCAACTCTTTTCCAACCAACACAAGAAGTAAAGCGTAAAGGAAAAATGCAAATTAAGAAGCTTTTAAATATCAGAAGTTTAGAGTAAGCCGGGTGGAATTTGAGAGGAATGTTATGATAGTCCGTATTTCAAGTGTGAAGAGGTTTTGAAAGGTTAAGTGACAGCCAACAGAAGTTACCCGTGACAAAGAGCCCTTAGGTCAAGATGCATACCAATGCACACCTGTGAACCGCAACTTCAACTAGGATCAGACAGATGGATCCTTCGTGGGACATTGAAGGTAGGAGTGACTATTTAAATATTCGGATCTGTGATCGCATTGGGAATTGAGATTAGGCGAGAGTTAGTTATTGATAATGGTCTGAGTTGCGTTATTTCGGTATTATATATTGTGTGTTCAGCCATCGTAGCTTCTCTCACATATCATTTTATTATCTAATCTGTTAAAGGTTTAAGATCTTAATAAAGTCATTATAAGATCATGATAGCTTCTAGTTCTTCATTTATTCCTACACCTCTAGTCACGCTGATAATCTAGGGAGAAGGGCACCCGAGGGGGCGCCCTTACAGAATTTCACTGTCTATATATGAAAATGTATTCTTTTAAATTACAAAGAGCAAAAAAATATAAACATGCCGATTTTTTTTTTTTTTTTTTTTTTTTTTGAAAATATCAGGATTTTGATCGATAATTTGCATAAATATAGACAAAAAGCAAGAATAAAAATTCATTAAATTGAGAATTCTTAATGGGAGAAAAGCCCTTTTATTTACAAAAAAAAGTTGTTCTGAGTGAGTAAAATTTTAGATTTTTTTTTAGCTAATTGATCCTGGCTGGATTCTAAATGGCTTACGATAAAACATAAAAAAGGAACTATTAAAAACTGTGAGATCTCTCTTAAGACTGCCCAGTGGTCTTTAAAATTAGTCTAAAATGTAATACGATTTTATTTTCAAGCCCTATTACATTTCGGAAACATGAGCAAGTATGTGAGCAATGAAGTAATTGTGAATAATTTGTTATTACTTATGAAATCGCAATTAAGATTACAGTTAAAGTGCATATCTTAATGCTTAATTTTCCCCATTAAAATACATTTCAAGTAGCCAGCTAGGGGGCGTAGTTGGTTTGGAGCTGGCCTTGTAGCAGGTTCGACCCCGGCCGAAGTCGGTCGATTTTCATGATGTAAAAAATCAACATTGTCCATGTCGTATGATTAAGCGGCTTGTAACAGATCCCTTGAGTGCGCCGGTTTGGCTTGGATGCTCTCTGCAAAATTAAATTCCAAAAGCGGTTCCACATCATTAGAGCTGCTCAAGTGCTTTAATCTGGGGAGGAAATTGAGCATCAAAATTACTTGCAGTGATTTGTCTACCACCTATATGGTGCCGCATTACAGAGAGATACCAGCTCCCGAGGAATGTATTAGGTCTGCAATGAAAAAATGCCTAACCGCAGCCTGATTAGAAATTTTTAAAAAGGTTCCTTTTTGAAGTTATACTTCTGATTACGCGTTTGGGAAAAAGGATGAGGGTAAATTTTTACGATGCTCGTGCACACTGCCACGGATGTGACGCAAAACCATCAGAGATGTGACGCGTACCGTCACGGATGCGCGCGTATACCGTCACGGCACCGATGCGCGCGCACACCGTTGTCTAATATTTATCATGCCACTTTTTTGGTGCTAGGGGACTGATATTTGGGGGGGTCATAATAACTATTGTTATAAGCCATATCTGTTGGGACGCATCCCCCCGGTGCATCCTCCCCTCTACAGCTTTTTGGCCAATATCTCGGTGCCCGAGCCTGACAGTCCATTCGATCCTAGCTCATTGGATCCCTCTCTATCTGCTCTTCCAGTTATTGTAATTTCCTTCTCATAGGGCTATTTCTTATATAGTTCTTAATTGTTTTAAACTTTTTTAACTTTTTAAATTTGATTAAATTCACAATATATTGGCTCCTGTTCGAGTCTCGGACTTTGATTTGAACCACCTGTTCCACTCGTTGAGACCCATCCAGTCATCTACTTCATTCCCATTGTGTAGGCATGGGGAGGGTTTAAGCACTAAAATATCATGCTCCCATGTTAATTCTATGGGTACTGGAAAAAGTCCAAAAGTCCCCCCCTAAGGAATTGGGCTTGGTCCTTGATTTTTGGAGGTCCGTCATATTTTCGTACTAACGCGAGCTTTACTTGGAATTGGTCCCTTCCGGTTATCCCCCAACCCTACAGGGCTTCCCCATTAATAACTCGAAACCTATGCCACCTTGTTCGACCGCACCAGCTGGATTGGGAATCACCTACTACTCTGTGTATCGTTGGGATGTACGTGAACATTTACGTCACAGTTGTTCCCCCTTCCCATTTACAACTACAGACACTGGACCAGTTCGAATGGATTCTTCTTGTGTTTCCTCACAACCAGGCCGAGTTTCGAGTTGCTGGGCACCCTGCTTCTATTTTATTTAGTTGTTTTAAATGTTTTAATTATTTTAAAATGACCATAACTCGGGGGCTCTTCAGGCGGATGCCTTAATTTTCTCAGGGACGATTCTTCCCACCGAGACATTCAATATGAGGTCTCAGGTGTCACATTCGGTTCGCCTCATTTCCAGATACAGTCTGCCGACCCCCCCCTGTTATTGGTCCTATTGTCCCTGTGCGGGGTGTTTAAATTTATTTAAATCGTGATTATCTCGGGTTTGGCTAGTCCCATTGACTTCAGGTTAGTATCGTTCAACTCTGCTCATGACAGCCTTTTATCTTTGGTTCAGCTTGCCCTGCTCAAGATTTTTAGAAAGATTTTAATCTTGATACACCAAAGAAGTATAACTTCTTACGTCCGTACATAAGTACACACACGCACTTTTTTTCAAAATTTACTTTGAGTTACATAAACAAGATTATTAGGAATTTACAATATTTTTTTCAATCAGAAATATAGGGTGGTTTTATTATAAGATAATCCTAAAGGTAACAAGTTAGATTTAAATTTATATCTACGGTATTTTTATATAGGTTTAGATTACTGTCTGCGTATTATTCTATGATTAGGAGGTTTAATTTAAATTCTGGCATCTAAAAAGCTTTTTTGGACAATGATTTTCATTGCTTGCTTATTCATTATTGACTGATAATAACCTCCTGACAGTGAAATTTTCTCATCATGGGATTTCAATATCTTTTTAAAACTATTTTCTTATAAAACTGCTCACTCACATACGTAGCATTATGTGAAATTCTAGGATATATTGCAGTGATTCCCAAAGTAGTCTATATGGCCCCTAGAGGTTTATGATGACCTGCAAGAGGTAAACGTCAGTGAAAAAATAATTTGGGGTCCATGAGGTGTAAATGAGGTCTACGATAGCCTAAACCAGATCGTGACTATAATTTTAAAAGAAAGTTTAATCAAGTGTAAACCAAATTTACCTATTTAACAGCTTTATTTTCTAAATTTACTGGGGTTAATTTGCAGTTACAAGGCGACAGCATAAATTTTATTAAAAAAGAACCAGTATTTCAGTATTTCTTGTGTGTGTGCCGGAAACAAGCTAAAAGAATATAAAACTGGACGTCGCAAATTTTAACAGTTTATCAATTTCTCACAGGCAATCGGCAGAAAAATGACGTTTTAACCTATCTTCAACATTTAAATGCCCTTTATTAAGATTTTGAAATTGGGTTTGAGAATGCTTTGACTATGGTAATATCAAAGTAGGTAATGAATTAATTTTGTCATATTAAAAAAATGTCTGATTACAAAAGCAACTGATTTTAATAGCCCTAATGAAGATCTTAAAGTAAAATTTAGAAACGAATGTCACAGCACTTTTGGCTTTAAAAAGATATACTTGTTATTTATCCCGAATTATGGGACATCTCAAGAAAGTTTTTAATTGCTTTACCCAGAGAGGAGTAATTTCAGCGTGCTTTACAATCTCCAAAATAAAAACAGAAAGAAAAAAAAAGAAAGATATTACATGCTACTAACAGAGGAGATTTAGAGTTAAACTTTAAAAGATTAAAACCAAATGTATTGGAAATTTGTTATTGAAGCAAAACCAGATTCATCCCAATCAATAAAAACATTCGTTTGTAGCACAGTTGTTTCATGTGTATAAATTATTTCATATACTAATTAAATTTTAATTTAATTAATTCACATGTGTTTCTTAAGTTTAAATACTCTACTAAACTACAGTTAGAAACATAAAGTTTTTAAAGTAAGTAGTGCTATATATACCAGCTGTCAAAAAACATTTAAGTTGATAAATTTGCAAAAATTTAATATTAGGTAAGTAGGGGTCTACACAAAACCGAAAAACATGGCAAGGGGTCTATGAGACAAAAAAGTTTGGGAACCTCTGATATATTGTATTAAGTTGTGAATTATCTTAATGTAGACGTGACAAATTTATTTTTTATAAAATGCAGTGATACATTATTATTTTATATTAATTATAATTTCAGATGCTATTTTTTCTACATAAGGAAAATAATGAAAGAGAGCTAATTTTTTATTTAATAAGTGCATTAATATTTCAGCATAAATATATGCGCATAAAAATATCTTAGAAACAAGTAACAGTGGATGAAGTATCCTTTGAAATCTCGAATCCTTTCAGTAAGCTTATTTCCAGAAAGAACTGAAAAATGATAAAAAAAATTAATAACAGAATGTATTATACCAGCAAAGACAATAACGATGTATAAATATTAATGTCTCTGTGTAAATAGATTTGAAAGCCTCATCTATTGATTGGCGTAAAAACACTGAGTGAGCTGCAAAGTCAGTAAATAATTCTGGTAGAGATGAAAGAAAAATGATTGCCAATATCCTTCGCAGTAGGGATGCAAACAAAGATCTGAGCAAAAAAAAAGCAAATAGATAATAATTATTCAGAGATAGAATATAAATTTCTTCTCTCTCTAAGTTCTTAGAAGCTTTCTTCTAAGCGTAGGACCTTAGAAAGGTTTATGTTTGTAACAAATATATTATTTTTATTAATAAAGTTGTTCTGATGGCACATGCAAAAAGCAGAAAATACTTAGGACTTTGATAAAGGTCAAATTGTAGCGTACCAGGAATGCGGTTTATTGTATCCCAGAATTGCTGCCCGCGTCAGTCGAGATCCAATGGCTGTTAGCAGAATATGAAACCAATGGTTTCAGAATGTTAAAATGGAACCCTGTGCCAAATCTCAACTGCCTAGCACTAGCAACCGAAAAGACAGGCATGTTACCCGCTTGGACTAAATCGATCGTGTAGCCACCTCACGAGCACTGAGCAAAAATGGGGAGGGGGTCGTTTGCAAGGTAACAAATCTCTGCACGAACAGTTCGGTGACGTTTTCAACAGTATGGACTCTCAGCTCGGAAACCATGGCTTAGGTTACTCTTGACGCTGCATCACAGGCAGGAGTGTCTTCAATCGTGTAATCAATGACGAACCTGGGCGTACGAATGGCGAGACGTCAGTTTTTCAGATTAATCAAGGTTCTGTTTACAGTATCAAGATGGTCGCATCCGTGTTTGGCGACATCGTAGTGAATGTACATTGGCAGCGAGCATTCGTCTGCGACATACAGGCCCATCATCTGGCGTGATGGTACGGGGTGCTATTGGATACACGTTTCGGTCACCTCTTGTTCGCATTGATGGTACTTTGAACAGTGCACGTTACATTTCTGGCGTGTTACGACCCGTGGTTCTACCTTTTATTCGAGCCCTTCGAAACCCTATGATTCAACAGGATAATGCACGACCGCATGTTGCTGGCATTGTAAGGAACTTCCTTGATACGGAAAATTTCCGGCTGCTGCCCTGGCCTGCATGTTCACCAGATCTCTCACAAATAGAAAACTTCTGCTCCATGGTTGCCGAACGACTGACTCGTCATCATACGCCAGTAGCTGCGGTTGATGAGTTGTGACATCGTAGAATCCGCATGGGCATCTGTATCTGTACATGCCATTCAAACTTTGTTTGACTCAATGCCCCGGCGTATAAATGCTGTTATTATTGCCAGAGATGGTTATTCTGAGTACTGATTGCTCATAATCTGAGTACCCAAATTTCTTCAAAATTTAATCACTTGATATATATATATATATATATATTTCCAGTATACTATATTTGTCCAGCAAATTTCATTTAGTTATCTGCATTTCTTCTTGGTGTAGCAATTTTAATGGCCAGTAGTGTAATTCGTTGCCATTTTTAAACACTTTTACTCCGCAAAAAGTATGTAAAAAAAAGAAGCAACTAGCTACCAGCAACGATTTTTATTTTTAGTGTTTAATATTATTTAATGTCAGCTGCAATTCATATATCTTTTAAAAAATTTATTGTTCTTATTTTGTTGCATAACATGTTACATGCTGACTCAAGCCTCAGTAACAGCATTAAAAATGTTGCGATTTCATGAAAGGATCTCATATACTTGCTGTTTCAAGTATTCCCGCTGAAAAAGTTCCAATGGATGGAGATCAAGTGAGTGAGAAGGCCATTTCACGGAACCACCACATCTGATTATTTGAGGCTATAATGTTTCAGCTTTTCTGTTCATATCGTATGAGGAGGAACACCGTCGTTGAAAGTGTTACTTTCATAGTTGAAGCAGGAACACATTTTCAATAAAATCGGATATTAAGTCCTATAAAAATATTCAAGTACCGTACTGTAGTTAACATAATCTTGTAAAGTACAGGCCAAATAGACTGTAACAGAAAATTTCGTTTCAAGCATTAATTGATAAGAGCACTTGATTTCGAATTTAAACTTAGCTTGTAAGATTTCTCAGCAAGCAATAATGAGAATTACGTCGAATGTGTACATCTCAATATGTCTTTTAGCATCTTCGGCAGTTAAAGTTACTTCGGATTTTACCCGATGTGGTTGAGCTCCTTCTTAGCTTAAGAATTTCCAAAAGTGGCTTTTGAATGGCTACAGTTTTACTGACCTTTCTGGGACTGTTTTGCGAATGTATGAAGACGTATGCTAATACATCTTTAGTTTGAACTTCCTACATTATTCTGCTAGATCACCAGATCTGTCTACAATTGAGCACGTATGGGATATCATTATACGATTACTCCAGCATTATCCACAGCCAGCACTGATCGTGCCAGTATTGACACAACAAGTACAACAAGCATGGAACTCCTTACCACAAAGTGACATTTGGCACTTGTATGACACAATGCATGCTCGCTTGCAGGTTCGCATTAAAAAATCCAGAGGTTACACCGGCTATTAATGTAACAGAATTTTCCATTTGAAATGTATTTTCTTAAACTTAAATTGACATTTGAGATCATGAAAATTTAATCAGTTAAACATGTTAACTAGACAATCGCATTGTGCAAATTTCATTACTCTACAATGATTTTTTCCTATAGTGTATATATATATAAGACTGGAATGACAAAATGAAATATAACTAATGGTTTATGAAAAGAAAAATTATTCAATATTAATATAACTAAAAAATGGGTGCCAGAAAAAAAATTCTTGTTTACTCATGCAATGTAGGAAACAATTCCTTTCTTTTTCTTAACATAAAAAAGTGTGAATCTCACACAAAAAATTGTGATCTTAAAATTGGTTAGTTCTTTTTTTAAAAATAATAAGCATTTTTATTATGTGCTCGACTGGACTTATTCTTAATGGTTTAATACACAAGGAATATAATGCTCATGAATTTTATTGAACTACCTAGTTATTTTTCGTTAAAGCATAGATTTTCTTCTCTGTATTGCTATTGAGATGTGAAGTGTTTTTAATCGAGTTAATATTGTTTAATTGGATAAAATCCAAAATATATATGAATACCAATATCTCTACTAAAACTTCTAACTATATTCTTTGATATTTACAGCATTATTTTTCAGTAAAAGAAGAAAAGTGTAATATATATAAATTTAACATTTAATTAACCTTTTTTTTTCTTTTTTCAGAAAATAAAACTACTGTTTTTTAAAGCTATTTGCCTCTTTTTCAATTCCTACTATCAGCTCACACTCTGTATATATTTGTTTATTTACTTATATTGGTGGAATTTTCAATCGTTAATAAAATACATTTTAAAATGATCAATTGAGCTGAAATTTTTCATACAGGATTATTTTGGATGACAATACAATAATTTAACTATAATTAATAAAAATTAATAGATTAAAACTAATTATTTAAAATTACAAATACAGCCACGTTGGCGACTTAGTGACCCTTTTGGCGACTTATGTCGAAATTTGAAAAGATTTTTTTCTCATGTGTTAAAGCATTCAGTTGAACTGAAATTTTATATATACAATAGAGTTTTGGATGAAAATACGATACCTTAATGATAATTAATAAAAATTAATTACCACTAACGTTGTGATTCTGTCATATGTACCTACATATTTATATTAATTGTTACTATTTAATATTAAGTAGGGTGGCCGCGGTAGCCGAGTGGTATAGGTATCGGACCGTGGCTTGCTTTGTCACGGGTTCGAGTCCAGTACCACTAAAGACCCGCCGTGTAGGGCAGCGATGCACGTTAAATCTGTCGAGCTGAAACGTCCTCCCGTTGGTGTGGTGTGGTAGTTAGGAGAGGGGTGACAGCTCAGGTGTCGTCCACGTCACTTGACCATGGTTCAAAATTACGTGGTCCGTCGCCAAAAGCCCTCGTGTAGCTGAACAGTGCAACGTTAATATTCAATCAATCATTAATAGAAAGTAGCTAAAATAAAAATTTTCTTTGATTTAAGTAGGAATTATAATTTTAAAAAAAATTTCATATTACTTGGGGTTTTTTTCATATTATGTTTGAAATATCCAATTTTATAAAACAATGATCATAAAGTAAATATCTTAAAATTTTATTTTTTTATTACAAAAATAAAAATTTGAGTACATTTTGTCAGCATTTCTTGTGTTTAGTCAAATCCTTTAAACAATTTTTTCTTGAAAGATAAGATGAGTTAAGACTATAATTAGTCAAACAAAACTTTAAGTTTTAAATAGACCAATAAAATGAGATTTTCATTCATCCGCACACACAAAAACTATTGTTGATTCCTTAACAAATTTAAAATTTCTTCCTTTCTTTTTATTAAAGCCTGAAAATCTTATGTGTTCTGCATTTAATTTTTTTATGAACTCCAACTTTGGCTTTTAAGAAATTGTTTTTAAAATATTCTTATATGTAATCTTTGTTTAGCTTTAAAAGGGCTTGTTATGCTCAAAACTCTTAATTGGAATAAAACAAGATAAAAGTAGAATAAAAACAGAATCCCATTTAAAGCATTTTAATAAATTATTTTGAAATAATATTAAATTATTACTGAGTGAAATAATTTTAAAAAATGTTAAAAAATAATAATAACAAGTTAACGAATACAAGTATTGTGTGATGACCCCCCTGGGTCACACCTTGAACACCAAGATTAATTTGAGGCAAAGAACCACCAAGAGCCATTTTGAATAATAATATTATTTATTTTGTTATAATTTCCTCAAAAATCTCTGATAACATATAATACAATAATGCTACGTCGTTTAAAGGGATTTGCCTTTATATTAAATTAAATTACTAAGAATACAATTAATTAATAATCTAGCTCAACTCAAGTAAGGTTTACCGAAATACGAGATCCGAGAAACACACGTATTCGAATTCTTAACTGTCATTAACTTTAACTAAGTAGCTCAAACTGACGCTCACTTTAAGCGTACGTGAATTATATTTACCGCTGGCTTATATCAGCTTTCTGGTACGTCTAGCAGCACGACGTCTTCACGAATCTAATCTCTTTGAATCTTCTGGTTATGCGTTTAACGTTACTGGCTCAATAGCCTACCATCATCTCTCTTGCTATCTCGCAACCCTCGACTTAAATACCTTATCTAATTTAAATATCCCATACTTCTTTTTGGAGTTGATTGGAAATAAACGCGAATTTATATTCCTCAGAAAGACGCCTAAGAAGATTAGTGGAAAGGTTCCGTACAGATTCGTCACAATTGTTTATGCATAAAATAGAAGATGCAAAAAAACTTTAATGTTGCATGTTTACCTGTTATAAATTTTATAATACTCCGGAAATGTAATTATATTTCAATAAGTCGTTGAAATTATTTTGTTACAGAGAAACAACTTTTTTAAATTAAGCAGTTTTTTCCATTCTTCTGTTTAATTTCCCAAAAACATCTTAATGAAGCTAGCGAAGCACCATTGTATTATAAAAAACTGCAATTTTAAATATCACTACAAACAATTTTAAAACTATTTCTTTTTTTACATGTTGCACAATCTGAATACAGATATTTTCCCCCAGAAGCTTCAGTATGATTCTTGAAATGTCATGACCTGATTAAAGTTAAAATTTTGAACAGATTCAAATTACTCTCAAAATGTAAAAATTTTTAAAATCTAAATTTTATAATAGAAAATAAAAGAGCATATTATTTGATAATTTCGAATCTCTTAAGAAACTGTACCTTTTTTTGAAAAAGTACTTATTTGAGGTACACACTAGTAAAGCTCAGCAACTTTTACGGTTGTGCTATAATTCGGAACAAAATCAATGTCGTGACATGAAATTCACTCTACAGAGACATATAGTGTAGCACTAAAAGGTTGATGAAAGCATAATATTGAAAATTAATTGTCCACGTACATTAAGGAACAAAGCATCAAAAAGTTTTATAAGTAAAATATCGTAAGTAAAAAAACATTGTGTGTGTCTAGCCATGAGAAAGAAAAGCAAACCGAATTTCTTTAGAAAGGGAACTGACCTGCCCTAACTGCAATGGATGTGTAACACCGTTAATTCATATTCAATACTAAACTGTTCGATTCTTGAAGTAAGAGTTGCCACTCTTCAAAGATCATCTGTTTCAGCTGTCTGATGTTCTTTGGAGAATGTGATCTTGCTGCCAGGCTTCTCCTTAAAGTATCTCATGCATGTTCGATGGGACTTAAATCAGTACAGCACGTTACCCAATCAATTCTCGACTTTCACGAAGCTCCTTAACAGCAGAGGTCCTGTGGGAACGTGCATTGTTGTCCACAAAAATGAAGTCTAGTCTAGACCAATAGCACCTCGAAACCGACGCACATTTAAAAGGATAATTTCATTGCATTAACGGTATCCTATAAATGAGCCACTGTCGAAAATGTAGTACTTTGTTCGTCCATTCAACACAATGTTACCCTTTGCAATAATATCAAGGCCACATCAACCGTCTTTCCCTCCAATGTTAATGGGAGGAAATTGTGTTCCTAACTTCCTCTATATCAACTGGTGCTGAGAATCGTTGATCAAACCGAAACTCATCAGTAAACAGAACGTGACTTTATCAATAAAATGTCCACTCGTTGTGTTCTTGACACCACTGTAAGCAGTGTCGTCGATAAGCTGCTATTAACGGTGTGTAGTGCTTAAGACGACGGACGAAAAGGACACCTTTATGAAGACATTTGGCCAAAAATTAATTGTAATAACTTGTGACGTCTTACGCGTCTTTTCTTTAACAAGTCCTTTGGGTTCTTTGGGCCAGAATTAATGGCAACTCTTTTCCAACCAAATCCAAGAAACGAGAAGTGAAGAGATGCAAATAATATAGGATAAATATAGGATCTTAGAGTAAGCGTGATGGCAATGTAATGGTAGTGTAAAGGAATGTTCGACAATTGACGTGCGTTGTGGTAGTGGATGATTATTGAAGTTCGTCGTTCAAAAATTTAAGTTCTACGTGTCGTGGATAAACATATTGGTGATCGATTAGAAGTTCAACGTAAAGCTACATACCAGTGTAGATAAAGACAAGTTTATTACAGAATAATATAAGGTAGGATTGTTTACTTATTATTATATTTGAAGATTAGGCGGTTCAATTATTGAGATTGGTCTGTATTATATTGTGTGTTGCGTATTGCGTCATCGTAGATTCTCTCATTCATTAATTTATAATATTATATTTGTTCAAAGTTTAAGTTGAATATCTTAATAAAGTCATATTAAGATAATGCTTGATTCAAGTTCTTACGATAACCCTACACCTCTAGCTCATGCTGATACTTCGAAGGATGTACTTCCAAGGGGAGGTACATCACAACCTATCATCCTGTTGCTATACATAGCTACTGAGCAATCTCTGGTTCCGGTCTATTTTCGCCTACAGAACGATATACCGATAATCACCTGTCATTCGGAAGGCTTTCCAATCTCTTGTAACTACACTTTTGTTAATTTCAAACTGTTGTGGTAACACACGTCAAACTACACCCCTCTTCAAGCTTGCCGATCATTCTATAACGTACAAAGGGTCTTGCAGCCAAGGGCATCTTAAGGCATGCGCCAACTAGGACCAAGGCTTCAACCTTGGTAGTGACAACATTTCGTCATCGACTCTGTCTTAACAAGAACTAGATTCAGATAATTTTAATGGTCAAATATTATTCCCGTGCATATTCTATGAAAAACTGGGGATTTCAAACTGCATGTCACCTGGCAAAAGTAGTAAGACTGTATTATTATGTGATGGCCGTTGTCCATGTCTAGGCCAAGGCCTAATACCATAAACAATCATTCAACTTATTTAGTCGAAATGCGGCCATCAGTCGAGCCAGTTTGTGCCGAGGATTTTGAAATTTTCAGTCATACACATTTATTTGCTTCAAATTACCATTTGAACGAGTATTTGACAATGCATGCAACTATCTACTTTTAAAAATCTCAGGTGGGGCCTACTTTTGCATGGGGATCTAGGGTCTCAAAGAGTCTTAAGACGTCCCGGATTGTAGCCATTATGAATGTGCAATTTCACTTTCAATTGCAGGGAATGTCTGAAAATGTGTCCTTCATCCTTTTTAAGTTCGCTTGGTGCGTTTACATACTGTGGCGTTCCCTCTGATGTTTAAGTGCCGATATTTGCATATGCATCACTTTTCTACTGAGCTGCCTTTCACTGTACTGGTTGCAAAAAGCCAATTTCAACAATTTAATAGTATAATGAAAAATGCACTTGCTGCTTATGTTTTGCACGCTGGCGTGTTTTCAAACATAATTATTTATCAGGTGTTGATTTACAAACAGTTTTAGAAAGAAATTTACAACTTTTTACAATTTTACAATTTTTTTCTCCAACCTAGAATGAAAACAAATATTTTTTTTAACATTTTAAAAAAGAAACATTATTAAAGTAAAATATTGTATTCCTTTAACCAATTTTCTTTTCTAAATGACCCTCACATTAAAAACAATTTAGAATAATATAAAATGCATTCATCATGCATGTAGCAAATGACATTACACTTCAGTACATCAGTCTTAACCAATTTCTTCCCCATTGGTGTTAAAAGAGCGTCTCTTTTATTTCAAGTGTTCCTTTTATTTTGAAAAAGCAATCACTTAAAAATTATGTGGTCTGTAAAATATTTATACTGTTGCAGAGATCCGCATTAATTTTAACAAAATAACGTATTCGTATCTAAATTGCATGTTTCTTCGTTGTCAAGAAAGAAAACAAGGATGAATGCTTTGTTAAATTTTAATTCTCTGCCCACAACTACCTGTTATAGCGTAATGTCTTATTTATTGTAAATCTATTCATCTTTTTATTTTAAAAAAATGTGCAAGGTTGTGTGCTTACGAGGGTGTGATGTGTATAAAGGGATATCGTTAAGTTTTAATATTAGTAAAAAGTACTTCAGTTTTAAAAAAAAACGAAATTATTCTTTAAAATTCTCCTTGTGGAATCTCCATGCAGAATAATACATTTTTCTCCAATATACATCTTTACTTATATTAATTTACTTCCTGTATCTGTCTTAAAGAATAATATAATGCCCAATATTCAAAACTTGTCCAAAATTAAAATCAAAGGACTAATATATATATATATAATTTATCTTCCTTTTATTTTTCCTTTCGATTAATTTCTTTTTAAATACCACTATAATGGAATATTTCGAAAGAATTTTAATAATTATGGTGCTGTGTGTTTTTAATAAAAAAAGACTTCTACCAATAAAATGAAGAATACTACCGATTATGCTTTATGCGCTATGTTAATATGTGTATTTGTAAATTTTTTCCTTCTCATACAAGTTAAGGAAACACGTACCACACATTCACTCAAATAATTTCTTCGCACGTATAGCTTGAACATTCCAAAATTCAAATAAAGAAATAAATATATCTCGTCATGAGAATTCACCGGGTTATCTAAATTCCAATATCAGAAATGACATTTTCAATACGAATATTTTATTCCCCTCACGTTTCGAAGGGAGTGGAATAATAATTTTAGAACTCACTTAGTTTATCCATAAAACTGCAAGTTTTTTCGATGAGATACTTTCTTAAATTTTGTAACACCTTATATATTGGAGCAGAATATGATTCCCTGACTGTTAAAAAAATCACTCACAAAACAGAACGAATTTTTTTAGTAACTCTATTTCTTCCCTAACATTTCATTTAAACAAATAAATTTGGTTCAATGTACTTCTTATCGGCAAATATTTGGTATTAAAAATGGAAATCGTGAGTTCTGATAAATATATTTTTTTATTGAAAACAATTATAAAATCCCCGTGCACCACAAAGTATCACACGGGGCTTACAGAAGTAAGTATTAAACACACATTCAAGGGAAATAAAAAATTTTAAAAAAATTGAGGTTAAGAAGAATTACAAACATTTACAACAAATTCACGGAAATTTTTAAAAGCACTTCTGGTGGAAAGACGTTGGTGAAAATTCGATGGCCAATTAATGTTGAATCTCTTGAAAGCCAATCTTATGATCCTTCTCTCTGTGACATACTTGGAACACAGAAGGATTACATGTTCTACATTTTCTCCTAGCCACCAATATTACAGTCACAGGAAGATGAAGGAACTAAATTAAATTTGTTCAAGTAGCTTTTGAAATTACCATGACCAGTGAGAAATTGGGTTATTTTGTAGTTAGTGTAAAAATGATGGCATGACAGTCTCTTATTAATGGCGGGGAAAATTTCTTTGTTATGCTCCTATTATTAGAAATGAGATATTCTTGGTTCCAAGACTTCCCCATATTGAGTAACGATCCAACAAAAGTATGTAAGCCAAATGGGGTACCTGACTTCTACGTAAAAACTATAGGTCAGAGATGGCGAACCAGTGGCACGCGTGCCATCAATGGCACGAGACACAATATTTTGGGCATGCCAGCTATCAAAATGGTTTGCATTTTATTTCAAAATAACAAGGTTCTCTATGAAGTATTACGAACAAACGTGGCCGAGAACACACTCGTTTATTATTGCCCTGCCTTTGTTACGGCGTGGACTACGTTTGCTTATGGTGTAAAATTTTCCTAGGCATAACATAGTCAAATTTGTTGAAACTACGGTAGTTTAAAATTTGTGTTACATTTGCGATTTTTAAATGTTATTTAACATGGTGAGTTCAACAAAAGAGCGAAAAGTGTAAGATAGTAAGTGTAACAAAGAATTTCAAACTTGGTGAATCTAGAAACATGGCATTATTAGTAAAGGCGACAAAACGGTGTGTGTTTTATGTTCTGAAACAGTTGTATGCAGAACATCGTCTGTAAAATGGCATTTTGAAGCAAATCACAAATCCTCTTGTTGAAAAAGTAAGCCACAGCAAAAATAATTAATTGTTTAGAAACTATTTGGCAGATAACTCCAATTCACAACATACATTCTACTAAAAGCAACATTTTACTATCTTAATATAAGTTATTTATCATCCAATCTGCAACAACAGAAGTCACACTAATGTTACTTAAATTTGAATTGCACGTATAACTAAAATATTTAGAACTATACAGTGCAAAAGGTATTTTTTGTAGTAAATAACGAGTTTTGACCACTTATAGGAAATCAAAATTATTTGACGGCGCGTCTATACCTCATTAAGCACTTCCATAATTTTTTCGAAAATTAATCTTGTAAAAGCGAATCACCAGATCCTACTGTAGAATTTAAAGAGACTCCAGATTAGAGGGTTATTATTAAATATTAAAAGATAAAAAACTCTACTATATATAAAAATTACCGAATAATTAGTTAAGTTCTTGAACTTAAAAACAGGATACAAAATATATTATATGTTATTAAAAATACTTTTTTAATTGATTTATCACTTAAAAATACACGGTGAGTCAAATAACTTTTAAGACTTGTCCCAGAGCTCAGGTTGTAATTGCACCATAAGTTGAAATGCACATGTTCCATAATGTCCATGGTCTACTGACACACTGCCAACTAGTTTAGGGCATTTAGTTAAGTAGCTGAGAGCAAACAAGCGTTCATTGCAGAAGTGAATTTTTTTCATGTTGAAAAAAAGAGTTGCCATTAAATTTAACGTAAAATTTGATAAAAAAGTGCTTCAGAAACATACCAACTCATAAAACAAATTTACGAGGACTGTTGTTTAAGTAGATCAAATTTTTTGTGAGGTACAAATGTAAAAACATTTGGATGGAAAAGATAGGGTAGAAGATTATTAACGTAGTATAAGATCAATTTCATCTAGGACACCTTAAATTATTATAAAAGTACGAAATATTGTGGCAAATGATAGATGTGCATGATTGAAATTAATGAGACACTTTAAACACCAACAAAGAATCTATTCGAACCATCCTACGTGAAGATTTGAGAAAAACAAAAGTTTGTGCTAAATTTGTTCCACACACTGCAACCCCTGAACAAAAAGCAATGATAAGTGTACATTGCAGAGATATCATTTCAGTCGCTGAAAACGATCCAAACTTCTTGAAGTCTAATGTTACAGGCGATGAGCCTTGATGTTTCCAATATGATCCTGAAACAAAGCGAAAAAGCGTGGAATGGAAGTCACAAAATTAACCGCAAGACAAAAAAAACAAGGAAAGTTCCATCCAAAAACGAAACAATACACATTACATTATTCGATAATAAGGGTATTATCCACAAGGAATATGTTCCAACTGGACAAGCCCTTACAGATCAATACCACTTAGCTATTTTAAAGCGTTTGATGACCATAATTAACCGCATTCATCCAGAAAATTTGACTGATAACAGTTAGTGTTTGTTACATGACAATGTACCCAGTCACACCTCCCATACTGTTTATCAGTTTGGGGCAGACGATAATGTATGTATGTTGAAAAATCCACCGTATTCACCTGACATAGAACCTGTGACTACTCCTTATTCCCAAATCTTAGAATGAATTTAAAAGGGTGCTATTTTGAGGATATTTCGACCATAAAAGTAGCTTCAACGCATGCTTTTCAGTCCATTTCACAAAGTGATTTACAACAGTCATTCGATTCATTAATAAATCGCTGTAACAAGTGCAATGAAATTGGAAAGTCCTATTTTTAGTAAAAAACCAAAACAGGAATTAATTACTTGTTTTCATTTCTTTTTATAGACCCAGTTTTAAGACTTATTTGACGCACTGTGTAGATATCGAAAGCATTAAATTTCTCACAGTTTTAGGTCAATCGCTTTCAACTTCATTTTCAAATGGAAGCTGTAGATGTCAGGTTTTGATAGAAGTTCAGCATAAGCTCTAAGATGAAATGGACTAAAGTTCAGTCCTTCAGGATCCCAGTGTGTTCCATATGGTTATTCTATTCGATATATATGTATAGAAATAATTTCTTTCACTCAAGGTTAAGAACTATCCAGGGCATTCTTTACGAAGGAAAATTGTCTAGAAACATAAACAGACGTCTTACTGTCATAAACTTTAAGCATAAATAAAAATGTTGCTGTCACCCAAACTGTGAAGTAAAATATTTCGTTGGTTTGAAATGAACAAAAAATAAAAACATAGAGAAAAAAAGTCACTAAACCTCAAAAATCCCTTACAATTTATTTATTTTTTTTTTATTCGGAAATTGACTTTAAAAATTCCTTCAATTTAAAAACAAAAGAATTATAAATAGAGATAGATAATATTGATAAATTACTAGATACAGAGATAAATAAACAGATATAGATAAATAGTAGATTTTTCCATAAATCAGAAAAAATCATACATTATAACCATCTCATTATAAATGCTGCTTAGAGTAAAAATACCCTATTAAATTTACTTAGAATTATCGTTATAAAAAATTTCCAATTTGTACAGATTAATTTATTTCCAGGTAAATAAGATGTTTTTATCAATAAATATAACATAAATATTCACAGTTCTATGAATTTTTTTTACATTTAAATGCACTCCTTCTCAAACCATACATAGTGATGTAGTAATTCATAGAAATAATATTAACGAAGTATTTACTATTAGCATATTATTGTCACACGAAATTCAACAAATATTTTTCATTTTTTTCCTATAATTTTAGTTCGACTTAATAACATTATTTATAGTTACTTTTGCAAAAATAAGTTAATAATTATTGATTTTGCTACTTACCGGCCTAAATTTTTCAAGCTATGAATTTGTGCTTCGCTCATTGAATCTTTCAAAAACTGATTTATTGTTCTTTGAATCGAGCGTCATAGATGCATTTTCGAATGGCTTTTTAGGAATTTAACCTTTTTATTAAAAAATAGGTTTAGAACTTGAATGCATTATACCGGGTGGGTATAATTAAAGTTACACTATTGAGAGACCTGTAGAACCTGTTCTGCTTATCGGATTTTGATGAAACTTAAAATATATGCTATATGGACCGTGGGGAAAAGATTCCTGCAATAAAATAAATGAGTACAAAGTTTTAATCACCAGGTGGCTTTATTGAATATTCCTTATGCAAATCCGTAAAATCTCTACATAAACTTGCATTCATAGCCAGAGAATCATTCAGCGTGCGTTTGCCATCGTTAATCATTCCTACTTTACAGGAACGATAATGTTTGCAAACCATTATCTGTATGCAAGAAGGAGCAACTCCCCACATTCGGGTGTCAAGTCAAAGCAGTGCTTAACGCTAACTTCGGTGATAATCGTGATTACCCAGATATTTTCCGGCTCAGCCGATTTAAATCCCTGTGATTTCTGGTTGTGGGGCCGTGTTTGTAGAGGAGAAATTAGGACTTTACCTGATTTTTGAAAGCTAGCATTACAAGTCATGTGTCTGAAATCCCTCGTGAGTTGCTTCGCGCTACCATTGAAAACGCTATAATGTGCTTTCATCGCGTTGTTCATGTCGATGGAGCACATATTGAGCATATTCTGTAATTGAATAAATTTTAACAATTCTAACATATTTTTTGTCCTTCTTTGGGCTCCACATATCCTCCTAGTGGTCAAAATTTGAACTATTTTTCTTATTGCAGAAACCTTTTCCTTATGGTCCATATAGTATATATTCCAAATTTCATCAAAATCAGATAAGCAGAACGGGTTCTACAGGCTCCAAATAGTGTAATTTTAATTATAACCACCCGGTATACTGCAGGATTTATTTCAGTATTATACACAGAAAGTAGGAGGGCTAGTCATAAAACTGGATAAAACCCGATGTTCTTTTAAAACTCTGTTCCCAATCTGCAAAGTTTACAAATACTACAACATATATATTTTTATAGCTACTAAAACTTCAACTACCTATATTATTCTGCAGCATTTAAATAATTTTATATCTCATATAGAGTTTATTCAAAATTACACACACATCTTTATATATAAAAATCTTCTGTGCATGTTTATGTGACTAAACTTCTCCTAAACGGCTGGAGCGATTTTGATGACATTTTTTTGCAGGGGTTCAAGTGGATTCGAAAATGGTTTAGATTCACAATTCGGTCCAATACAGCAATTAGTTAAAAAGATATTAGTTAAAACCAGTTTATGCCGCCAACTTTGATTTGTCTGCATTATTGTTACACTGTTATTGTTACAACAACGCCCCAACTTTTGTCATTGTTACACTATTATTGTTACAACAACGCCAACTTTTGTCATTGTTACACTGTTATTGTTACAACAATGACAAACGTTGGCGTCGAAAATCAGTTTTCAGCCCAAATGGAATTTCATGACGTTGCTCTATTGACTTAATTAACTTCGTTTGAAATATAAATGCTTTTAACATGTGATTAACTTGAGAGAGAGAGAAATATGTTTTTAAAATCTCAATTTCTACAATGTTTTAAATTTTTTAAATTTAAATTCCTAAAAAAACTATTTTTCAAGCTGATTGGTACATTTTTTAACCTTTTCCAACGCTACCAAGTTAATTTGAATCAAAATATTGTAAAACTTCAAAAGCTTTTTGGAATTTTTTAGTTAAAAAAATTTGCATTTTTTATACATAAAATATTTTTAAAGAAGATGTATTTTTCCATCTTGGGGAGCCGTAAAAATACAACGAAAAAAATTGGTAAAATCACCAAATACCAGTAATAGTTAATTATGGGAAAGCTACCTCAGAACACACGAGTTTAAGCGCTTATAGCGCATGTGCGGAAAAACAAAAGGAGCAGCAGATAAGAGATTTTTCTGTCACATAAAGATGTTTTCTTTTTCAATGTTTTTTCTTTTATAACAATGGTAAATAATGAATTTTCCAGTTATTTTCCAAATCCAATTCATTAGTTTGAAATTTAAGAATGTATTCATTGTTTCATGTATAAACTAATTAATACGATCTTAGTTTTCAATAATACATCGCAACTGATATTTTTCTTTTAGAGAAATAATTTACTGAAAAACCTTAAAATATAGGAAAATGCTGCCCTGTTTTTATTAAATAGTACTATTTCCTTTTAAATCTTTTTTTTATACAAGGAATGTAAACAAATTTTTAGGCGGCTTCCCCCCATAGTTCTTTTTTCACAGTTACACATATTTAATCGAAAAATCAAACATCCAGATAAAAGCAGTCGTTTCATAGCTAACGGTAGACATTTTTTGATTCATTATTTAACGAAAATTGATAAAAATTAATAATTTTTTTAAGAATTAAACTCATATTGCATTTTATTTTTTATTACTAAATTATTTATTTAATAATAAATTCGTACATTATCTGTTTTCTTAAGAACAAAATTGGATTAGCTTTGTGAATTTTTAATCAAAAATAGAAATTTGAAAAAAAAAGATCTTATCCCTCGGTGAAAAAAGTGGTTTTATACTTGAAACAATCTATACAACGTTTGGCTCAACGGAGGAAAAAGAAATATCTCTGACAAAGAGAAAAAGTGGAAGAAATTTCTGAAAAGGGGATTTAAATGGTATAAATATAGAAATCACTCACATCGCTCAGTAACACACACACACACAGAAATACTTGTTTCCAGAGAGAAAGGGAAAATTCCAAGGGGATAAAATTGTACTCACGGAAAAGGCCCTTGCAACGCCGAGCTAAGTTGCGAGAAAGCGGACCCGCCAACAGGATAAATATGTGAAAGAAACTTAGAAAAAGAGTATTTTAATGACATTAATATAGAAATCACAGAAGTGCTGACACTGAAAGGGAAGGGGAATCTTCCAAGGCATAAAGCTGTTCACTTGAAGAAGCCCGTGCAACGCTGAGCCACCCAGCTAGTATATATATATATATATATATATATATATATATATATATATATATATATATATATAATTTAAATATATAAAATCAATCATCAACAATCAATCACAATAATCAATTAAAAAATTGAAATATACGAATCTTATAATATTAAATCCTTTTTCAAAATATCAATGGCAAATGTAGAAGATAATGTGTTCCATCTTTTTCAAACAAAATTAAAAAATTATAAAATAAAAATTTATAAAATATCCAAGTGCAACCTCGGACTTAGGACCGATAAGTGGGATTAAACTAGTTTGATGGCGCTAACTTTTCCCCCTATTGCAACTTGGTAAGTCAATCGTAAAATATCTAATTCTCAAAAATTTAAAAATTAAAAAGTTAAAATTAAACCATTAAACTTGAAAAATTAAACTATTCGCCATCGCATTCTGAAAGATATTATAACATTAAAATATTAAAATTCTAAAACAAAATAGTGCATAATATAAGTGAACCATTGAACACCAAAGATGATGCACCCATCTTTAAAATAGTTGTATAGGTAGAAAAAATAGTTGTATATATAGGCATAAAAAATATCTGAAATCCAAAAATTCAAACTAAAAAATAACTAAAATCAAAAAGTTCAAATTAAAAAATATCTAAAATCCAAAAGTTCAAATTAAAAAATATCTAAAATCCGAAAGTTCAAATTAAAAACCCAGTATACTCACAAATGAATAGCGTAAATCATTAAAAACTCACCAAAGAGCATCCTATCAATAATTCAATCCATAATTATTGAACGACTTCTCATATTTAATACAACAATTACTACTCCTATATTTTGCTCATAACTCCTACTAATGCCATGTCAATCCAAATGATTCATAATTTAACATTAGAGTTTAACTATTTGGTATTAGATGCAAATCAGATTGCATGCAAAAAACTTGCTTGATTGATCAGAAACGTTTGATTGGTCATAAACGTTGATTTGTCATAAATGTTTGATTGGTCATAAAAAGTTTTAAAGTGTAGTCGTGTAAATATTGGTCTATGTGTGTATTAAAATGTATCCTGTGTGTGGAATGCGCATTTACTTCACAGCTGGACCACTAACAAGCTGACTTTGTGGACCTAATGTTGTATGGTGGATTTGTACATTTATGAGTTTAAAAATATTTTTTAAAAATATTTTCGATCTATATATTTTCTCAAGAAGTTGATGGGATAATCATTCTGTATGCAACAAAATATAAATTTCTCGATATTCTTGAATTTATCAATATTGTGTGTAGTGAAATTATTATTTCTCATCAAAAAATTTAAAATTATATTTCTAAATATTGATATATGTAGACAACTATTGAAGTTCGGTATCTTTATGACATTGAATTTAAATGCTTCCCTTTTATCATATACACTGGTGTGCAAAAATTAAGGACGAAGTCGAAAAATTAGCATATCAGCTGAACGAAGAGGCAGAGCGGACAGAAAGACCAATCAGGAGATTAAGTAAGGTGATGTACGGTAGCACATGCGCAGATATGCAGGTAGACGTAATGGGAGAGTGTCTGAGTAGTATAAAGCATGTTGTCGGTGTAAGATCAGTATTTCTGGAAAAGAGATTGCACGCTGTATAGCAGTTAAAATCACACCGAGTTGCTGCCTCAGCGAGAAATGGCGAATAATCAATCTGTTGGACGACATCTGGATGCTTTTACCCGAGATAGAATCATTTGGAAGTTGGAGGAAGGCCGCAGTGTGACAAGTGTGGCTGCAGAGTTCGGAATTGCTCACAGCATCGTTTCACGACTTTGGAGACAATTTCAAACTACAGGAACAGCTATCCGGGGGTTCAGTAGTGGTCGTCCCACGAGGAACCACACCCGCAGATGACTGGTACATTGTCTTACAGGCCAGAAGAAACAGGCGGCATACAGCGGAAAATCGCTAGACACGATACAGGCGACTGGACGACCGATGTCGCGTTTTACCGTGGCCAAAGACTGCACGGTGGTGGTCTGTTTGCACAACGCCCTGTACGGTGTGTACCTTTAACGCCCGCCCATCGGAGAAGGCGTTCTCTGTGGTGCCGGGAACACCGGAAGTGGAGAGACATTTAATGGGGACGAGTACTCTTTACAGATGAGAGCAGATTCAGTTTGAGTAGCGATTCTCATCGCATACTCATCTGGAGAGAGCGGGGAAGCCGCAATCATCCCTCGAACATCATTGAAAGGGACAGGTATGGAGATCGCGGTGTTCTCGTTTGGGGAGGCATCATGCTTGGTAGTCGTACAGACCTTCACATCTTCGACGCAGGTTCAGTCAACGGGACCCGGTATGGTAACGAGATTCTTCTTCCATATGTGCGTCTTTTTAGAGGCGCTATGGGTCTGCAGTTCCTTTTCATGGACGACAATGCACCATGATGTCATCGCACAGTAGCTGCCGAACAGCTCTTAGAGAGTGAGGATATTGAACGTATGGATTAGCCAGCACGATCTCCGGATCTCAATCCCATCGAGCATGTATGGGATTTTCTAGGCAGACGCTTGGCAGCTCGTACCTTTCCACCAGTAACGATTCGGGAGCTTCGATTGGCGCTGCAATACGAATGGGCAGCAATGCCTCGACAACTCATTGACACCCTCATTCTCAGCATGGGCAGACGCTGTGAAACCTGCCTAGCAGTCAGGAGATTATATCCCCTACTATAGACCGGATGTTTCTTGCTGGACACCCATCACAGGGATGTTTCGGCCTTCAGTCGCATTGCGCTCCATGCTACTTTTTTCAATCAAGCTTCTTTTTATCCCTCTGATTTCTCTTTTAGTAAGTGTTGCTTACATTACATGTGTTCTTACGTATTGGGGATCTTACGGTATTAAATGTGTTGATTTGGAAAGCTTTTGTACAAAGTTATATTGAAAAAACCGTCTCGTCCTTAATTTTTTGTACACCAGTGTATATTGCTATATAATTTGTTGTCAATAATCAATAATATTTAAATCTAAATCTAAAAATTCAAGTTTGTTGGAGTTATATATATATATATATATATATATATATATATATATATATATTTATATATGTGGGCACATGTAACAAAATTTCGTATGAATACTCGAAAATTGTTCTCGGAAAAGAAATAATGAATTGGGAAAAGTACAGTGATAAAGGAAATTTTTAAGCAACCTCGACTATGAATTTAATATGAATCTTGCAATAACAAGGTTATTCGTTTCAATAATTTGTATTTTTAAGAAGCAATTGCAATAGATAAGCATGAAGGCATGTATATGTTACATTAAACAGATTATTCTTTATTAACTAAATTTCGTAGAAAGGACACCAAAGATAAAAATGTATTGTTAAATAGTTATTCCTAATTTGAATGCATAAAGAAATCAGAAAAAAAATAAGAAGAAAACTAAATCAATGGGAAAGACATTAGAATATTAAGCCCTTACTAGATCGGACCGTATTTAATTGGACAGTCATCTAAAAAATCGTAAGTTCTAAAAGCAAAAATAAGACTCTGGGGTACAAACAAAGGCCTAAGATGCACAGTTCAGTACAGTGAATACTGGCTGATGGAAGGGTGTTGACCTGGCGTGAGTTAACCCACACGTTGTATATTCCCTCTCACCCTGGCCTCTCACTCACATTCGGACTACCTCCGTATCATTAGTGCAATTTATTGGATGATTATTGGGTTCGCTATGGGAATACATTGGGATTTTTATTTTATTTTATTTTTACTAAGGCCTTCAGTGGAGTGTTTTAATTTGGGTTAAATAGTTCTACAGTAAATATAGTTAAGTAAGTCTAATGAAGGAAAAAGTGTCAATATAAGTCTCTCTTTTAACAATAAACTTTGCTCAATAGGATAAAAAATCGAAAAAGGAAATTTAAGTCTAGAACTAGTGTTGAATTTGGGTCAGCTAAACATAAAACTAGACAAATATTGTAAGCAAATGTAGAAAGTAAACAATTGTTATAAAAAGAATCTGTGTGTCTTTAGACCATCCCTACAGGAACTGTTTTTAAATGAATTTGACAGGTTTGTTCTTGACTTTGTAATTTCCATTGAAATTCGAAACATTACATAATGCAAATACTGGGAGCATTTTAAGTATTAACTTATTCTTGGTTAGTATATATTAAATCATATCCTTTGAATATTTTTGAATTATGTCTTTTTTTTATATTTTAGCTATGACAAGGGAAATATAGAAAAAGTAATCAATTAATAACTTTTTGTTAGTTTAAGTACAATTCCAAAAGTAGTATAAAAAGAACTGTGACTATATTTCCATTTCTAGCGGATAAAATCCGAAACATTAATGATCATAATATTTCATATCTGATATATTTTTGCTGGAAGTTAAGCGAAGTATTTTAATTTTTTTTTTGCATAATACTCATTTTTAATATAAATTTCATTTACATTTGAAATTTATATTTATGCTAGTTGGAGAGAGTACACGTTCTTCATACTAGTGAATATTTAAATGAAATTCATTAGCCTCCTCAGCTATAGTTTATTTATATACTCAGGAAGATTGAACTCCTCTAGAGTTGCCACTCCTAAAAAGTTCGACATTTCCTGTTTGATATTATTTAACATTTTGATTTGTGTGTTTGCTCATTCACTTTGAATATGGCAACAGAATTATAGTTAAGATAGTTTATGGAATATTCTAAATGTAGTTGCATTTTTACGCTAAGAAAAGAAATGTATAATATTTTATTTTTACGGAGGTGTGTGTACATTTTATAGTTCTTTCATGTAAAAAGCCTCATTAATACTTTATTGTAAATAGCCTCTTTTATCCTGGGTGTCGAGGAAAAATAAAAGGAATATTGAAACCGAAGAATAAAATAGTTTCTCGAGTCACATAATATATCTAGAGAGTTTAAAGCTACCACAATCACTCCTCCAAGAAAGGCAGGAAACAATACAAAAAGCAATACACAAACAGGAAAAATACAACAATTAAAAAAATTCATGAAAAAAATGCAGAGGCGAGTTGAAAAAATTATATCAGTTCTATCTTAAATAGTTTAGAAAATATGGAAACAGGAAGCTAACTTATTGCTAGTAATATTGTTGCGAAAAATGGAATTTAACGGAAAAAGAATAGCTTCCTGGTTAAGTTTTATAAGATGAAGTTAGGGAGTATGTGGTGTTTCCAGGAAAACCACAAGATAAATGCTCTCTCACGTTGTTGGTTCGTCAACTCATAAATTTATCCTCGTGAGTGAATAAATATTTACGTCGCACTGTTCATCTACAAGACAGCTTTTGGGGAAGGACCTCGTAATTTTGAACCCTGGTCGAAGGACGGGGACATCACCTGGGCTGGCACTTCTTTCTCCTAACTAACCGAGGACGTTTGAGCTCTAGATCGATTTAACATGCATCGCTGCCCTACACGGCGAGTCTTCGGCGGTACTGTGCTCGAACTCATGACACACAGGCCCGAGTCCGTTACCTTGACCACTAGGCCACCGCGGCCACTAGATTTATCCTCGAGTTGGAGTGGAAAGCAACTTGAACCTATGAAGGTCAACAGAGAAAGAATCATGACTGATAAGAAAAAATAAGTTCCGTAAGAGTGAGAGAGGGGGAATAAAATAATTGCTCATGTCGAACTAGGTGCAATACAATATTTCGTAAAATTTTGAAAAAAATTTTAATAATAGCCCACTGTTTAATAATCTTATGAACAATTTTTTGTCAACTTTTTAAAGAGTACGTTTTTTGTGATGATTTGTTCGAAAGTGTAATCAGGATTCTGCAACAGGAACAAAGATTTAACAACATAGATCAGAACGCCATACAACGAAAAACATGCCAGAACCTCCAGAAGTGGGTTTACCTTTTTCCTGTGCGGAAAGAAACAAAAAAAAAGAGGAAACTTCCTAATTGTGCATAAATTCCTGCAATTTTTAACCCCTTTCTTTTATTTATTTTACAAATGCCAGGCCATTGACCATCAGGTCATTAGGCAACGGGCTCTCCAATACCTTTTTACAATGCAGTTAAGATCATTCAGTGCAGAGCACTCGTCCAAATGAGCGGCAGTCATGTCTTGTCCAGTGTCACACAAAACGCAGATAGGTGAAGTCACTAAATTAAAACGAAACAGATGAGCACAAAGGCAGTCATGTCCGGTTAAAAGTCTAAATTTAGCCACAGCAGCAGCACGAGGAGAACTTGGAATACCGTGGGATTTCTTACATAGTGTACTACAATCCTAGCTCCGCGCCGAGAGTCGCGGAATTAACGTTTCTTAGGGTGTAACGTAGCAGGCCTCCTCGTGGTGCACCCTGGTTAACGCTAAATCTGCTACAGCGATTGCCGCTCTCCCCTTTCTTTTATAAATAAGAGGAAATGTTCATTACATGTATGATATAAATTCCGTATCGTTTCGATTGATGGGCTTTGGATATTACGACTTAAAAATAAAAAATTGGTAATTGACGCTTTTTAGTGTCACTTTTAAAAACTTCCAAAAGAATGACTAACTAGTTTGCATACTCCAACCAGCATAGAGAAGAGCAGATAATCTTAAAAATTCTATGCTCTTATTATCTGGACCTCTAATATGTGTCAATGGATAATAATGTATGTCATTAAGTTTTAAGATAAATGAGACGTCTGTGACAAGGAAAAGTGAACTTTTCTTGCACCAAATTTAAATAGTTCTCACTTAAATTAAAAGCAATGGAAGTAAAATTTTTATGTTGAATTATCTTTATATTTATATACCTGTTATTGTAAAAAAAATCCATTTTAAATTACAAACAAATCTGTATGAGCAGTAAATAGGCAATATTTTTTTTCGAGGCATGTTCTTACCTTCAGGAACACTTTGCATAAAACACTGCATAAGTAGCTATAAAATTTTACAGAGTTTTTGCGAACATAACAATTTATAAAATAAAATCTTAAAAAATAAATTTTTAAAAATTTTAAATTTAGTGATTTAAGTTTCCTTTAAATTTTACGTAGAAATTGTACTATATATCTAAAATTTATGAACGTTTATTTGAAAATATATTTATTCACTTTGTTGAAAATTTGTGGATCTTATAATGTGCAAAATATCAGCTCTATAGGAAAAATAGATTTTAAGAAAAGTGTACCGGAAGCTTCAAAAAATGCATTTTGAGAAAATCGCAGAGTATATATATATATATATATATATATATATATATATATATATATATATATATATATATATATATTTCCATCAATAATTTGTAAAATAATATTTTTTAATACAACATACAGCCATTCCATAATTAATTGGATTATTTTGCATCATATCTCAGTATTTAAATTGTATGTTTAAAATTCTAGATTATATTTAGAAGTCTTTTTAATTGCTGTTTCCCTACTTCAACAGCACGTCTAACAACGATTTACACCTTCTTTCATTTAAAATAAACAAACTTTTACGTCTAAAAGTTTTAGTATTTGTACTTCACTTTGAGCATTATCATTACAAAATGTTACAGAATTTCTTTACAGATATTTTTTGTTATAAAAATACAACAAAGAAAATGTCATTGATGAATTTAAAAAGTTAATTCAAAGTCTAAATTAAATGGAACTCTATTTTTGAAATTTATAACAAAAGAATCTCTGTTTTTTATACTCATACATATGAAGATTTATTTATTTTAAAGTAAAACCAACAGTTATAAACATATAGAGTTTTAGTCATGAGTATTCAAATGTTAACGATCAGCAGTTATGAAAAACGAAATGTTTATTTTTTAATCTGTGTATTTAATTTAGAATAATCCTCAAGATTCACTTTGTACTATATCAACTTGATTTATAGCTTAAGAACTACCCTGAATATTTATAAATACAAAACTAGACATAATTAACATCAAAAAAGCAAAATTTTATCTTAAAATTTTGTAACTAAGCATTTAAATTATCTGTAATTTTTGCACATAAAAAAATGTAGAATTTCCAATAAATTTGAATATATGTATAATACAAATTTACAATATGTGTATAGAAAAATTAGTTTTTTATAATACATATTATATGAAAAATGTATTTTGAAGAAAGTGTACCTGAATCATAGTTACATCATATTTGTTTACACTTTTAAAATTCAATTCTCTAGCGTACTATTTATCGAATTCTCATAAATAATGCATCTATGGATGCAGCAAAGTGTCCTTTATTTTTTAAAAGCAAAACAAAAAAATTTCAAAATTTGAAGCATTTTCACGACCCAATTATCTTAAACGATAAAATAAATTTTCAAATAAACAATAAATAAGCTAAAATTTATCTGAAGCAAATAACTCGAGCAAATTTAGCTTAAAGTAAAACTCAAAAAGTAATTACAACAATAATATTAAGTGAAGTAAATAAAAAAATCTCATTCAGATAAAATAGGTTTGATTAAACTATCATTAACAGTAAGGAAGGGGCATTAGTTTAAGAAGAAATTACAATATGAAGTTATTAACTAGCTAAGAACTATCTAAAACTAACTAAATACAAACCAAAATTTAGCTCAGGATTAATCAAAAAGATAAAACAGCCTTAGTTTTCATTACCTTGATTGAACTACACCTTGATTTCAGAAACAAAATAGTACATACATATCATATTACCAAAATTAAAACTCGATTGTTGAAAGAATACTTTTTTAAAAGGGGTTTATTTCAAAAACAATTGTAACTCTGTCTCAAACAAAAGAATTTTAAAACGATAAATAAATATAATGATATAATAGAAATAAATTAAAATCTCTTATAAGCTACATGAAAAATAATTTGTCTCGTTGAAAGATAAACCACTAGAGTTATGAAACATTTCTTCAAAATTTAAATTTTAAAAATCTAAATTGAAAATTGAAAAAACTATTTTCAAGGTGCGACCATCATGACCCATTATTTCAGTGTATCAAATTTCACAGGTCTGAGCTTTTCAGTCTTTGCACTACTTCACACATACAAACACACACAAACTCTTCCTTTTATTAGTATACGTTAGTATACTATTATTAATTCTTCAATAATCGCTTTCTAAAAAACAATTTCTTTTTAAAAACTAAACATCCTGAGTAAAGAAAAGAAATATGTGTCGATATATTATAAACGATATTGTTTATGGAAAAGACATTTAAAAATAAAGAAGAGATGTAATATGTAGATGAATATCAGACATTAGTTTTTATCATAAAGTGAAAGACATTAGACAGATTCACACACAGAAGACAAAGAAATTTCTTTTGTCGTTTTATTATTACGCAAATATTTCCCGATAATCTAAAATTCTAATAGTGCTCATCAATCGTAGTGTCATAAGAAAATCTTTTATATTATATACCAATGATATCTTTCTCTGTCGTATAGAGATGTTATAGTAAATTGTCCCTAAAAATAGCATGTTGTTTCTAAAACAGGTGAACGGATTGTCACCCTATTTAGTTTGCTACTAAAAACGTTTCTGTAAAATTATGTGAGCATATCTCGTATATAATCCATGTACTAAATTTGGTGGTCATTCTATCACCCATTTTAGTAGTATACAATGATCATTATAGAGAAGTTATACCCACACACACACATACTATATTTTTAATTCCCCATTTTCGATTAAAGGGATATTATTTCACAAAATGATCACTAGACCATTATTCTACAAATTGGATTACTATTATTTGAATAAAAAATACTTTGACAACTAATATTTTTACTTGTGAAAAAATATTTGATTAAATATTTCCTATATATAATAATATCAGTGTATCAACGAGTTCATAGTTCATCTGAGTTTGGCGACAAAACCAGTGCCTCCAGTCCTCCTTACACAAATTAAAACATGAATCACTGCACCATAATATCCATTTTCAGTGGATTCCACCTCACGTCGAATTTAACAGCAATGAAATGGTGGACAAACTAGCAAAGCAGGACTATAATCATCCAACTCCCTTCATATCCACCCTTACCTATCTGGAATTATACTAGTTAAAAAAATCTCAAAATTTGGTGGAGTCGGGGATACCTCTCACTAATCATTGGTATGCGGGTTATTGACCCGTAGTGGCCTAGCCCTCAAGTTTAAAAGAAGCCCCCTGATTATACTATTTCGTCTTGCTAGCGGTCAAATCAAGTGCCTCTCATTCTCAACGAGCAAAAAGATCTCCATCTGTGCAAGGTGTCAAGATCACTAAACATCACCCAAACACAAAATGCATTGCTTGGATCTCACAAGCAAAGATATCTACACTGATTCCCCTTCTTGTGCTGGACTTTTTGAGTCAACGATTTAACGGATCTTGTCTGACTTCGTCAGACACTGGAAGATTAGCAGCAACAACAGCAGAGTATCGAACATTTAAAAATTAATAATTTAAGCAATCATGTCTTCCACACAGAGAGTAGAAACGGTATTGATTAATACGAAGTAGTATTTTTAAATATTGCCTTTTTGTTTTTTTCTATTATCTATAATTATCTCCGTTATTAGGTAATTTATGTTTATGTATTAATTATTAATAATCAATCAATTTTATTCATATAAGCTCATATTCTATTTATAAAGTATATTCCTTTTTAAATATATCATTAAAAAGTTAGATATTCATGTTAGTTTTTTCCAAAGAATAATAAAATGTTATGAAAGGTAATAAAATTTTGTCTTCTCTACTAACCAAATTTTTAAAGTTTTCTATGGAATAAGGTGATTATTTTTTGCATTCAAAATGCTGGGCTATATTACATTGTTAATCTTAAAATATCCAAAGCAAATTTGCTTGCAGTGAAATAAACATTGCATAAGTTCAACAAATAGCTTTAGTTTGGTATATTGATATCTTATAAAATAATCTAAATTGCATTAACTTTCTACATAAGTTTCAGAAATTAATAAGTCCTAAAATATTTTCCTTATTTAGAAAAACAGTAATTTCGAATGGTACTGAATGCTTTTTTTTGTCAACTTATTAAAAATATCAGTAATTATTTAGTTAAAAATCAGCTGTCTTAAATTTAAAAAGCTTTGCAAAGATACTTTTGATACTAAAATTAAATCCTCAGCAGCCAGTTCGTTTAATTTATCCACAAAATTGAACACAAACTGTACAATCATAAGCAAATGCCTGTTTGTATTTTTGAATATATAAATATATACGTGTGTGTGTGTGTGTGTGTGTGTGTGTGTGTGTGTGTGTGTGTGTGTGTGTGTGTGTGTGTGTGTGTGTGTGTGTGTGTGTGTGTGTGTGTGTGTGTGTGTGTGTGTGTGTGTGTGTGTGTGTGTGTGTGTGTGTGTGTGTGTGTGTGTGTGTGTGTGTGTGTGTGTGTGTGTGTGTGTGTGTGTGTGTGTGTGTGTGTGTGTGTGTGTGTGTGTGTGTGTGTGTGTGTGTGTGTGTGTGTGTGTGTGTGTGTGTGTGTGTGTGTGTGTGTGTGTGTGTGTGTGTGTGTGTGTGTGTGTGTGTGTGTGTGTGTGTGTGTGTGTGTGTGTGTGTGTGTGTGTGTGTGTGTGTGTGTGTGTGTGTGTGTGTGTGTGTGTGTGTGTGTGTGTGTTTAAAGCTAATTCCTTATTATACCATCCATACAGAAGAGGCACCTACGTTATTAGAATCTACGTTGCTTGACAGAACCAAACAATCCACATAAATAGTCATATGATGTAATTGGTAACTTATCGTTTTATTAGTATCATTCATTAATCTTTTTTTCCTTATCGATATTTTTCTGCCTTCTCTCTCTTTTTTCTTTTGTTTTCGCTCTTTAAAACAGCATCATTAACTCAGTAACCTTTCGAGCTCTAAAAATAAAATTACTTGTAGATTTACTAGCGAAATATACTGAATGCGCTTAAAATTATTATAAATTTAAATGTATTTTTATATTTGTGTAACTTATATATTATTTAAGGTAAATGGGTGTGTTTTTAAAAATATAATTATACCAATATTAAAAATGAAAATTTTAAATGTATAAAAAATTATGATATGAAATTCTTTTTTTAAAAAAATAAACTAGTAGTAATTACAGTTTGACACTCCATTTAGTGTATTTATAACTATCTATGAATTCATATTTTGTTTCTAGAAAAATCAAGAGCAAATCCTTAAGAATGAAACCTTTATTAACTAAAATATAGGATAAAATACTATGCATACAAGACTCTTTGTTAGGACACTTGAAGTTTTCACAAAATCAAATGACCTTAAGGACTTTAACAATGAAGCAAAATTTATAACAAACACAGCGTTTTAAATCAAATGTATGAAAACAATAATTGGCATATTTGAATAACGTTTATTTTTTCCAAGTTAATAAAATTAAAATTCCATGCTTTTATATTATAATCTCTCCAGGTTTTGAATTTTTGAAAGAAAAGTAAATAGTTCTTAAAATCTAATGAATAATGGAATAATAAAATATTTTAAAGGCGAAATATCTCTCTCTCTCTCTCTCTCATCTTCCAATATCTTTTGAAATCCCGAATGACGGCATTTCGATAAATTCGCTGTTCTGTTTTTGTTTTCAATGCCACCTTATCGTGCAATGTCAGATCGAGGGCCCATAAAATTCATCTTGGCGAGAAGCTAGTTTACGTCCGTCTCTAAGCGCAGCTTTGAGCACCATGCAGGGGACAGTACATTTTGACACTGATATTCCTCAATTTTGAGGTAGAGAACTCTGGGGGGGCCAAGAGGCCTGCCATCCCTCCTCTTTCCACCAACCTATCGAGAGGACTTGCAGTTCGACGAATAATTAGAGTGCCCCCATGCCACACAGACAATGTACAATTACAAAAATCAAGGCTATCTCGGCATTAAAACCCAGGACCTAAGGCACAGTAGTCAATGACACTAATTATACATTGGCAACTGGGTTTTCCTTCTCTAGCATCCCTAATAAAAATGACTATAAAGAATATTTGAACTTGGAAAATATTAAGATTGTATTACAAACAATAAAAAGTAGTCTTTTTAAAAGAGCAAATAAAGCCTGCATAAAGACAGATTAATTAAGCAGATATAGCAAGCAATGAAAAGCTAATTAGACATATTACAAAAAGAACTTAAATAATATAGGAAATAGAAAATGCTAGACTATACTCACAGACTTACTAATATTGAGACTTGGGTCTGAAGAAGCAAATTTTGAAACATATTTCTTGTTCGGCTACTGAAAGCAATGCACTATATTTTGGTGATAACCATTGCATATATATATATATATATATATATATATATATATATATATATATATATATATATATGTTCATAGTAAATGCAAATTTAACTTGAAATACATAGATTTTAAATTTAGGTTAATGTTGGAATTTTGTGAATCAGTGCTTGTATTTGATTTCCACTTACGCTCAGCTAAAAGTTACAGTTAAACTTAAACTAAAAATCAAGAATATATTAATTAAATAAAAAAACAATTCTCAGTTCTTATTCTATTCTGTACGAGTGCTGGTTTCTTTGAACTTTAATACTATTTATATTAAATAAATATATGGCTATATAATCTGATAATTTTTCCAACGTAATATATTGCTCTTTTTGTTTACGTAATAAAAAAAGAAAAAGGGAAAAAATCGCCATTAATATTTATAACACTCATACAAACTTTAAACATAACTTTTAAATTAAGTTCATACGACTCTAACATAAAAGAACATTAGGAAAAAACAATTTCTTAAGCCAATTCCAGACTGTGACTGTTATTTTTAAAGCAATAAAGTATTAATCTTTTTTTAAAAAAATCATTCACAGAAAAGTCATAAAAACTTTCCTTTTAACGAGTTGCAGAAAAGGGGTTATTTATTAAGCTCATTCATTTAAAATTGAAAAAGAATGTATCCCATTCATGTGTGTTGATAAGTCGACTTAACTAAAGATAAAATCATAAAACTTGCCCTGAGAATAAATTATGTTGATTTTAAATCAGTGCCACAACATTAAAAAATAGTTAACTCATTTTAGTGAAATGGGTTTAGTTTTATTGGATATCTAAATAGTTATGCGAAATAAAAAAGTTTCAGATTTTTACTTAACCAAAAATCATTAATATTCTAAGCAAATACGGAATCACCTTTTATATTCAAATATATTATGCACTGCAGAAGAGTCAAAAACATTTTAGAAAATTGAATAAAACTTTGTTATCAGATATAAAAGGACTCAAACTGGTTTTCTTCTTCACTTCCTACGTATTAGTTTACGTTTTTTCTATATATATTTATTTATTTAATATAATAATAATAATAATAATAAAAATAATAATAATAAAATATCAAGTAGAAAAGTGACTCACACTCACTCACTGACTAATCACGATATCTCCGGAACTATTAAACCTACAGATTTTAAATTTGTTCGGTAGGTTCCCTTCATGGAGTAGACATCAGCTAAGAACGGATTTTGCAAAGATCGAAACCCAAAGGGCGTTGAGGGTGCTTAAGGGGCGTTATGCATAACTATCTCCATTTTTAAACTTTTTGACGTACAGTCTCTAAATTTGATAAGCGGATTACTTTCATAGAGTAGAGATCCGCTACAAAATGAGTTTTGTCAAAATCGACTCCCAAGTGGCGTTGTAGAGAATTAAGGAGCGTTACAGGTAATTAACTCCTTTTTTAAACTATTAGACTTAAAAATTTGAAATTAAGTAAGCAGATTCCATTCATTGAGTAGATATCCGCTATAAGATGGGTTTTGTGAAAATTGTTTCTTAAGTGGCGCTGCGGGGGCTTTAGTGGCGTTATAGATAATTTCCATTTTTAAACTATTAGACGTAGTCTTGAAATTTGATAAGCGGATTCCTTCCATAGAGTACAGATCCGCTACAAAATGTGTTTTGTGAAAATCGACCCCCAAGTTGCGTTTTGGTGAATTAAAAGGCATTATAGGCATTTATCTCCTTTTTAAACTATTAGACGTAAAATCTTGAAATTGAGTAAGCAGATTCCATTCATTGAGTAGAGATCTCCTATAAGATGGGTTTTGTGAAAATCGATTCCTAAGTGGCGTTGAGGGGGCTTAAGGGGCGTTATAGATAATTATTTCTATTTTTAAACTATTAGACGTACAGTCTTAAAATTTGGTATAAGTGGGTTCCTTTCATCACGTAGACATCCGCTACAAAATAGTTTTGGGGGAAATTGATCCCCAAGGGTCACTGAGGGGGATTAAGAAGGCGTAATAGATAAATATTTCCGCTTTTCAACTAATAAACCCAACTGCTTGAAAATTAGAAAGTATGTTCCATAAATGGAATAGAGTTCCTTTTACAAAGAGTTTTGCGAAAACAGACCCCCAAAGGAGTGGGATTGCAAGGGATTAAGGCGTGTTGTAGAAAAATTCCTGTTTTTGAATTTAACCCATTTACTTGAAATTTTTTGAACACGTTTCTTTAGTTGAATAGAAATTCACTAAGAATGGATTTTACGGAAATCTATTCCAGGGGGGAGAGTTGATGGGGCGTATTGATAGAAAAAATTCCCGTTTTCGAACTGCTAAGACTGTAATAACAAAATTTGGTTTGCATGCTTCTTTTGTTGAATTGGAATCCGCTAAGAATGCTCTCAAAGAGGTATTGATGATAAAAATTCCGTTTTTGCTCTGTTAGTTTTAGACTTGAAAAATATCCCGCATGTTTCTTTTATGGAGTAGAGATCCACTGAACGTTGCTTTGGTGGAAATCCACTTAATTATTAGTTTAAGTGAGGGCAAAATGTCTTTCTACTTCTACTTTAGATATAAATAGAAATTAGATATATTAATTTATGTCCTTTTTATATCAAGAGGTGAGAGTTACAACTATAAATATATTTTTCAATACAATCGAATTCTTAATGCTAGATATCAATAATTTATATATATGTAAACACTATACATTTATACAACATCGTTAAATACCCAGTGAAGCGGGTGGGTAACGGCTATTAAATAATATATATATATATATATATATATATATATATATATATATATATATATATATATATATATATATATATATAAAGGGTGGTTTTTTTAGACGTATAGAACTTTAAATTGCAATAAAACAACGATGTATTTTTCGATTGACATGAAGTTTTTTTTTTTATTCGAAAGATAATCTTGTGGCATTACATCTTAAATATGATTTCTGGCATATGACTGCCACGGCTGATTCGGATGTAGTCCAATCTGGACGTCCAATTTTCGATGACTTTTTCCAACATTTGTGGCCGTATATCGTCAATAACATGGCGAATGTTGTCTTCCAAATGGTCAAGCGTTTGTGGCTTATCCGTATAGACCAATGACTTTATATAGCCCCACAGAAAATAGTCTAGCGGTGTTAAATCACAAGATTTTGGAGGCCAATTCACAGGTCCAAAACGTGAAATTAGGCGGTCACCGAACGTGTCTTTCAATAAATCGATTGTGGCACGGGCTGTGTGACATGTTGCGGCGTCTTGTTGGAATCACAGCTCCTGGACATCATGATTGTTCAATTCAGGAATGAAAAAGTTAGTAATCATGGCTCTATACCGATCACCATTGACTGTAACGTTGTGGCCTTCATCGTTTTTGAAGAAGTACGGACCAATGATTCCACCAGCCCATAAAGCGCACCAAACAGTCAGTTTTTCTGGATGTAACGGTGTTTCGACATACACTTGTGGATTAGCTTCACTCCAAATGCGGCAGTTTTGTTTGTTTACGTAGCCATTCAACCAGAAGTGCGCTTCATCGCTAAACAAAATTCGCTTATGGAAATCGGGAACAACGGCAATCTCGTTTTAGGCCCATTCGACGAATCTACGCCTTGCTTGATGATCGTTTTGATGAATTGCCAAACCAAACTGAGAAAAAATCACTTGACAGCTGTTAAATCGGTCGCCATCTTGGAAAGTACTGCCAACTTAAACTTCTATACCTGGAAAAAAACACTCTTTATATATATATTGTTACGTAGATCCGGATTCCAGGATTTTATGCAAGTCAGTTTCAAAGAAGAAAAACAGTTATTTAACAGCGGTGATAATTTATTATCGGAAATCCAATCCTCTTTAAATACAGGATTCAGCAACAATATTCACAGAGTAAATCTCCGAAGGTCTTCACACCTTCAAAAGCACTCAAACACAATTATCAGTGTTTAAAAATTCATGTATGTAAAAGATTATTCACAAGCACAGCCGAGCTACTCGCTTGCGAAAACAATCCTCACAAATCGCTGGTTATATCAAGGCTGACTGGTTACGGCTGGCACCCCAATTTATAGGCGCGGTAGAAACTTTCAGAAATATAAAGACTCATGTCATCCAACGTGACGTTAATGGAGAGATCCACTACTTTCTAGAAGAATCCAGATAGTTCCGAATTTGCCAACATGGTCGCTATAGACGCCAAAATGGTTGCCAAAGTCGCCAAATTGGCCCCAAACTTAGGCTTCAAAAAATGATGCCAACTTGGCTCTACCGCCAAGATTTCGCCAAGTTCTCATTGAATCGCCATTATAACGTAAGGGGTGGCATTGCGTGTGATTAGTACAATTTTAACATGAAATAAATATAACAGAGTAATATAAATGCATTAAAGACCCAAATACAAATTATTCACACTATTAACACTAAATTCGTAACAATATATATATATATATATATATATATATATATATATATATATATATATATATATATATATATAATCCAATATAAAAGAATTTTTTCAATATATAATCAATATTTATCAATATTTATGTTCATATGTTCTTTAGTTTAATGATTTAATATTTAAATTCTACACATATATAACTCTTTCCTTTCCTCTTGGTACATAGTATGACAAATTACAGGTGAAGGTTGGCGCCGCAAAACTTGTTTAAACCTGCAATCCTGGTTCCTAAGGCCAGGAATTTGTCTTTATACTATGTGCCTCCTTCCTACTTTTAGTTATCTTAGGTATATAACTATATGATTATTTTTATATTTTTGTTTATGTATATGTATATGTGTGTATAAATTTATATATATGTGTATGTATATGTATATGATTATATATTGAAAAATTCTTTTATATTGGATTATATATATATATATATATATATATATATATATATATATAAAAATCGCTGGCCTAATTCAGTGCCAGTTCTAGAAATCATAAAGGTCTCCATTTTAGCCCAAACACTTTTTTTGTATCTACAATTGTTGGGTCTTTTGAACTCCAATTTCTTTCTTCTTTGGCATTGTAGGTTTTACAACTTTTTCACTTGGTGTTTTATTTTATTATACTATACACATATATATATATATATAGAGAGAGAGAGAGAGAGAAATTTGTATTATATATCAAAAACAAGAAATAATAGATGATGAACGTAACAAGAAATAGCGTAATAAAAATATAAAAGCTAAACATGAAGATCAGAATTATAGAAAAATAATAAAAGAAACTACAAAAAAGAAGAACCTAGCGAGTCAGAAAGCCATTTCGGACTTAGGACCGAATAAGTGGGGTTAAACTAGTTTGAAGGCGCCAACCTTCCCCCTTTGCAACTCGGTAGGAAAAACCAAATAAAATAAAATAAACAAAAATTCAGAGTATGTAAAAACTCAGAGAGTATGATAAAACCACTCACTACTATTATGTAACAACTCTCCCAAACTCTTAATGCAGAAAAATCGCAAAACAATTACGTAAGAGAAGTAGTAAAATCCTATATATATATATATAAAACAATTACATAAGAAAAGTATTTTTCAAAAAATAATTTAACAAAATTTCTTTACTCACAGAGCTTTTACGAAGAGAATCAAGCGTCTTGACATCAATGAAAATCAATTATTCACCAAGTTAAAAATTCGAATATACATAAACACATCTTTTGAGCTAACTTTTAAACCAGCCAGCAAAGACAGATATCAAAAAGACGACAATCAAATATGGTAGAATTTGAATTGGTTGATTGTCAAAAATGTAAATTTACTAGGCTCTAATTTGGTTGGTTGTCAACAATGTGTAAGATGTTCAATATATGTGTGGAAAAAATGTAAACTGTGATATGAGTGTTATGATATAATCTTCACATTTATCATTTTGTGGGTTAGTTTAAGTTATGAATATAAGTTAAATAAAAAATTCAAAAACATTGCAAGACCACTAACATGCTGACTTTGAAAAGATGCAAGTCCAAATCCTATTGTTGTGTGGTGGTACTACGGAATTTTATAGGGCTTTTATGAAATTTTGGTATTAAAAAAATACAAGAATTGGATATTTAATATTATTTAGATGAATATTCAGTCTTTTGTTCAAAGCTAAAAATTATCAATTAGATTTTGAAGAAGAAATTGTAAGATCCTCCCAGACGATTATCATCTTCTCTTTATTATTGATGAATTGATTTTTGAAATGAATTATTATTTAAAATGTGGTTACTTAATATTTTACTGTAAAAATATTTACAAATTATGGAATAATTAGCAGAGACCTTATCTACATATGTAATCACGAAGTCATTTTGAATATTTTCTATTGATGAATTAAGATCTTTATACATAATTTCATTTTCAACAGTGAAATCTAGTTCCCGAATTTCTGTTGCTACATAAGATCTAAATTGATTGAAAGCTTCAATCGGAATTCCGTATTTAATTGCAATTTTAAGGTAGAATTTATCTAAATATCTTATGATTTGTTTCATAACGTTAGATTTATTTTTTGTGATCATCAGTCTAAAACCGGTACCTTTTTCCATAAAATTTCTTAACAAATTATCTTTCATGATGCCAAGGTCTCCCGTGACAACGTGATGAAGATAATCATCAACATAGTCCCGATATAGATTGCATTTACATGATTCTAAACTTAGGAGCTCTCCGAGACGTGATTATAATTAAATATAAATTTACCAAGTTTCTTGTTGTATTTGAAAGCCTTTTTAATAATATTTTTAATAGGAAAAAAGGATTGATATTTTTGAAATATACTTGAAAAATTAATTTTGTTAAAGGATTTATTCATAAATAATAATGTACAATATTCTGTAGAGTAATTATCACTTGCATCTAATTTAATATTCATTTTTTGTACTAAATAGTTATTAAGGTCTCGAATCATATGCATACCATGAGAATCCCGAAATTTATATCTGCTTAAAATATCTGTCATAATTTTAATTTCATATATATATATATATATATATATATATATATATATATATATATATATATATATATATATATATATATATATATAATATATATATATATATATATATCTTGTTCAAATTTCAATCGTTAATAAAATATTTTCCATTCATCCATTCAAATTCAAATACATTTTTTAAACTAGAAGCAGATGACACTTAAAGTTAATATTTTTTTAAATATTAATTCATTAATTTAATGTGACCACGTTAGCCGAGTGGTATAGGTATCGGACCGTGGCTTGCCTTGTCACGAGTTCAAGCCCGGTACCACTAAATCCCGCCGTGTAGGGCAGCGATGCACGTTAAATCTGTCGAGAGCTGAAACGTCCTCCCATTGGTGTGGTGTGGTAGCTAGGTGAGGGGGATGCCAGCTCAGGTGTCGTCCTCGTCACTTGACCATGGTTCAAAATTACGTGGTCCGTCGCCAAAAGCGTCTCGTGTAGCTGAACAGTGCAACGTTAATTATTCAATCAATCAATCAATCATTAATTTAAATCAAAAATGAATGCGTAGTAACAAACAAAAATAATAGTCCAACAGCATATATAAAAAAAAGGTTGTTTGTTGTGTTCTTCCAGCGCAGCTTATAGCGTGTTGGGCTTATAAACCAATGTGCGTGGGTTCAAATCCCTCCAAGGGTGGCCTAATTCCAGAGAATTTGTTTTCTTTTTTTAATGTGCTATTTTATTATAATACATAAATTTAATTAATGAATAAATAGTAGCAAAAACAAAATAGTTCAACATCATATATAGAAAGGAAAAAGAGGAAAATCGCTTTCTATTTATATTAATTATTAATATTTTATATTAATTATTAATATTATTTTATATTAATAATATTGTGATTCTGCCATATGTATATACACACTTATATATTAATCGTAACTATTTAATAAAAATTTCTAAAATAAAATTTTCATTGTTGAACTAAGTAGGAATTGAGTTATTTTTTTATATTACTTATTAAATTCATTTCAACAATCAAATTAATTCCCACAAAAACATTCAAGGAAAAAAGATAAACGAAAAAAATCATTTCGATTAACATTTCCTCGTTTATCAGCTAGTCATGAGACGTATATGAAAAATTTGTAATTTTTAATGTGGTTATATATAATTGTCTTATAAATTATCAATTATTTTTAGCCTGCTTTTTTTCCCTTTTATACTATTGTTAATCAATACATAAAAAAACAAAATTCAATTGCAGAGAAATAATATTTATTTTAAATTATTTTATTTCAGATACATTTATAATTACCGGCATTTTGTGCAACAAATCTAACTCAGAACAAATAGCTATTAGAAGCCTACTATACAGCTATTCATTGGAGCAGAATAAAATTATTCTATATGGTGACTTGCAAAACTACAAACCAAATAGTCTAGCATCTTTTCTAGAATTAACTAACTATAGTGGATAATAGATCTTATCATACCGATCTCTTTAAGCAAATTTAGCTAAGAAGGGTTCTTTATAGAGAAAAATATAGTGAATTCACCAGAGTGGAACATATAAAACGATATACGGCCCCATATTGCCGCATATGCTGATATATTAGTATGTGTATAATATATAATACAATTATTACAGAATAATGCACATTTTTCTTGTAATGTAAAGGTTAGTGAAGCAATAAGTGTAATAAAGTGATTCTATATAATGTTGCAAGCAATATCAAATATCACAAATATTGTTCATGTTAAGTAATATTGTATTGAGCCGGAGGGATTTTGTTCAAGATTTTTATCACATTTCAGAATTTGAATAATGGGTTATATCATCTTTGTGGAAATCATCTATGTCCACTCAAGTAACCAACACTAATATTATTTCATTATAAAAACATTCATATATTTCTCTTTCTCTCTGCTTTATCCAATCTTTGGTTGTCTGGCGTTGAGAATTTTATTAGACTGATAATTACATAAAAGCATTATCAACATGTATAATACATATGAATAAATCACTAAAATTGGTAAATTAATTAGAAGATTTAAAGAGTTTTTTGTAATTGTTTTCGAGTCTCAGAGAGCTCGATGAAAAGGGTTAAAAAAGAAATTATCATGCTCTATAACACATCATTTGTGATCACGAACTCAATAAAAACAGCTAGTCATTTGTTATTTGAATTTTTTATCTTATGGTATCCGACTACGTTCGGAACCGTGATTTTGAAAAAGCGTATAAATGGATATTTATTATATTTAGTGTCACTGAGATTAGAATATGTATATAAAATTGTTTCAAGAATAGTGTATTACAATAAAAAATTATTTAAGTATGATATTTTGACAAAAAATTAACATAGAATGACCAATTTTCAAAATATTCTTCTTTTGTGGAAAATGCTTCTATTATAATAATATTTTGCCTGTTTATAGCTCAGACTTCTCTACAGAGGCTCAACTAGAATTCTTAAATTATAAAACTTAGAAGTGGGTTTATCCATATTTTACGACAACAGAGGGGAGCAATTTTAAGAAAAAAACGCCGATAGTTATTTCAATTGGTGGTAACTCTGAAAATAATGTGAATTTTTCAAAATTCCTAATTCAGACTCTCTGGAGAAGTCTTTACTTTATATAAGCGAAATATTATTATTTCAGGAGCTATTTTTATAACAGGAGAACATTTTGAAAAAAGATTATTCTAAGTTAACTTTTTGCCAAAATATTGTATTTAAATAATTTTTTGTCAAAATATAATTAAAACAATTTTATACATGTATTCTAATCTAAGTGACACTAAATATCATGAAAATTATCCATTTATGCACTTTTTTAAAATCACAGTTCTGAACGTAGTCGGATACGTTAATGGTACACCTAAAGTATTCCAAATGAGTTGGGCACTTACATATTTTGTTATAGGTTTAACAGTCAGTATTGTGAAATCTCCCGACGTATGTATGAAGATATAATTCATCATATGAATATCAACGGTGCGCTAATAAACGAAATTATACTTTCAGTGGTACTTCTGGCCTACATACATTCGCATGGCATGGGCCGTTTGGTCAAAAAAAAATGTTATAAAATTTCCTTCTGCTGAGAAAAAAAAATTCTCAGTGTTGTTGTTTAAAAAAATTCATATTTTCATCATTGTAATAAAATGGCACAAAATTCTGACTAACAGTATGCATTACAGAAAGAAAATGGCACAAAATTCAAACTAATTGCTGTTAACAAATTGACAATATTTGAAAACAGTTCCCCCTATTTATGCCAACAACCACCATAAGCCAGATTTTGGCGTATTTTCTACATGTTGCTGTATTTGAATTATGGTTCTTATAGCCAATTATTATTCGCATTTGCTTAAAATGGAAATACAGTTAACACTGCTTGTCAAGGTCTTTACGCACTTCGAAACCGTTTTCTCATATATTCATTTGGATTTCTTTAAAATTCAGGGTTAATGTAACTTTTCGTCACCTAGCAACATATTTTAACGTTGCTTCTGAAAATCTGCTCTTCATATAGTTTCTTGTAAATAATGTGTATAGTAAGCTTAATATTCAATGTAAATTATTGTTCTTCTTGGTCTGTCTGTCTGTCTGTCTGTCTGTCTGTCTGTGTGTGTGTGTGTGTGTGTGTGTGTGTGTGTGTGTGTGTGTGTGTGTGTGTGTGTGTGTGTGTGTGTGTGTGTGTGTGTGTGTGTGTGTGTGTGTGTGTGTGTGTGTGTGTGTGTGTGTGTGTGTGTGTGTGTGTGTGTGTGTGTGTGTGTGTGTGTGTGTGTGTGTGTGTGTCTGTGTGTGTGTGTGTGTGTGTGTGTGTGTGTGTGTGTGTGTGTGTGTGTGTGTGTGTGTGTGTGTGTGTGTGTGTGTGTGTGTGTGTGTGTGTGTGTGTGTGTGTGTGTGTGTGTGTGTGTGTGTGTGTGTGTGTGTGTGTATTCCAATAAATAATTTATTTTGAAGCTCGTCTTTTGATGTGCGGTAATTACTCGAAACAAAAGTGGATGAAAATTTTGGACGGTATGTGGTGAAACAAGAAATTAGTAATAACATAAAAAATTCTTGGATAAATTGAAGTGTAGTAAATAATTATATATATACTAGAGGACCCGACAGACGTTGTCCTGTACACACATCTTAAATTCAAAATAAAAGGTTTTTTGAATATTCGATATTGCGATCGTAGCGCAGTCTGCCTGATCCAATGTAAAACATTCCAAGATCAACAATTTATAAATAAAAATTAATTAAATAAACGTTTCTAAACCGAATTATAAGCCTAAATCATTCTCGAGTCCATTGGAACAGACAAAGACTTTCATGAAAATCGGTCCAGCCGTTTAGGAAGAGTTCAGTTTCACACACACGCACAGAAGAATTACATATATAAAGATTATTTGAAAAGATATTAGTTAAAAAGGCTAAAAAGCGTGAATCGTCTGCATTTTCGTAACAATAAAGATGTAGTAAAGCTGCCTGAACACAATAATGTGAAATATGTGCAGAATGAAACAATATAGAATAACATAATATGCAAAGAAAAATAACACGAAAATTGACAAACACGGTATATTTAATATATATATATATATATAAGCATTTTGAAAATTACATTGTTGACACATGTTAAAAAATCAATATTTAATGGGCCAGCCGTTTGCTTTAATTACGGCTCTACATCTTTTTGGCATGGAATGCACCAATTTCAAAAGAAGATATTTCGTGACAATATGGTTGAAGGAAAATATTAAAGCTTCAATTAATTCACGTTTCTTTGAAGGTTTTTTTCTTTGAAATTTCATAACCAATATTTTAAACTATAAGTTCTCTATCGGATTAAGGTTGGGAGACTATCCTGGACAGTTCATTCTATTCACAGTATGGTCTTTCAACCATTTCTGGACTACCTTTGCACGATGACAACGGGCGTTATCGTCCTGAAAAATCCATGACTGATTCCCAAAAATATCTCTCGCAGTTGGTAGTAACTTATATTGTAGTATTTCAATGTGTAATCCATGGCTTTCACTGTTCCGCTAACGATGTGAAGTCTTCCAACACCATGATAAGACCTGCAACCCCATACCATAACTTTTGTCGGGTACTTTACTGTGGGCTTCAGACACTGAGGGCTAAATTCCTCATGAGTGCGTCGTCTTACATAGGCACTACTTTGGTTGCCAGAAATACAAAACTGACTTTCTCGTCACTAAATATTACCTTTTCCCAGTCTTTAATTGTCCATAATGAATGTCCCTTGCCCACGTCAATCACCTCTTGCATTGAAATTCAGTCAGTAATGGTTTTGGGCGCGCTTTACAGCCTCGTAACCCAATTTCCAGCAGTCTTCCTCTAACAGTTCTTGGGCACACACGCACATTTGATGTCAAAGTCCATTGTTTCAAAATTTGAGAGGAATTAAGCTCTTGTTTGAAAGTGAAATTCTGTGCAATAACCTGTCTTCACGTAAAGATGTTTTTCTTGGTCGTCCTGATCACCCCCTGTTCGCAATAAAAATTGTTTCAGAAAATCTTTTCAAAGTTCTTACAACAGTACAAAAGCCACATGATACTTTAGCAGCAATTTGGCGCATAGAATAACCTTCTTCCTTCAAATGTATTATTTTGTACCTTTTATTCTCAGGCAGATATGAAAGTTTAGCCATAATTCCAATATTTTCCACAAACGCACTTCAAATTGCTTTCAATACACTATTTTCCACAAGCACACAACTGCATTCAATACAATAAACCACGTTTCACCCTTTTCTTTCAACCCTTTATCGCTACTGATCTCTGATTGGTTGAAATAACGCAGCATTTCATTGGTGGAAAACACACTCACTCATTCTTACAGTGACCTTCTGCTTTCTTGTCAAGGGTTTTTCAACATATCAATGAAACAACAGAGGGTTTTTTTCCAGGTATAGAAGTTTAAGTTGGCATTACTTTCCAAGATGGCGACCGAATTAACAGCTGTCAAGTGATTTATTCTCAGTTTGGTTTGGCAATTCATCATGAATAGACTAACGCCTGAACAACGCTTTCAAATTGTGCAATTTTATTTCGAAAATAATGGTCGATTTTCATAAGCGAATTTTGTTTAGCGATGAAGCGCACTTCTGGTTGAATGGCTACGTCAACAAGCAAAACTGCCGAATTTGGAGTGAAGCTAATCCACAAGTGTATGTCGAAACACCGTTACATCCAGAAAAACTGACTGTTTGGTGCGTTTATGGGCTGGTGGAATCATTGGTCCGTACTTCTTCAAAAACGATGAAGGCCACAACGTTACAGTCAATGGTGATCGGTATAGAGCCCTGATTAATAACTTTTTCATTCCTGAATTGAACAATCGTGATGTCCAGAAGCTGTGGTTTCAACAAGACGGCGCAACATGTCACACAGCTCGTGTCACAATCGATTTATTGAAAGACACGTTTGGTGACCGTCTAATTTCACGTTTTGGACCTGTGAATTGGCCTCCAAAATCTTGTGATTTAACACCGCTAGACTATTTTCTGTGGGGCTATGTAAAGTCATTGGTCTATGCGGATAAGCCACAAACGCTTGACTATTTTGAAGACAACATTCGCCGTGTTATTGACGATATACGGCCACAAATGTTGGAAAAAGTCATCGAAAATTGGACGTCCAGATTGGACTACATCCGAGCCAGCCGTGACAGTTCTATGCCAAAAATCATATTTAAAATGTATAGCCACAAGATTACCTTTCGAATAAAAAAACATTCATGTCAATCGAATAATACATCGTTGTTTTATTGCAATTTAAAGTGCTATACCTCTCAAAAAAACACCCTTTATTTACTTTAGTAGAAATCTACAAACATATTTGAAACAAGCATGAAAAAATACATAAAAATCAATAACAATATTTAAGATAGGGCGATAATTTCATAACGAAAAATGAAGTCAAACGCAAAAGTTACGCAAAAAAATGAGTGTGTTCAGGACTTTTTGCCACCACTGTAATTAATCAAAATCCGATCTTTACAATTTTAAAAAAAATTAAATGAGGTCTAATAAGAAATGTATAATTAGTTTAGTTTACCATTATTAATAATTTTTAAATAATTGCTCGAATCTATTTGCTCTAACCATCAGTATCAAGCTCAATTTTCCCCCCTCCTAAAAATTTTTCGGTCTTGGATTCGAAACCGCACTCGAGTTTTAGTATCAAAAACATTAAAAAAAGTGCGGCTTATATTCCAATAAATACGGTAGTTTGAACTGCCATTTTCTTTTAAAAAAACTTTTTTAGTTATATTTTTCTATTATTTTGCTATAATGATTAGAACATGACATTTGCCGAAAAAAGAAAAGCAATAAACTTTTTTTCAAAGGAAGGACATATTGCAAAAACTTTTTCGACGAAATGGTTATGCTATGCAGATGGAAGCAAGCAATTAATACCGCTGAAGTGTTTTGATATTCATGTGATACTTTAGCTCTTAAGTTTAATTTACACATTTTGGCCGACAAATAACTTAAATAATAAACATTGTAGTTCATGCCTCCTATGTCACTGGGTGGACCGCGACACTTTGAAAAAATTGGAAGTAGACCGTAGCCTGGAAAAATCTGCCCACCCCTGGTCTAGGGGTACGTTTTTATACCGAGAGATGAAGAGACTTAAAAGCCCAGACATAAATATATATACATTCAGCAAATAAATTCTTACTTACTATTAAAGATCACCATGAAACTGTAAAATTCCGATCAAGAATAATTAAGTTATTTTTAATATTTAAAACGAGAAGACTTCAAAATGTTTTAATCTGGGAGCAGACGCGCATTCGATACTAACGTTAAAAGTCGTGCGGGGTGGCGGAGTCACCCTAAAGCTTTTTTACAATTATTTTTATTGTACACGATAAAAATCACAGTTGTAAAAGATAATTGAACTAAGAGAAAGATACCTACCTACTTTCTACTTTTTTTCATTTTTTCTTTGATAATTTGAGAAAAATTCCAATAGAACCGAACTGAAATCTTTTTAAGGTACGTGATCTTAATAAAGGACACAAATCACAGACACTTTTCACTAACATTACAAGAATGATATTGGCTAGCAAAACTGTCAAATTTTGTTCAAATTTTTGTAGTTTTGCTGTCCTTTGATTTTGCACCTCGCGCGACCGCTCCCGGGTTAAATGTGTAATCAATGTAAAAATATGAATGTTAGTTCTAAAAAAGAATTGTTTAAAACGTTTTTCATCATGCTTTATATGTTTCAGAATACTAATAAAAATAAATTTTAGCTTTCTGTGTTTTTCCAAATACCATATAGTTCTTTCGTATGGGAAAAAGCGCATTATTTACATCTTCCCTAAATGAAAAATAAAGACATAAAAAAAGGAACGAACTAACCATACCAGTAAGTTCGAAGGTTAAACAGATGAATTTTTTATCTTTCTAGAATGTTTCTCTGGGTCTGGGTTTTGTCCTTTCTCTGAAATAGTATTTCAGGTTTTTAAAAAGAAAATTAATAAAAAAACTCTCATCGTGAGATTACAGCAAATCAAACAAAATTTTGTGTTTTTAATGTAGTTATAGGATCAAATAGCAAATGAATGTATCTAAATGAAAGCTTTTATGTTTGAAGAAGTAATATCGCCAGATGATACATGTAAATTATATCATTGTAAATGTGCATTTTTTATTATGTCAGAAAGTATTTTGTTTACTTCATTCCAGTAAATTAATTTTTAAACCTTTAATTTACGAAATGCTCGTGCCCCCTAGTAGGGTTGTCACACCCCCAGGGGGTGCGCCCTACACTTTGAGAAACGCTGACTTACAGTTAATTAATCGCTAAAAATTCTTTTTGAAGTTTACCCCTTAGGAATCAATTTTTATATAAAGCCCACAGTATGGAAAAATTATGAAGAGAGAAATTTTTACAAGCCTAAACAAAAATGAGTTACGTTGTCTTCTGCGCAAGCACCAAGTTGCTGTCAGAAGGAAGAGAAGGACTACTTTTCTTCTTTTTTTAAAAGTACGATAATTCTTTTCCTACCAAAATCAGACAAAAAATAATTACAGAATCGAAAAGGTCACTTATTTCTCCACAAAAATACAAATAAAAAAATTCATAAAATTTAATTACGGTATAATTTTTTTTTTACAAAATAACGAAATTTTGCATTTTTTACGATTTTTTCAAAAATGAGACAATATTGATGCGTTTATATAAAAAGAGTTTTTCTGTTGTTCAGTATAAATTTCTTACCATCATATTGTATCAAAATTCCGCAATGAAAATGTTCATACTTTGGTGTTTCCGAACCAGTGAATTAAAATATAAAATACTAGAAAACTGGGGGTTTTTTCGCGATTTTTCAAAAAATACTCAAAATTCTAACTAAACATTGAATAATTTCGTTATTTATAAACATAATCACACACAAAAAATTTTCCAGGTGTTAAACGTTGTTATCCAAATTTTGTTGAAAGATTAAAAAATTTGCTTAAAAATTACGGATTTTAAAAGAAATTGTGTGTTTTTCGTCTAATACCCTTTTTACAAGAAATCATTCCAGTAATTCTTTCGTACTTTCCAAACGGGTTGTTGCTGTTATTTGGTGCTATTTTGCTTGCTTGTTATCACTAATGCAGTGTTTCTCAAAGTGTGGGGCGCGCCCCCCTGCGGGGGCACGATGACCCTACAAGGGGGGCGCGAGCGTATCGAAAATTTAAAGATTTTTTTAAAAAAAAATAACCGGAAAGAGAAGTAAAACAAAATGCTTTCTTCCATAATAAAAAAAAATACACAACACTGATATAATTTATGTTTATTATCTGGCTTTTTTCCGTCATCAAATAGCTATCTTTGATCCCAAAACCAAATTAAAGAAAAAAGAAAAAAAACATTTTGTTTTATTTGCTGTATTTCCTCAATGAGAGATTTTTTTATTACGTTTTAACATAAAATATTACTCGTTAAAAAAAAAAACGAAACCCAGACCCTAAGAAAAATTCTAAGAAGATAAACAATTCACCACTGTAATTATTATTGAAATACTGTACATTAGTTGTAGAAAAAGAAAATTAAGTCATGATTCACTTTTCAGCCAGGCTGCATAGTACGTTTGCTAATCATTTGATTGACCTTCAATCTTATGGTATGGTTATTATCAATATTAGTTCCCTCCCATCTTTTATGCGTTTGCTTTTCGCTTAGGGAAATTGTAAATAATTGAGTTTTCCGATATTTGGAAAAGAATTGATTCGTTTAACATTTCTGTAGGATAATTGAAAAGTGTCTGATTTGCGTCCTTTATTATGGTCTTGTACTTTTTGAATCATTTTAGTTCAGTTTTATTGGATTTTTCTCAAATCATCAAAGAATTGAATAGTCCTTGAAAGAAGGTAAGTATACTTTCTATAAATTAAAATATTCACTAGAATAAATTAAAATATTCACTAGTAAAAATAATTCTAAACAAATGATTGGGGTGACTGAGTCCCCCCGCACTACCATTAATGTTAGTATCGAGTACGCGCCTGCTCCCGGGTTAAAACATTTTGAAGTCTTCTCGCTTTAAATGTTAAAAAGTAACACAATTATTCTTCATCGGAATTTTATATTCTTTTCATAATTTAACATTAATTCTAAATGCTAATTGTGTGAGGTTTAAAATTACAGTTCTTTTAAACAGTTATTTACAATTATAGCATTTATCTAAAAAAAAAAAATCATTTTACATTTTTGTATACAATGTCGTGCACACAGTTTTACTCTCCTTACAGTTCAGCTATTATAACAAGAATAATGTTTTATTTTTTTAAAAAATGAACTCGTGCGAAGAGTCGGTGTTTCAGCCAATATACGTTTGATGTATTAGTACTGAAGAAGGTATTTTATAAATAATTTCTTATTACTGAATTTGGGTGCGGTAGCCGAGTGGTATAGGTATCGGATCGTGGCTTGCCTTGTCACGAGTTCGAGCCCAGTACCACTAAAGACCCGCCGTGTAGGGCAGCGATGCACGTTAAATCTGTTGAGAGTTGAAACGTTTTCCCGTGGGTGTGGTGTGGTAGTTAGGAGAGGGGGTGCCTGCTCAGGTGTCATCCACGTCACTTGACCATGGTTCAAAATTACGTGGTCCGTCGTCAAAAGCCCTCTTGCAGCTGAACAGTGCGACGTTAATATTCAATCAATCAATCTTATTACTAAATTAAGATTAAGTTTAATAATTATTAGGGACTTCCACGGGCTTGTCTTGTAGAGGAAAGTTTTTCAAAGGAAGGTTTAATATCAGAAATTGACACTTAAAGAGTTATTTTTCTATATTTAGCTGAGATCTATATTTTGTCTTCAAGGCATCCACTGCAGAAAATCCGGTTTGAAAAAGGTAGGATGTTGAAAATGGTAATAGTATACGAAGTGCGTTTGTTTTCAGTACAGATAATTCCTCATCCACCTCTACCCCAAATTCAAAGAGCGATTTATTACAAAATTGCCTTTTAATTTTTCACTGGATGTGAAATCTATGAAGATTTCTTCTTCGGAAGTTGAGAGCCCTTCTGGAGTATCTTGAAATCGATCCCTAATCCACTCGTAACTTGCTACCAAGCTGTCCTCATCCAGAAAATAATTTTAAAATTCTTTGCCAACATAGCTAAATGATTTTACATGTTTTAAAAACAACTTTCACATGTTGTTCTACAGATTTGTAAGTTTTAACACATATCGAGCTGGGGCTTTTTTTCCATCATTTACTTCAGTATTTTTAAATCCAAAATTTAAGTATTTTTGAGAAGATCGCCTTGATTTAATTTTCGGAACCATGCTCGTTCGTCTGTGTACTTTTTGATTCTTTATTATGGTCGAATGTTTGCTTACGACTTAAAAATGTATGTATGATATTGTTTTAATCTACTGCCGTAAATACTTAGTTACCGTGAATTACAATTAACGTGGAAATTTAAAAAAATGTACATTCAAGCTAGATTCGGTAGCTATAGGAGTATCGAGTCGACCAAAACTGACTGGAATTGTACGAGGAAAAGCATTTTTACATGTTTTGCGCAGACGTCCGATAGGTTGCCCAGACTAACGCAAACGTACCCTATAATGCCAGATGTGATGGATATGATAGAGAGCGACATTGACTATAGACTATTATTCTAATGACATTTGTACTTTGAGAAATGAATGCTGAAGGAAATAAATCTTTAATTAAATACATCATTTTGCGATCTGTTCCAATTTAAAAATTAGAGAAAGAAAAATAACATAATTCTAAGTAATATATATTTTAAGTAATTTTCTTAAAATATATATTACTTAAAAGTTACATATACACAAAATTTAATATACTTATCGTATTAATTTGTACGGTTTATAATTAAGATCGTATTGTAACTTTAGCGTCTCTCTCTCAAAGTGCATTTTTATTGCAGTAAATACATTATTGTTGTACAGGGGGCGAGACAAAAATTATGATTGAAAATTGGGTCGCCAGTATTGAAAGTTTAAGAAACACTGCTTTTAATGTATGAGTGGTGCACAGAGTATTTTATGACTAATTAATTAATACTAAATTAAGAACAAGTTTAATAGTTATTAGCTACTTCCATGGGCTTGTCTTACAGAGCAAAGTTTTTGAAAGGAGTTTTAAGATAAGAAATTGACCCTCTGAGTTCATTTTCAATATTTAGCTGATATCTACATCTTGTCTTCTAAACAACCACCGCATTTTGTACCATGTTCCAGTTTAAAAATCAGAGAAAGGAAAAATAACTTAGTAATTATCCTATTACTTAACTTTTTTTTTGCTTAAAAGTAACATATACAAAATTTAATACTTATGTCATGAATTTGTACGGTTCATAATAAATATTGTTGCTTTATCGTAAAAGTGCATTATTGTTGCATTCAGTAAATTATTATGTATAAGGGGGGGTGCGATAAAAATTGTGATTGAAAAGGGGGGCGCCAGTATTGAAAGTTTGAGAAGCACTGCACTAATGAGTTCTTTAGATATTTTTTGCTTGGAAACATGAGGGTTATAAAATTAGTTTCACCCATAAAATGGTCGTTAATCTACAGAAATCACGGTAAGTGAATGACTTACCGTTACAATTACAAATAGAAAAAAAGTTATCTCGTAATTCATATTAGCACGACATCTATAGCAAAATTTACATATTTGATTGCTGGATTAATAGGATTTCTCGCTAAATTTTTGATGCATTGCTCTTGAATAATTGAATTTGTTAGTGCAACGGACAAAGACTAGGCTACTCAGAAAGGTTCGGGGGCCCCAGTTTGAGTATCGCTGATCTAACAGATGGAAGAATATTTAATTGTATTATTTCTTGCCTTTTTTGTTGTTGTTGTTGTTATTGGGTAATTTGTGAGATGCTGATACGTTCTATCTACGCCATAACAGAAATCCAATAGCAAACTTTCATTACTTCTAGAATCATTTACAGAAATTTCAGACTCACTATTTGAATCAATGTCAGAATTATTTTTTGTTATGAGCCTCTCATAATCACTCATTTTCTTCTATTTTAAGCTCCAAATTTAAAAGAAATAGTGTTCGTAGCTTGCGGTATACTGATCTAGACAAAAGAAAATTCCCGCCTAAAAGAATGCAGTAAATCCTAACCTTGAAACCGGTTTAGACATTTTTTTAATCTTATCTGTACTCAACTATTAGAGACAACTATTAGAAACATTGCACATAAAATGAGCAAAAAGTACGAGCAAATCAGAGGATTGGAGAAGAAAAATATTTTGCCCGAGCGGCGCACGGGAAAATCAGGTAGTTGTCATTTTAAGTGCACGAGCGGCGTTCGGGTAGTGGTTATACCAAGGTCAAGTGAGGCGAAGATAACACCTGAGATGACATACCCTCTCCAAACATCCTCATCATACCATAGGGGGACCTTAGGCCATGGCAGATTTAACATGCATCTACCCCTCTACACGGCAAATCTTCAGAGGCGCAAGAAATTGAATTCATGATACGCCTATAACAAGCTCGTTACCATAACCACTAGGCTACCGTGGCCACAACCATTTACTTGTAAAAAAAGTTCAAATAATTATTAAAGGCAAGTTAAAGTTACATTTAGTTATTTCAAATGCGACTTCTCCAAAAACCAATTCAAAAGCATTAGATAAGTTTTTTTAAGTGTAGAAATATATTTATTTGTACTTTCAATCAATGACCTATACAGAAGAAAGAGAAAGCAAGCTATTCCTCGTTTCTAATCCTTTTTTATCTTGCCTTAGTGCATTGTTTCCTCTGCGAATCGCTACCAAGAGAAAAAGAATCGAAATCAGTTAGCATCTGGCATTCCTACTTCTACCATTCTGTTGAAATAAATATTGACTTGCTTCTACGAACGCAGTTGGCTACTAGAAGAGCCTATAAAATCGCATCAGAGAGCTACGATGTTTCTAAGAGTGTTCAGTAAAATAGCTTTGCTCGTTGGTAGTGGTTCTGTAATGAAGAGATGTTAAGGGGACAAGACCACATGCAAATTTTAGGGGGAGAAATCCCTCATTAAATATTTTTAAATTTAGATATGAAAAATTTGTTACTTTATATTTAGATTCTTTTCAAATGTATCTATCGCTATTAATGGGATGTATTAGTCTTGTCAATAAGTGAAATATATATTTTAGGAAAAATTTCCCACAGTGAAAATCAATTAAATCTGGCTATAGTAGCAAAATGTCCTTCACAAACCAATGCTTGCTGTAATGAGCAAGAATGAAACTGCGGTTGATAAGAATTCTGTTAATTTAAGCTAATGCCATTCCGACAAAAGAGAAGAAAATTGGAATTTTCTCTTTTTGTTTGCACAAAATTACATGAATTAACGAGATCATGGGTCAAAGAACTACCATAAAAACAAAGGAGAAGGTTTTACGAAAAGAAAATAAGAACGATGCACACAACAACTTACCGTAAAATCCGGTGTGTAACGCGCACTTTTAACACAAAGCAGATAATATTAAAAAAATTAAGTCAATTCATACTGAGGTCAATAAAGAAAGGTTTTATTTTAGTGACTTTTTACTAAATAATTACAATTAATATAAATATGTATATAAATATGACAGAATCACAATATTAAGTGGCAAAAAAGAAATCGATTTTCTTTTCTATATATGGTGTTGCACTATTGTTTTTGTTTGTTACTATTTATTCATTCATAAATCACGTTCTCAGAAATTAGGCCATCCCAGGTAGGATGTGGCCGCGGTGGCCGTGTGGTATAGATAGGTATCGGATCGTGGCTTGCCTTGTCACGAGTTCGAGCCCAGTACCACTAAAGACCTTCCGTGTAGGGCAGCGATGCACGTTAAATCTGTCGAGAGCTGAAATGTCCTCCCATTGATGTGGTCTGGTAGTTAGGAGAGGAGGGTGCCATCTCAGGTGTCGTCCACGTCCCTTGACCATGGTTCAAAAATACGTGGTTCGTCACCAAAAGCCCTCGTGTAGCTGAACAGTGCGCGACGTTAATATTCAATCAATCAATCAAACCAAGGTAGGATTCGAACCCACAACCTTTGGATTAAAAGTCCAACGTGCAATCCATTACTCTACAGCAGCGTTTCTCAAACTGTGGAGTGTACCCCCCTCGAGGGATATGGTAACTGTACGAGGGGACATATAGAAAATTGGAAAACAACAGATTATTTTTAAAAAAAGTTATTAATTTACTGAAGGTAAACAACAAAATACATTCTAGTATAATAAAAAATAAAATACACATTTACACTGATATAATACATTTATAAATGTATCAGTACTGCTCAATACATTTTATATAATTAATTTAACAATACTAAGTAAGTTAAGAACAAGTTTTATAATTACCTGTGACCACATGAGCTTGTCATACATAAAATTAAATGCAAAAATTAAAAACTATTTTGATAATTTGTACGGTTTATAATTAATCCTTTAACTGCCGAATAAAAGTTACGTGATTCGCTCCCCAATGTTGCCATTTAATACGTAGTCGCGCGTATGTGGTGTATTGGGGGGAGAGAAAATGAACAACTAAGCAAATCCTCTGAAATAAGTAAGTTCTTCGCATATACTGTCAAGGTCCTTTTATTGCATTCTCAGGCCTTCAGAAAAATTTTATGGATGGTATTGCACAGAAAAATCATGCTTCGGAAAGACGTATATATACGTCCGGGAAAATTAACGCACTGGCTGAGCGAGACTTTCATATACACCGGTGGCACTTAAGTTAAAGTCGTAATGTAGCTTTAGTGTCAAAGTATAGTATTATTGAATTCAACACATTTTTATCGTATGGAGGAGGGGATCGCGATGAAAATTATGATTGAATAATGAGTCGCAAATATTTAGTTTGAGAAACATTGCTCTACAGGGGCACAACGAGCGATTTTCCTTTCTATATAAGCTGTAGGACTATTATTTTTGTTTGTTACTATTTATTCATTTTTTTAATTTAATAGGAAGATTGTGAACTAATGGTATATAGGAATTTGCGAAAAAATAAGATCGAAATTTTTATGGGTACTCGTTGTACGACAGGTATAAAAATAGAGCTTAAAAATATAAAAGATGAGCATATAAAAAAATTAGACTTCTTCATGTATCGAGAAATACGGTTTATTTAAAAGAAATGGCATTCCTTATGAATTTAAAAGGGTTGCAGTTCTAGTTATCTACAGCTTAGAATCATACCTTGAATAAATGACTTCAAAACATAAGAGCACTGCGCAAGCACATTTAGGATTTTCCGTACATTACTCAGCGAATGTACCTAAAAATTTAAAAATCAGCTTGAAAGTATAGGTGCGCGTTATACGCTGAATTTTACTGTAGATAATAAGAAATAAAACTAAAAAATGTTAATGAAAAGCAAGAAAGAAAGGGTACGTAAATTAATTAACTATATTTTTTAGACATAAATTTACTTAAAAACGCTCAATTAATTTTATTTTCATCTTCTTTCTCCAAGTAGGTTTATGATAAATTCTAACTCACAAAAGCAATTAAAAAGAAGACACAGCATTATAAGATTTGATGCGTCATTATATTTTCATATACCAAAGTATGTTTCAAAATTTCTGTGTTGTAATAATTTCAAAAAAAAATTAACCAAAGTTACTCTAATTTTATCTACAACACATAATGAAATACTAATAATTTTTTGCTTATAAGTCATATATTAGATGCACTTTAGAGTGAGCAATAAATAAGAATACAAAAATCAACATAAATTGCCCATGATTAAAAATTTTAAAACACTAATAATTTTAGAATAATAATTCACACATAAATTAATGGTAAACATTAGTAATGAAAAAAGTTTATTGAAAAAAAGCGCATACCAAACTCATTTTAAAATTTTATATATTTCTATGAAATTCATTAAGTAATTGCTTTTACAATATTCAAATATATTCGTTAAAATTGTAAAATACAACATCGTATATCAGCTCCTGTTTAATAGCGTAAGATTATTTATTTTATTTCTAGCTGCGGCACTTGAAGAATACATCATAGTAAGATACTCTAGTCTTGTACTTTAAAAATACAAATAATACAGCATTTAACTGTATTGTCTTTGCTTTATTTCAGCTGTGTGTGTGTGTGTGTGTGTGTGTGTGTGTGTGTGTGTGTGTGTGTGTGTGTGTGTGTGTGTGTGTGTGTGTGTGTGTGTGTGTGTGTGTGTGTGTGTGTGTGTGTGTGTGTGTGTGTGTGTGTGTGTGTGTGTGTGTGTGTGTGTGTGTGTGTGTGTGTGTGTGTGTGTGTGTGTGTGTGTGTGTGTGTGTGTGTGTGTGTGTGTGTGTGTGTGTGTGTGTGTGTGTGTGTGTGTGTGTGTGTGTGTGTGTGTGCGTGCGTGTGTGTGTGTGTGTGTTACTATTTTACCCAACTATTATTGTATTATTGGGGCTATTCTACATTGACCTGTACTGCTTCGCTATGTTCGTGCATACGGGATGAGTGTAAATAATAGAGACTTTAAAATATCATATTTAAACTACTGCACACATATTACAATAAGTGATACATGAATGTTTAGAGAAATATACCAAACATTTTTACTGTTAAAAATGCTCGATACGTAGCCCTCTTGTTATACGGCATACGTCCAATCTGTAAACCGTTTCGTTCCATGCATTTTGTAGCATCAATCAATTCATAGTTTGTAATGCTGTTAACATGCATTATTGTCGTCATCTGTTGTGCGCCAATTGCAATTAATACGGTTTAAATTTAAATTTTTTCCGTAAAATTATCCATGCAATTTTCTAGGGCATTCCATGTTTATAGGTACTAACTTTTGTTACCGTGGACTTTTAAAATGAAACTCTCCCTCGCCCTTTTCATTACTTCCTCCGAGGCGCTTGGCCTGCCACCGCTTTTTACGCAAGCAACCTGTTTCCTTAAATTGATGATACCATCGCAGAATGCTCTTCTTGGTTGGGGCCTCTTTTCCGTAGAGATTTCTTAATGCTCAAAAAACTAACTCACCCGAAAATAAGCCTATATCAATGAAATTCGAATATTTTGGAAAGTAAAAGGAGCTGAACGATATTGCATTATGCAAAATAGTGACAATGCTGTCGGAACACGTCATTTGCCAGCATAAAAATGGATGTCTCAGAGCAAGGTGGCAATTGTCGCTGCTTGTCTTAGATTAGATATCTGGTATAGCGAAATTTTAACAATGATTTCCAGGTATCCTTTGACGGAGAAACTGTGAGGGCGAGCTTTTGGTAGACTAGAGACAGGAAAAAGTCAAATAGAGAAGCGGCTAGATGATTGAATGTAAGTCCATCTAAACACGGATTCAGCATCCAGTAGATTCAGCCAAGGACAATCACGCGCTACCACGAGTGCCAATGACCAATATTTGTCATTATACGCACGAAGGAATAGAATCGCAACTCCATCTGAACTCAGATACACCCTCGCTGCAAGCTCTAGAAGGTTGGAATCAAGGTCAACAATGCTTCAAAAGCTTCACGAACGTAGTCTTTATGCGAGGAGACTACCCATTTGAGCCCCACTCACCCACGGATCGAGCATTTGCAGTGGGTATGTTAACATATCCACTGGAAGCTTAATCAATTGAGGGTTGTTCTCTTTACGGATAAGTTAAAGTTAAGCCTCGAAAGTATTAGCAGGCGTTTTTTCATTTGGAGAGAACCTGAAACTCGTTTTCATTCATGACACTTCCGTGTGAGAAATGCATACGTATCCGGCATTGTCTGTGTTTGGGGTGGTATTTCTTTGGGCGAACGCACAGACCCCCATGTTTTTTCCCGAGGAAATATTAATGCTCACACCTATAGAGATGACATTCTGGATGCTTATGTGTGCCCTTATGCCGGGGAAATAGATGATGCTTGCGTGCTACAGGATGATAATACGAGACCACATAGGGCTGGTATTGTGGATGTCTATCTTAAACAGGAACCAATTCAGCGCATGTAGTGACCAGATTGATCACCGGACCTTAACCCTATCGAGCATGTTTTTAACTCTCTAGCTCAGTGCTTCTCAAACTGTGGGGCACTCCTCCCTAAGGGGGGGCGAGCATATTGAAAAGTCGAAAACAAAATATTGTTTTAAAAAATTTGTGACGAATCTGTACGGCACTTTTATCACTAATACTCTTAGGCGACTTTAGAGATTATAAATTCGCGTATATTTCCAACCAGCTCTAAAAAAGAAGAAATAAGGATGTGAAAACTTGGTAAAGTATTTAAGGAGAGTGTTGTAAGTTAACAGGGAGAAGTCTATTGAACCAAGAGATAGGTTGACGAAGTTTTAAGAAGATTCAAGTTGTTTGAGTGATAAGCGTCTTGCTGATTATAAGGCAGCGATCTACCATTGGAAGAATTGATCCAACAGGAGAGTAACGAGTTAAAAGTAAGGTGATATTTAAATTTAGATTATCGGATCATAAAGGGTAAATATATAATAAGGTTAATGTAAAGTTAATGAATGTTAGTAATTCAAATTGCGTATATCTCTCGGTCCTCTTATTCCGGTAAACCCGTTCGATAATGAGTTTAATAGTTGATTAGTATCATATTTCGCGATTTAATTTAATAGTAAAAGTCAATCCCATTGACGTAAATATATTGAGTAATCTTTGTAATTAGATGGTTGATAATTGATTCAAGTAAATAAATATAATTTATTATTGTAAAAATGTCGTCTGGTAATTATTTGCCTCAATTCAATCTTGGTGTCCAGGATGGAATCCAGGGGGTTCTCACAAATTATTAATATACTTAAAGGAGGAATCAAATAAAAAATGAAATACACATTTACACTTATAATTATATATCAGTACTGCGCAATTAATTTTGTAATTATTTTAAAAATACTACGTTAAGAACAAGTTTAATAATTTTCAATGTCCCCATAGGCTTGTCACTTATAAAATTAGAAACAAAAATTAACACTTATCTGGATAATTTGTACGGTTTATAATTAAATGCCAAATAATAAATTACGTGATTCGCTACCCAATGCCATCGTTTAACACGTATACGAGAGTATCTGGTGTATTGAGGAACGGGGAGGGTTAAAGGAATAAAGAAACAAATAATCTGAAATAAGTAAATCCTTCGCAAAGACAATCAAGGTCCTTTCATTGCATTCTAAAGCCTTCGGAATAAATTTATGGATAGCAGTGCACAGAAAATATCGTACTTCGGAAAGAAGTGTATATACGCCCGGGGCAATTGACGCACTGGCTGAGCGAGACGTTTATATACGTCGGTGGCCTTAAAGAGGTAAAAGTCACACTGTAGGTTTAGATTCAAAATATAGAATTTTTGAATTAAATGCATCGTTATTGTATGGGGGCGGGCGATGAAAATAATGATTGAATATTGGGTCGCGAATATTGAAAGTTTAAGAAGCACTGCTCTAGCTTCTCTCAATCCCCTTCCAGGACCCTAGAGAAGCTTTCAACTGCCTTGGAAGAGCAATGACTTGCGCTTCCTACAAAATTATTGGACCACGTTATTCAGAGCATCATACATTACTGCATGTGCTGTATTGCTTCTCGGGTGGATCATAATTCAAATTAAAGGTATTTTTCTGATAACAAACTGACACATCCGATATGTTCATTATATACATATAATTTCGAGAAATCATAACTTATTTATGTATATAATTACTTTTTATGGAATTTTATACCTTTTATGTGTTATATAAAGCGTATAAGTTTTATTAAATTCTACACATAACTTTTTGTGTTATTGTCATTTTTGTGATTTTGTCTTAATTTATGATTACCAGTGTATTTCGTTCCAAAAACAAACTCTCTTAATTCAATACTTTATCAATCAATACTTAATGCCATTCTTGAATTTAGAAGCCTAAAATATTGTATCATTTTTATGTTACTTATATTTATATACTGAATATCTATTTTTCTAAAACAGAAATTCAGAAAAACTACTAATGAGATACACTCAGGAACATTCAAAATAGCGACCCAAGAAGGAAGCTAAGTACACAATCGCGAAACATTGCAAATAAGTACAGCGTAATGTGATATGTAAATGATCCAAGTTTTGTGCCAATACGCATGCTCATACACGCCGAGTTGGTGCTACAATCAGGAAGAGGGTGCTATATAAACCAGCGCAAATTCTAAAATTCATAAACGTGACGATTACCCGCCGATTGTAAGAAGACTTTGGTAAGCGAAACATGCCAGGTAAACATGCTAGAAGACATTTCTCACAGTTAAGGGAGTTTGAGAGAGGCCTGATCATCTGGATGAAAACTGCAGGCTGGTCGACGCGCCGTGTTGCCGGCCAGGTGGATCGTTCGGAGTGTGCCATTAGAAATTGTTGGGAGCAGTGGACACGAGAAGGTACCCACGCGCGGAAAACCGGGTCTGGAGCGACCAGGAAGACCACGAGGAGAGAGGATCGTGCGGCAAGCACTTGTGGACCCCACAGTGACTCGTTCAATGATAAGAGCAGACGTAGACGTAGCAATTGTTCCACAAACAATTTCCAGACACCTTGCAGAAGCAAATCTTAAATCCAAGCGTCCTTTCCGTGCACTCCCTTTAACACCGGAACATCGGCAACTGCGTCTACAGTGGTGCCAAGCCAGATCAATGTGGAATGTCACAGATATGCAAAAGGTTGTGTTTAGTGATGAATCCCGGTTTGTTTTGGGGGCAGATGATAACCGTGTACGGGTGTGGAGGCGCCCTGGTGAGCGGTACAATTCCCCCACACTGTTCTACGTCACACTGCCCACACAGCTGGTGTAATGGTCTGGGAGGCCATAGCCTATGATAGCCGGTCCACTTTAATTGTGATGCGTGGAACCTTAACAGGCCAACGTTACGTTGATGATATTCTTCGACCCCATGTAGGACCTTTCCTAAATGGTCTCCCAGGGGCAAAATTTTCCAGCAAGATAATGCTCGTCCAAATACAGAAAGAGTTGCTCCAGACTTCTTACGCCATTTTCAGACCCTTCCATGGCCGGCCCGCTCCCCCGATTTGTCCCCTGTAGAGCACGTGTGGGATCAGCTAAAACGGCAGATGTCATCGTGTCACTCTTTACATGATTTAGAGTTGGCTGTTCAAGATTTGTGGGCCCATCTGCCTCAGGCCAGCATAAGGTGTCTAATCAACTCAATGTCGGACCGTGTGGCGGCATGTATTGCAGCTGGAGGTGGTCCAACGCGCTATTGAAGTTGTCCAGTATTTGTGTCGTTGCACACCCTGTATTCCTTTAATTGTCTTGTTTTTGAGATCAAGTGAATCTCTCATCTGTGTCATTATGTGTATTAAATTTCATTTCAATTCGATGCTTTCTTCTTGGGTCGCTATTTTCAATGTTCCTGAGTGTATATTTTCAGAAATATATATTCATTTCTTTTAATTACTGATTTCGTCAACATAATTTTTGACATTTGGGGCTTATTTCTGCTTAAAACAAAAATGTTTTACCAATCAAATACTTTATTAAAAAAAAGATTCATTTTTAAAAAAATATGGATTTTTTCCTTGAATGGTTTACCAATAATGGTTCTTGTGATCATTCGAGAAATGCTTTTTATGAACTTTGAGCATACTATTCGTGAACTAAACAGGTACTCAGGATATTTGTTCAAAAATAAACTCCTTGTTGATTTATTTCAAGAATCAATATCGAAGCCCGTATCAATAATGGTTCCTTATTTCGTAGAAAGGATTGCAATGCATCGATTTCACCTGTCACCCATGAAAAGACCGTTTCCGTTGTTTTATGTATTATCTTCCCTCATGCATGAAACCCATATAAAAGGTCCCATATTTTTCTTGTTTCAATATGTTTTGACATTTGTTGGAACAGAACAGTTAGATCAGATCTTTAAAAGGGAAAAAAAAGAGTTACATTTATTAAATAAGCATTTGAAGAAAAATCGCAATTTATTAGGCCTTAAAAATGTGTGTGGCATTCCTTTTATTTGAAATGACGAGCATATTATGTATCCAAACAGATTCTTTAAACGGGATCATAAAAAATATAGGTACTACTTTGATATCAAGGGGCACGGGGTACTAATTTGATGTAGGGGTGGTAGGCGGCAAGTTGTTGCTTATGTTCGCCAAGATGGGCGATAACATTACAATATAGTTGATTTGATATTTTTATCGTAGAGCGATTATAGGGATAACGTATATTGGAGTTAATTTTCACTGGTTTTTTCCCGCGGTAACCCTATTAATTTAACACAATTTTAATTCGATTTCTTTAAAAATTTAGCCATTTTCATTGTATTTGTTCTTAAAGCTACTATTTCAGTCTTCTGTTGTACTTTGTGCTATTTTCAAATATGGATATTTCTAATATCATTGGTGAGTACTAGGATATTTATTTTTAAAAAATGAGTGCTGTGCTTTTAATTATTGCTATAAATCGTACATTTTCACGTTATTTTACTTTTTAAAAATGCTTTTTTGAAAGTTTCTTGTTCGATGAAATTCATTGACGGAAAATATTGCAAGCTTTCGACACTTTTTAATTGATACTCATTATTAATTTCATTATGAATATTTTATGAATAATATAATATATAAAAATGCAATTATTATTATATATAATTATCATACAATATTCTGTATTTATAATATTTTTTATATTTTAATATTATTACCTGTTATGCTATTTATTTATAATTATTATTATGTTGGTTATTTATAATTATTTTTGTGTTATTTATAAGAATTACTTTTTATGTTACTTATTTATAATTATTATTTTGTTATTTATTTATAACTATTATACTATAAGAGTATTTTATGTATACTTTACATTATGTTACAATATGATTATTATTCTTTTTTAAAATACTATTAAACTACTTCATATGATTATTATTATATATAATAACTAGCTGGTATACCCGTTCTTCACACGGGTGAATTGAAAAATTAAACAATAGAGATTGAAGGATAAATAAGTTTTTAATGAGTTAATTTTACGGGAAATGTATATTAAACAAAAAAAAACACGTTTGTTAAATTTTAAGTCTGTAGATATAATACCTGATAAAAATGATTGTTTTTTTATTTATAACACCCCTTAATTCTCTTGTGGGTCAATTTTCGAAAACACCTTCCTAAGTTGATCTCTGCCCAGCAAAAGCAAAATATTGTTATAAATTTTGTGTAATGAACGCTTAAAGTAGTGTAAATAATTTATATCTGGAAATGTAATACGTTATTATTACTTTCTGTCATTATTCTGTTAAAATTTTAATTTTCGCTAGCAACGCCGTTCCTTAAATTATAACGGCGATTCAGTGGAAACATAGCGAAATGTTGGCGATAGAGTCAAGTTGGCAACTTGGCGATTGATTGAACTTTGCAGTAGTCGATATGCTGTAGCACCACCTGGTGGGGAGCTGCAACGAAGAAGATAGCACAAAACTCTTCTCCATAAAAAATACATATACATGCCAATTTTCATAGGGATCGATTGAACAGTGTTGGAGTGAAGCGAGGTCATACATAAATAAAGGGTGTTTTTTTAGAGGTATAGAACTTTAAATTGCAATAAAACAACGATGTATTATTCGATTGACATGAATTTTTTTTATTCCAAAGATAATCTTGTGGCATTACATTTTAAATATGATTTCTGGCATAGGACTGCCATGGCTGGCTCGGATGTAGTCCAATCTGGACGTCCAATTTTCGATGACTTTTTCCAACATTTATGACCGTTTATCGGCAATAACACAGCGAATGTTGTCTTCCAAATGATCAAGCGTTTTTGGCTTATCCGCATAGACCAATGACTTTACATAGCCCCACAGAAAATAGTCTAGCGGTGTTAAATCACAAGATCTTGGAAGCCAATTCACAGGTCCAAAACGTGAAATTAGGCGGTCACCAAACGTGTCTTTCAATAAATCGATTGTGGCACGAGCTGTGTGACATGTTGCGCCGTCTTGTTGGAACCACAGCTCCTGGACATCATGATTCTTCAATTCAGGAATTAAAAAGTTAGTAATCAGGGCTCTATACCGATCACCATTGACTGTAACGTTGTGGCCTTCATCGTTTTTGAAGAAGTACGGATCAATGATTCCACTAGCCCATAAAGCGCACCAAACAGTCAGTTTTTCTGGATGTAACGGTGTTTCGACATACATTTGTGGATTAGCTTCACTCCAAATGCGGCAGTTTTGTTTGTTGACGTAGCCATTCAACCAGAAGTGCGCTTCATCGCTAAATCGGGAACAACGGCAATCTCGTTTTGGGCCCATTCGACGAATCTACGCCTTGCTTGATGATCGTTTTGATGAATTGCCAAACCAAACTGATAATAAATCACTTGACAGCTGTTAAATCGGTCACCATCTTGGAAAGTAATGCCAACTTAAACTTCTATACCTGGAAAAAAACACTCTTTACAACCATCCATTTTTACTTTTTAGATAAACAAATAACATTAAGGAATCTTAAAGTTCGGATCATTAAAATAGTTTATAGAAAATTTACATGCAGTGAAAGTCGTTTAACACAAAACTGAGAGGGTATGATTTTTTTTTCCTTGTGCTTCCTTATCGCCCATGAAATAAACTTGCAAAAATTTTGGTTGCGTATTGGTAGCAGGAAGCAAAGAGTCAATTGTGTGGTAAATTTTCCCTTGGATTGTGAATATCGGGAAAAATCCCTGCATCGAAACAATGTTATCCGCCCCAAAAGATGTCATATGGAAGCATGTATTGTATTTTCTTATGTATTTTAGAAAACGGCGAGACTCATCTATTTCATAAAAGAAAAGTTCTTTAAGAGGTTCAACTGGCTCGTCTATTGAAGGAAGGGCTACTCCCAAACAACACATCCCCCCTGCAGATTCCTCTTTCAATTTAAGAGCACCACAAAATCTGCATTATTTATCATCGCTTCTATTTTTATAAGCTTGTGGCTTTTGTAATCAAGAGTTTCGTCATACTCAAATGCAGCTTTATCGAATCCCCCCACACACACACACGTGTTTTTTGTGAATATTAGACGTCGCTGTTGTGCCCTTTCAGCAACAGCATGTTTGCGAGATTCAGCTGCTTCAATGGTTTCTGTATCTCTCTAAGACACCATGTAAGTTGCATGCTGAGGACGCCGAGCTTGGGACTGCTCTGGTGTCTCAGCAGCTCTGTGATCTTTCTCACTCTCTCCGCCTGTTCAAGCCTTCGCAGTTCGGCTTGTGGAAACGTTTCGTTGAATCTAGCTACTTTCTTAGCTTGAGCTATATTAGAGCTTTGGGAAAGATTAGACTTACGCTTTCGCGGCATAATTCTTAGTAGGTGCTTTTTCTACATTTCCAAAAAATACAGTACAGCAGTTATTGCTTTTTACTTAAAAAATGCAATATCTGCCTATTCAATTAAAACTATAGCGTTATAATTAACTACAAACCACAAACAAAGTTGCAAATTTGTCCAAATGATGTAGTGTAGTGTGAAAGACTTAACTTATCAACTTTAAATACCAGAAGCGATAAAAGTAAGTTTTATTCTGAAATAAAAAAATAATGTTTACAAAGCAAAAAGTTAGAATCGAGCACGCACTGGTCCCGGCGTAGACAAAACAGAGGGGAACGTTTTGGTAACGGTAACGGTTATACATTTACGTGGAACCTTAGAGAAAACTCTATTATCCACTCATCAGAAAAAATTTAAAATTTGTTGAAGTACATAAAAATAAGAAAGCAGTCCACATTAAATGCAGCGCAACAACGCTGGTGGAGGAGTGGGTGGGAAACCACTCTCCCAGTTGATTTAGTTTCCGTTTCGCTTTCATAGGAAAACGAAGAGAAAATGACGTCACATATCCATGACAGCAAGGCCCGACTTTCAACCGTCTGCCGCATCTCGACGGAACGAAGAGAGAAAAGGGTTTCTTTAATAACAAGGATTAAGAGAATAATATTTTTAAGTCCATTACACGATACCTCTAAGATAACTGCGTGCGGTTATTGAAAGGAAGTTTTAAGTAACCACTTGGAAGAAAGTAAGAACATGTAGAGGAGTTTAAAATAAGATCACGAGGGGTGAAGTTGCCATACTAAACGTGATCAAAAACTTACATGGCGCAGGGGTGGGGGACAATTAGAGTGAGTGAAGTCTTGCAAAAGAAAACTACAATAACAATAAAACTCATTATTTTTTTAATTCGTATCCTTTCTCATCCTTTTCAGGGCTGGGAAGTGTTGATACGAGTGATTAAGAACTGCTCTAGGTCTCTTAGAAGAGCTAGGAATAGAATTGTCGTAAGGGCCGGGATTTGAAATCTGTGGTAACCGGTTGAAGAAATTTTCTGATTGTTTTTTGATGAAATCAAGAAGCGGCGGAACATTAAGATCTTTATGCAAGACTTCGTTCCTGACAAACCAAGGTGCGTTTGCTGCTCTACGCAGTTGAATGTTTTGAAAAGTGTGCAATCTTTTCAGGTGAGTAACTGCCGCCGCTGCCCAGATGGGAGAAGCATACAGCATGATGGGGCGAAGAATGGCTTTTTGTATAATAGAACCTTTTGCCTTAATGCGAGCTTGCTCTTGGGAGAAATCAAGCGATTTAGATTGCATCTCATTCCAGCCACCTTTTGGTGGGCAGAACGGATGTGTTTAGCAAAGTTTAATTTAGTGTCAAGTATTAACCCTAGGTACTTATATTCAGTAACCCAGGGGACAGGCTGATTAAAAATGTTGACATGCGGGAGGTTTCCGATGCACCGCTGTCTCGTAAAGAGGAGGCATGCACTTTTAGATGCATTAACCTTTATTTTCCAGTCGTTAAGCCAGGTTTCGAGTCAAATGACATAATTTTGTTGCCGCTCAAAAGAGGGGAACGTTTTGCTTCATACATGAAAGATAGATATATGCTGACGTGGCACGTCAGAAAAGCTAGCAGATGGCAGAATTTTTTCCTATTTACTTGACAATTATCGTTATATTTTGGACATTTCACACAATATCTTTATAAATTATAGCCTGTGTGTTATTCTGATTTATAAGAGATATTATTGTAAAGTTTCATTAAAATCCATTCAGTTGTTTTTGCGTGAAAGACGGCCAAACATCCTCACAAACTTTCGCGTTTATAATATATATTAGGATTATTACTATATCATATTTTATAAATATTATATATAATAATTACTATAGAATTATATTATAAGATTATTATTATATACTGCATAATATTACTCTAGTAGTAAATATAATTTTTATTATATTATATTGATATATTCATTTTTGATTGATCTTGGTTATTCTCAATGTCATCCTATATTCTTCATTTGAAATATATTTCAATGTATTTCAAAACAATTCTATAAAACTATTTTCCCGACGATTTGTTACCGCCAGGTCGTCATCTTGGATTCCATTCCTCTGACAACAAGCCCTGCTTCGCGTGATTACCTTATCGCGCGTTGCCCCATGATATCAAACTAGTTCCAAAATGTGCTACTTTATACATAAAATAGAACCATCTGACGCAATTTTGTGATTGTAGCAATGATTTTTTAATTGAAAATGAAAAAGTACAATAAAACTAATTCTCATAAAACAAATCATTTATCTTTTAGCCCATCATTGTATGCATATTGATATGCCACATTTTTAGTAGGAGCAAGTGATATGACAAGAGAGCTGTCATCTTTATCCATCTAAGTAAGGACGACTACGGACAAAGACATCTGAAATTTAAATCTTAAAAGTCTTGTTTTAATTAAAGAAAAGTAGAGCTTCATTTCCCCCACATTTTAAACTTTAAAAGAATGGAGAATCACACACGATCTCTCAATCATTTGAAACTTTAAGAGGTAAAATACTGCAATCTTTATTTTATATACACGTAATGCATAGTATTTGAAACACAACTGGGAATTGTATTCATATCAAAATATTCGTGGTTGATCTTTCCTTCATAAAGCTAATCCGTTTTTTACATTTGCATTAAGTTTAATTTAAAAAGAACTTATATGTAAGAGATCCCGTGTATTTAAAGGTATTTAGAAATATACAAACCAAATACATTTCCAAAAATTAAACTGGAGCAGAGCTTTCTACTTTCAAACTATTGTAAAAGGAAAAACAAAAAAAATAATTGACATTTTCAAAGTGTAAAATAAAAAAAAGTTTCCTCAATTCATCTCAAATATATATATATATATATATATATATATATGACAGACCCCAGGCCTGCTGGTAAAAAAAGGAGGGCATCATCTTCACAATATTCCTTTATTACGCTTTCATCATATATAATCTAACATGGCGGACCTTTTGCCGCGCAACCGGGTGTTACCAAATACAACATCGCAGCGAGGAGACACCAGCCAAGTCCTTTAGTATGCGTTCGCCTTCGTCAGGTGATGCTGGGCGTCACTGGGGAAACGGAACGCGAAGCGTTCCTCCATCCATATCTAGATTGTGTATGTGGCCTTATGTGGGTGGGCCTGCCTGGGAGTGAGTGTCCTGATTGGTTGGTCGAACGTGGCAGGAGGCGTGGCTACAGAAACTGAGAGATTTCTTGCATACGGTTTCGGCGGTAAAAGTCTAGATAGTCTACGGAATGGCACTGCTGTGATTGGTCGGTGGCACTGTGAAGTAGGCTCTCTATTGGTTGCACTGATGCGTTGGTACAAATCAAAGGGGTCTAGAAATCTGCCCTGTGTGGGGATTGCTATTAAGTTTAAAAAGTTAAGAAGTTAAAAGAAATTAAAATAAATAAAAATGCTTTTGGAAAATAAAATAAGAAAATTTAGCAATGAAAAAGTCGTCACTCTCCACCGGTGAGTGACTAAAATAATTGTTAGGGGATTATACGAATCTAGGGAGTATTCTCCTAGGTCTTTTAAGATCAGGCATTGGGATGTAATTATTAAGCATTTTAACATTTGTATTATTGGAATTAGATAAACTATTAAAAAGAGATTGCCAATTTTTTTGAATGTAGGCTTTGAAAGGACTTATTTTAATATCTTCGTAAATTTTACTATTTCTGGCATATCTATTAGCTTTAACTATATTTCTTATTAATGAGTTCTGAGCAACTTCGAGTATTTTAATATTAGAATTAGCGGCATAGCCCACACAGGTGATCCATAAGTCAAAATTGGACGTAGAACGGCAGTGTAGAAGCAACTTATTGTATAGATTTAATTCAGAATTCCGGCCAATTAAGGGGAAGATAGCTCTTTGAGCTCTCCGGAATTTATCTCGCGTTTGTATTATATGTTGTTTCAAAGTGAGTTTTTATCTAGAGTCAATCCTAAGTATTTTTGTGCTCTGAGATCGCCTTCGTCAGCGCTCGTTGCTCCTTTTAACAGGCTTGTTTACTCACATAAATCCTTACGCGATGGTAAAGAGTTCGCTCTATTTTCATTTATTACTTCCTTAATTTTGAACCTAAACTTTTCAAACCTGACAAATTTCCCCCCTCCGCTGAAGTCTGGCACAGCCAGATTGGCCAATTCTGACTGGCAAGTCCCCAGGGAAAAAATTATATTTCAATTATATCAAATTCCCAAATGAAATAAAAATCTAGAAGATATAATAATTGTGTAAAAGAGTGGGCTGGTGAATCCGAACATGTACAAAAAATAGCAATAATGAATAACAAAGTATCAAAAATTTGGTATAAAACTTTTTGTGTTACATAGAATTGTTTTTCTGAAAAATATCATCTAATACTTCCACTATGACTATAATAATAATGAGGTTAATAAAAAACAACATAAGATAAAGATAATTCATTGGACATTCAAAATATAATAGTACTAAACAACATAACATAAAGATCAAGTGAAATTCTCACTAAATGTGCACCAATAGTAAACAATGTTAATAAAAATGATAAATGTTGAAAAGTTACAAGTACTTAAAAATGGTATTGAATATTGGAATAATGAGTACATAAATACATAGAAAGAATAGGTATAGAGTAAATAACATGAGTTTAGGAATAATGGTAAAAGTAAATACATACAAAGAATAGATATAAAATAAGTAATAGCAAAATGAGTTTAGGAATAATGGTAAAAGTAAATACATAAAAGAAGAGAGATATAAAATAAGTAACAGCAAAATGAGTTTAGGAGTAATGGTAAAGTAAATACATACAAAGAATAGATATAACATAAGTAACAGCAAAATGAGTTTAGGAGCTCCCAAAAGAAAAGATTACATAACTATAACACAGAAATTTATCAAAATAAACACGACATCAACATTATATCAAAATATCACTAGAAATATAAAAATGCAAAGAAAAATAAGGGTATTTCAGATATATCAAGTACAGGTAAAAGTTCAATCAATGTAATGTTTCACAGTCCTGTCTTGGAAAAATCATAGTTCAATGTTCCTCATCCAATTATTGTTTATCTCACAGTTCTTTTGTTTATTTAGAATCTCTACTCAATCAATCTCATTTCAAAACATACAACCATACTAAAATCTTCATAACATCCACATACACTATATTTTAACTTTCAGAATATACTTATCACAAATAATCACAGTGAAATTATTATAACACAATGTATCGTAAAAATGACCTCATATCACAATGTTTTCATACAGTCCATAATTCAGTTATTTTTTTTAAATAGTCTTCAATATAATGTGTTCATTATGAATAAAGATACAATACAAATTCAATTACATATAATTTTGATTTTCATAATGTAAACAAGTCTTAAATTCAAATTTTAAACACAACTTTTATTATTATTATTTTAATAACAATGCACTTCTTTTAAAATTACAATGCTCACTTCTTCCCCCCAAAGTTTGAGAAAACAAACTCTATAACAAATATAAATAAGAATTTAGCATAATTGGAAATTGGATTTTGAATGAGGAAATGGTTTTAATCTTGTAGAATGAACAATATCTGTTAATTTTCCTGTATATTGATTTGGTTTATCTATTTCATAAGTAACATTTGAGAGTTTCGACAACTTTAAAAGGACCATTATAAGGAGATTGAAGTTTACTTGAATTAGGGTATGAGAAATTTTGATATAAGACTAAATCTCAACTTTAAATTTTGCATCAACATAATGTCTATCATAAATTCTACCTTTGTTTATTTATCTTATGATGCTTAATTGTTCTGTTTACTGCAATTTGTCTAGCTTGTTGTATAGGTGGATAGTTTAATTTTACTTGATTGAGTAATGGCGGAATCATATGGCAAAGTTCCAAACATTAAATATGCAGGTGGAAAGCCAGTAACATCATGTGGCGAGTTATTGTATTCATATGTAACTTGTTCTAATAATTTTGTCAAGAGTTTTTTGTAGTTGAATTAACTTTACATCTTAATTTTGCTACTAATGTCTGATTAACTCTTTCATTCTTTCCATTGCATTGTGGTCTATTTGCTGAAGTTAGTAATTGTCTAATATTATGATGTTTTAAGAATTTCTTAAATTTAGATGAAGTGAATGCAACATTTCTATCACTTAAAGGTTGTTTTGGGCATTGAATTGAAAAATTTGTTTTAAGCAATTTGTATAAGTTTCAGAAGTGACACTTTGGATGGAAATGTCCAAGCATATCTGGTAGCATGATCCAGAACAATATGCAGGTATTTCTTTTGTGAATTATGATAATTAAATCCTCCTACAGTGTCTAGTGGAGATCATTTCAAATGGTTCTTCTGCTACAGGAACTTCTTGCAATAATCCATACTTTTTTGTGTAGACTTTTTATTCAATTGACATGTTTCAAAACATTTAACAAAATTTGAAATGTCTAATATAATGTCTTTCCAGTAGTAAATTGGAGAAATTAATTTTTAACATCTTTTTTACACCTGGGTGACCAAATTGTTCATGTGCAGTTGTAATTAATTTTTCTCAAAGATAACGGTACTACAATTTTAATTAAATTCTTTTTCTTAACTGTTAATACATCATTAATTTTTATATATTTTGGATCATTAATGTTCTCTGAATTTTGGTATTTAATAATTTCATCAGTATTTAAAAATGACAAATGGGTGATATATAATGGCATACAGGGTTCCTCGACAACATGTCTGCTTCAACATTTAATACCTTTTATATAAACTATCGAATATTCATATATTACATCTATCTACAAAATTGCATGTCTACCTACACAAAAAAATGAATGTGTGTACAACAAAAACATTTTATAATTAAGATAACATAAAAAAAAAATCATTTATTTTGATCAAATATTTTTCAATTTGAAAGATAAAAAAAAATGTGACAAATATCAAATAAAAAATTTTAATGAAAGAGACTATATTCTATAACTACCTTATGTTTTTCAAATGTGTTATTCAAAAACATATCTACAACATTAATTATCACAGCAATATATCAAAAAAAAATTGTAAATATACAGATTTTATAAAATATATGTGCATAAGAATTCAAACATCGGAAAAAAAAAAAAAAAAAATTGATACACACCTGCAAGAATTATACATCATTTCTCATCAAAAATTATTTCTTTCATATTTTGGAATATTTAGATGATTCAAGTCTTGACTTAGAGACTAATCAATGATAAGTTCAGTATCTTCTAAATCAGAAAAATGTTTATTCATTTCTTCGATAAACTTATCTACTTTTGTCACAGGACGTGTCTTTTTCTGTTCACCTTTAAACTTTCTCTTAAGCCCCCAACGTTTTATCTGGTTTGGGAGATGAAAAAGGGGTAAATTTCTCTGGTGATGAAAAGAATTCCTCATCATCATCCCACTCAAATTTTGCTTTTTTCCATTGTTCTTCTTTGATATTCCAAACATTGTTGATCAAAACAGTCCATAAAACTTTTACAACTACTAAACTTATTAAGATCAAATTCAGGAAAAGAAGGGGTGCTTTGGATGTGTTGACTGGTGACTCCTGCCGGAAAGAGTCGTCTTCCATGGTAGTATCGTTTTCAATGCAGTCGCTCGTTCGAAAAAAAAAAAAAAAATTGTTGAAGTTCATTCCATTGGTTTCCTCGCGTATTTTGCAGTACTTTAAATCATCCTGCCGGCTCTTGACCAGGCCCCAGGCCTGCTAAAAGAGGAGGGCATCATCTTCGGGCACAATATTCCTTTATTACGCTTTCATCATATATAATCTAACATGGCGGACCTTTGCCGCGCAACCGGGTGTTACCAAAATACAACATCGCAGCGAGGAGACACCAGCCAAGTCCTTCCTAGTATGCGTTGCCTTCGTCGGCGCTCGTTGCTCCTTTAACAGGCTTGTTTACTCACCGTCCTTACGCGATGGTAAAGAGTTCGCTCTATTTCATTTATTACTTCCTAATTTTGAACCTAAACTTTTCAAACCTGACATATATATATATATATATATGCGTAATAATTCCCTCTAGTATCCTTTTTGTTAACTTTTTACTAATATTTAAACAAACTTTTTAATTCTTTGGTTTAAAAAATAACACTGTCATCTTAATTGTAATCGGCTATTCGAAATACCTGTCCCGCCCATTCTATCCAATCAGAACCACTATTATATAATAGTCACTGCCGGTATATAAAAGCGAAAACCTTTTCATGTAATCGCTATCTTTTGTCTTTTATGTTGTGTTCTTCAAGATGTCGCTGCTGGAGCTTGTCTCTTGTCAACTTTTGTTTTATAATCGTCCTAATAAAAAAAAGATGAACGTCCACTGAAGATGTTGTTTCCTTTGAAAAACTCTACAAAATACCACACTCGGCCAATACTATATATATATATATATATATATATATATATATATATATATATATAAAGAGACAGACAGAGTATATGTGTATAATATTTTGCTTGTTTCCGTTGTTCAATGGGCTCAATTCATGACGATTGCATGATCGAGACAAATACTTTGTTCTCCATTGAATTCAAAACAGACATCAAACTAATTGTATTTTTGTTGTTCTATTTGTAAACTTGGATACAATTTCAGATTTTCACAATTGGTAACATTATGTTCAAATGTTATGAAAAATATTTCCTTTAAAAATTTTAAAATTTAAAAAAAAACTTATTTTTATGCATATACTTCAAAAATATAAGTCATTTTGTCTACCTTTGTGAGTTATTTTTTGTTGAAAAATCTATAAAAACCATTTTCCGGGTTTTCTTCCCAAAAAAGGAGGAATTTTAATGCTTTCCTTTCTTATATGTTTCGAATGTTTCCTGATTCGACTTTGCCACGTTCATTTCCTTATTATCATCCATCATTTGAATATGTCCGGGTCACCAGTTTGTAGACGATTTAGTCACAAATAATACATTAGATAAGCAAAATAATTATTTAGATTTAGTTCATCTCCTTTTAAGAAGAAAACTCTTTTAGATCGTTAGAACTTTTTATTCTCGTTCTTACATCGCGCTACAATATGTCAACAACTTTTGTTGCCAGATCATGAAAACTAATTTTATAAAAACAAAGATATTATATAAATATAGAGATACAACAGCAACAACGAAGTACATGGACGGATCAGCTGGAAACACATGATTACTTTTTTTCGTGTGAGTATGACGTCACATGAATTTTTTGAACTGATTGGCTAAAAACACTTGGTTATGATTTTCATGTGACTATGACGTCACATGAATTGAACCCATTGGCACCATTCAATTTTTAATTTTATAATTTACTCTCAATTTCAGTAATTATCTACATGTCTGACATATTTAAGTAACTAATTCAGGATGAAACATAATTCTTAGTAAAATATTTATATCCCATGTGACGTAGCGTACAGGTAGCGTAAATGAATCGTCACGGCCAAATGCTGTAACAAACGAAAAATATATTTCACTCTAATTTTAAGTCTCTACGCCAAGTACCTTCTCAGTTTTTACTCCAATTACTTTGTACTCAAGAGTATCTCCTCGTGTTTTTTTTCTCTTATCTTTGACAGCCAAGGAAGTTTAATGTTTCTTTTTGAAATCATTTTTCTAACTATTTTCTACCAAATCACTACAGCGCATCCGCTCACTCGCTAATCTCGCTTCGTTTCAAGTCTGTAAAGTTTGCTTTCAACAGTTCTTGTTTCTATTGTGTTTAGTTTGCTTTCAACATGTTCTCGTTTCATGTCTGTTCAGTTTTTGCTTTCAACAGTTTGTTTCACACAGCGGGTGCTAGAGGACACAACATTCTCCACACTTCAGTTTTAGACGCTTCCAGCAAAGACGTTACACCCATAATAATCATATTAATGAACTGGAAAAATAATATATTCGATTTCTTTCCGGTCTGAAAACAGGACATTTAAAAAAATAGCTCACGAATTCGTTCTGTAATACTTATTTATCAAGAAAAAATAATTAAGAGCATAATCATTTCAAAACATTTAGTTAACTCATATTCATGGTAACATTTATTTGGCATTGCAACATTGAGTCAGTTCAATTGTGGATTCGAGTCCTGATTTGCATCATTATAGGCTCACCGTGTAGAGGACTTGATATACATCAACTTTATATACATCAATTTGCATTTTTTATATGCTTAACATTATATACACTGCTGACAATTTGCTATGGACGGGATAACACTATCATCCATAAAGTGGCGACACAAATGAAAGGAAGCAAAACGAAAATTAGAATAAGTGCGGGATATTAGTAAGAAGTATGAGTATGCAAATTTTTTTCCACGTCTGTTCATCACGTGATAGCGTTCATAAGAGCTTTAAAGGTTTTGACGCGTGTGGACAGTTGTTCAAGTCAAAGTTTTACAGGAAAAGATTTAATGAACCCGAACTTAAAATTTTTGGCATGTCTTCCCGACATCACATAGATGTGATTTTATGCATTAGCTGAATTATTGGAAAAAACAAGATCGAAGAAGGGCGAAAAATAACAGATGTTGACAGGGAGTTCGACATCGCTCTGGCCAGCAAGTTCACTCGCCCGGCTGTGGAAGTCATTAAAACTACTGGAATGTGTAGTAGACGGCACGGGGAGTCGTGTTAGAAGTGCGACGCCTGCAGAAGACAGATATATCGTCCTATCAGCAAAAGAACAGGCGCACCACAGCTCTCAGCAGGGGGCAAATCAGTTTCTTGCTGCCTCATAAAAGCAGATCTCCTGAAAACTGTTGCCAGACGTTTGAGAGGAGGGAGGGACTATACGCACGCAGACTCTGTTGTGTGTGTCCCATTGACCAGACAGCACCGTACTGCCTGTTTGCAATGGTGTCGTGAGCCTCACAATTGGACTGAACAGGACTGGGCATGCGTACTATTCTCAGATGAGAGTAGGTTCAGTCTGTCATCGGATTGTAGACGCTAACTGGATCTGGCGCAGAGTGGTACTGCTTATCGTCCAGAAAATATCCAGGAAAAAGGACCGATATCCGACATGCAGTATCATGGTGTGGGCCGGCATCATGATCAATGGCCGCACGCGCCTACATGTGGTTGCGAATGGGACTATGACGGGCCAACGATACATTGATGAAGTTCTACTTCCTCATGTTCGTCTTTTCCGTGGTGCTGTCGGTGATAAATTTGTTTTTGGACGACAACGCAACATGTCATCGAACACTCGCTGTTCAGGATTGTGTGACAGAGAGGGCATTCAACGTCTCGTATGGCCAGCGCGTTCTCCAGATCTAAACCCCATTGAAAATGTGTGGGATGCTTTGGGGAGGCAAGTTGCTGGTAGAAACTATCCTCCGACAAACAAGAACACCTCATCCTTGCACTCACAGAGGAATGGGATAAAATTGCCTCAACAGCTGCTGGATAATGTTGTGCAAAGTATGGTACGACGTGTGGAAAGTTGCATCACACTCCACGGTGAACATGTCCGTACTGATACCTTTCTTTAAAGTGCCTGCTGACTTTTAGATGCATTGTTCCATTTCTCCGTACGCAGATCAAATCAACATTTTTTCTTTCAGATGTTTCACAGCTTTTTGTATTTTCCAGAACAATAAATATTCTTTATTCTAATGTCTGAACAGTGTGGCAACTATATTTTATCCTACTAGGCCTCATGTCTCGCACAATGTTATGCTACATAGCAATTTGTGATCCGTCCTTAGCAATTGTCCAGCAGTGTATATAATATATATATATATATATATATATATATATATATATATATATATATATATATATATATATATATATATGCGTTTATATGCTATGTCAATTAACAATCAAATAAAAATAATATGTTTGCTATATTGTCTCAACCAGGGGATGCGCAAACTACGGCCTGTGGGTCAACCCGGCCCACCAGAAGGTTCTATCCAACTCGTGGATATTTTAATTTCCCCAGTCCGAGGCAAATTAAAATAAATGTTTATTATATCCATCTCTCCCTTTCTTTCCTTCCTTTTTTTCAAATGACTCTGATGATCTTTTTTTTACTTTCTCCATTTTTTGTACTACAAAACATAAATCGACAGAAATAGCAAGCACAGGCGGCTTTCAGTCAATGAAGTGTTGAAAGTAGATTTTCTTTGTTAGTTATAGCTGTAGAATGGCGCCAACAAGCGTTATCTCTTTCTTGGACAGTAGACGTGAGAATCCAACATAAATGAATTAGACCTCACATTTTGTTGGTAAAGATTCCAAATTTAAGGAGTTCAGAGCTGGAAAACGATCAGGATAAGCGCGGCCTTATTTTAATTTTAGGTCTTAAGTGTCTTATTCAATATCTTCTAAGGTAGTTGCCAGCTCCTGAATGTTCGTCGGACTTACCTGAGTTTCATGAATAGAATAGATAGGATGGTTAAGATTAAGCAGATCACTAAAATATTCAATCCATCTCTTAGAAATGTCGCTGGGATCACTGAAAATTTCACCATGACTATCCCTACAGAATGTTACTCTGGATTTAGAATCCTTTCGACTATTATTAATCAGCGTATAGAAAGACTGCGCATTTTAAGACTCTGCCAGTGGGTTTCTCTTATAGCGATAGTTCTAATATTGATTGCATATGGAAAGATTGCAGACAAATAGCATCACTGAGAATAGTGGTGAAATTATTAAAGTATAGCGTAGCTAGTGTTTGTTTGAGTTATTCGTAAAATATTTCAACCTCAAAATGGCTACAAAAAGGAAAGTTCATTCAGAGTGTTGTGCTTTTTATGAGCAAGAGCTACAAGTAGGGAGTCATGGTCAACACTATCGTACGCAGTCGTGAAATCAGTGAAAAAACAGGGTAATTCAATACCAAACTCCCTAAATTTTTCAAAACTTTGGCGTAGGATTAGAAATCTGCTCACAAGAAGATTTTCCTCTTCTGAATCCACATTGGTATTCTCAACAATATCATCAGCTAGAGGTGACAATCTTTTAAAAAAGAGATGATCAAGAATACTTTGTAGCTGATGTTTAAAAGACTAATGCCTCGAAATTACAACATTAGTGGGGGTCACATTTTTATGAATTGGACAAAAATGCCATGAGTCCAATCTGAGAGCAACTTTTTCTTCATTCCAAATTACCAAGATTATACCCTGTATATATTTTGTTGGTAAAGATTCCCCCAAATTTAAGGAGTTCAGCTGGAAAACGATCAGGATAAGCGCGGCCTTATTTAATTTTAGGTCTTAAGTGCTTATTCAATATCTTCTAAGGTAGTTGCCAGCTCCTGAATGTTCGTCGGACTTACCTGAGTTTCATGAATAGAATAGATAGGATGGTTAAGATTAAGCAGATCACTAAAATATTCAATCCATCTCTTAGAAATGTCGCTGGGATCACTGAAAATTTCACCATGACTATCCTACAGAATGTTACTCTGGATTTAGAATCCTTTCGGCTATTATTAATCAGCGTATAGAAAGCCCTGCTATCATTGCTTCCTCTTAGATGCTCAGCATTCTTAAATAAGTTATTGGAAAATAGACGTTTTTCTTTTTCTATGAGTTATTTTCTCATTTCTTCTTACAGTCTTGTGGTTCTGAACTGATCCCTGAAGAATCTCTTATGATGTCTTTAAAGTTATGCTTTATTTTTTTTTACTCAGTTGCAGATCTGCATTCCTCATCAAACCAATCTTTCGTACATGCCTTCTCATCGGGTCCCAAAACTTCATCAGAAATTGAGCAAAATGCATCCCTTCAAAAGAAGCAATTTCTCTTCATTAGTGGCAGTGGTCAATGCACTACTAATTTTCATTTTTATTTTATTTATTGCTTATATATATATATACATATATATATATATATATATATATATATATATATATATATATATATTTAAATATATAAAAACAATCACAATTATCAATTTAAAATTGAAATATATGAATCCCAAAATACCAAAACACTTCAGAATATCAATGGCGAATATAAAAAGATAATGTTCCATCATTTTCAAACAAAATTAAAAAATTATAAAATAAAATAAAATTTATAAAATATCCAAGTGCAATCTCGGACTTAGGACCGATAAGTGAGGGTTAAACTAGTTTGATGGCGCCAACCTTCCCCTATTGCAACTTGGTAATTTAATGGAAAATTTTCAAATTTCAGAAAAAAAAAAAAAGTTAAAATTAAATCATTATACTTGAAAAATAAAACTATTCGCCATCACATTCCGAAAGATATTGCAATATTAAAAATTTAAAAACAATTTAGTACATAATATAAGTGAACCCTCAAAACTTCCAAGATTATGCACACATCTTTAAAATAGTTGTAAAGGTAGAAAAAATAAATTCCTGATCCGAAAGTTCAAATCAAAATATTTGAGATCCGAAAGTTCAAATCAAAAATTATCTAAAATCAAAAAGTTCAAGTTAAAAAATCCGAAAGTTCAAGTTAAAAAATCCGAAAGTTCAAGTTAAAAATCCGAAAGTTCAAGTTAAAAAATCCGAAAGTTCAAGTTAAAAAATCCGAAAGTTCAAGTTAAAAATCCAGAAAGTTCAAGTTAAAAATCCGAAAGTTCAAGTTAAAAATCCGAAAGTTCAAGTTAAAAACCCGAAAGTTCAAGTTAAAAATCCGAAAGTTCAAGTTAAAAAATCCAAGAAAGTTCAAGTTAAAAATCCCGAAAGTTCAAGTTAAAAAAATCCGAAAGTTCAAGGATTAAAAAATCCGAAAGTTCAAGTTAAAAAATCCGAAAGTTCAAAAAAATCCGAAAGTTCAAGTTAAAAAATCCGAAAGTTCAAGTTAAAAAATCCAAAAGTTCAAGTTAAATAATCCGAAAGTTCAAGTTAAATAATCCGAAAGTTCAAGTTAAATAATCCGAAAGTTCAAGGATTAAAAAATCCGAAAGTTCAAGTTAAAAATCCGAAAGTTCAAGTTAAAAAATCTGAAAGTTCAAACTTAAAAAATCTGAAAGTTCAAACTAAAAATTTCTAAAAACCGAATGTTCACATTAAAAACACAGTATATTCACAAATGAATAGAGTAATTCATTAAAAATACAGTATATTCACAAATGAATAGAGTAAATCATTAAAGACTCACCAAACAGTAATCCATTTCTTATTGCACGACATTTCATTTTTAATATATCAAATACACATATTTTGTTCATAACATCCAACGATGTCAATCCAATCGATTCTTGATCCAACACCAGAGTATGACCACTTGTCATCAGATGCAAACCATATCACATGCAAAAGACCTGCTTGATTGATTGGTCATAAATGTCTGATTGGACATAAATGTTTAACTGGTAATAAATAATTTTAAAGTGTATATATAGCCGTGTAAATATTGTTTTAATTGTGTGTGTATTAAAATGTATATTAAAATGTAACCTGTGTGTGGAATGTATATTAAAATGTAACATGTGTATGGAATGCACAAATTCTTCACAGCTGGACCACTAACAAATGACTTTGTGGACCTAATGTTGTGTGGTGGATTTGTGCATTACGAGCTTTAAAAATATTTTTAATAAATATTTCTGATCTATTTTCTCAGGAAATTGATGGGGATAATCATTTTTGTATTGCACATTAATATAAATTTTGTGGATATTTTTGAATCTACTCAATATTGTGCGTTGTTAAATTATTATTTCTCAACAGAAAATTTAAAATTATATTTCTAAATACAGATATATGAAGACAACTATTGAAGTTTGGTATCTTTATGACATTGAATTTAAATGCTTCTCTTTTATCATATATATTGCTATATAAATTTGTTGTCAATAATAGTTAAATCAAATCCAAAAATTCAACTTTGTTTGAGTTAAAATTCGTCTGTATTAATTTTAGGTATTCCGGATAAAAATTAATGTTAGGTTTAAATTCTCTATCATGACCTATAACAATTAAATCATCTATGTATCTTAACAAGAGGCAAAAGGGGTTCCTTTCTTCGAACTATTTCATAATGGTGTAAATACAGGTTAGCGAGACTATTACTAGCCGGGCCACCCTGAGGCAATCCTTTGATTTGTTTATAAAGTTTGTTCTCAAAAATAATGAAGTTCTCCTGTATAACAAGACGAATAAGTGTATTGAACTTTTCAGAACTAATGTAATTATTCAAATCATATTTCTCATATGCAACTGAAAAAAATCGTACCTGAATTATATCTTCTATTTTAATGGAGTTAAATAAATCCTCGAAATCAAACCCATACACAGAAAATACCTCTTGTTGATCAACTTTCTTTATTACATCATGGCTGTTTTTTATAATAGAAGTATCCTTAAATTTGTCTATTGTATCTTGTAATATGGTCTGTAAAATTCTTCCCGATTTTGATATATAAGTATTGAACCCATTTTCCGTTACACTGCGGAATTTGATTGGATTCTTATGAAATTTAGGAGTCAGAAATATATGGGGATATATAATTTTATTGCTAGAAATATTTAATTGTTTTCCAAATGCAAATAATCTGTTGTTAATTTCTTTCATACTAAATTTACTTACATCATATGCATTATTATTTTTGTATATGATCATTTATTAATTTACTATAATAATATTTACATATAATTGCATAATTTCCTGGTACTTTATCTACATAAACGATCACAAAGTCTTTTTGTAAGTTTTCTATTGGTCCCTTAATTTTTCTATAACAATCTTCATTTTTTGTTCTAAAATTAAAATTCATTAAGTCCTTGAGGACATGAAAACCATATTCTTTAAAAGCCTGAGTAGGTAAATTATATTTAATTGTTTAACATTTAGAATAAATTTATTAATATCTTCTGATAGTTGTTTTCTCACATTTAAATTGCTGTTTTGAGATAGTCAATCGATAACCAGTACCTTTGCTCATAATTATATATATATATATATATATATATATATATATATATATATATATATATATATATATATATATATATTAGTTATTTCTTAATAAAACCTTCAATTTTTATGAGACTTAGAGTTTATTTTCATTATATGTACATCACATCTTCCGAATATAGTCATAAAATAGATACAAGAAGAAAAAAATACAGCCCCTCATATTCCCCTCATAATGATATATTCGCCAACGTAAGAGATATTCAGAAATTCCCATTGAAAACGTACAATATGATTAACTGTTGTAACGGTATTTATTCTTAATAATATGCATGTGACTATAATAGAATTTGCAGACAAAGAATTTCTCCTACATTTCAATAAACAGGTGCTTATTTAAGCCGAAAACATGTAAACGGCACTGCATCGTAATTAAACACATGCAAATTATACATTTAGAAACACCACCATCTATAGGTATAAATTTTATCTAATTGTCACTAAGCGTTCACACGAGTAAAAGGTACCGCAAACAAAGCTCGAGCTATCATCATTATCTGCCTGCATATTCATCATTTACAGCAGAGCCTTTTCCACGCAGACTAATCATGATCCTTATCAGAGACATTTATATCGTATACAATTACAATCAGGTAAATTTCCAAATCTATCCTGTGGGCCGATAATATAATGAGAATAGTTCTCGTATCCGGAATGAATATCTATAAATGATCACAGATGAAGGGGATCACCGTAATTGTGTGTACCTTTCGTTATCAAGGGACCTGATATAGTCAATACGGTGTTGAGTCCCTCTATGAAGTCTTACTGTCGTCTCAGTGGCGTAAAGGGAGAACGAGGTAGCTCAAATACAGGATAAATAGAAAATGACTTTATAATTAATATAATTTGATAAACTATTTTCAATTTTTCAACTTCTTATTGCGGCTAATAAAGGAAATCATGTATAATAATTAATTTGAACAATTAATTACCATAAATTAAGACAATAAGTTAATGTGACAATTAAATAGTTATCTCTTGTGTAATTATAATATATAGCTATTAATATAAACAAAAAATCAAAAACCTCACCTAAATTGGTTTTTTGATTTAATTTTGATGATTGTCGTGCATTTTGTAAAAAGCTGCAGAATATTAGAACTTTTAATAAGATATATTCATTCAAATATGTATAAATAGTGCTTGTTTCCAATATATTCATTTATAAAAAGGGAAAACTTTATGACATTGTTACATTAACAATTATTTGCATTGCAGTTCAACTTATTATTATACATAAACTGATGAAATAGAATTCTATTGAAAAGAATTTCACATATCAAAAGGAATGTTCCAACTTTATTTTACCAGGAAGAGCTTCTGCATCGATTTTATTATCTCCCAACAGGCGAACACCTAATAATCTAAGTCTTCCATATTAGACGCTATATTTGTTTTATTGATGAAATAAAACATGTAATTATGAATATAATTATTGTATGTTTAAAGAAGAAATAACTTTTAATTCGATGTTCTGTGGTGAAAATTCCGAAGTCAATTATAATGAGGAAGAATCCTCATTGTAAAATTACAATCATGTCCTGATACGAATGATTTGAAAAAAAAAGAGTGATAGTTGTTTGTTAATTTCATTTTATGAAGAGTGACAATTTTTCACATTGATTACAATAAAATACTAACTATTTCAAAAAGAAAATACGTATGTCTAAAATTATTTTGATTGGTGTATATTTTCTGATAAGAGATTTATCGGCATTCATTTTCCTTAGTAAATAAAGAACAGGAACGTGCAATGTATCAATTTTATAAAATAAAATGAAATTTTCATATTCATTTTATTTATTTATCTGACCATTCTTCTTCGGGAAAAATATAGCTCATATTTAAGAGACGTTAAAAACGAGTGAATAAATCTTCAAACATAATGCATGAAGCATTGTTCACTCTTACACAGCAAAATACTTATACTTCTAAACTAAATCCATTTGAATGAATCAAATTTATTTTTGATTTTGATCTATATCATAAAAAAAGTTTAAAACAATGAGAAATAATTGATACTTATAAATAGTTAAAGAAATGTGTGCATTTTAATATTTCTAAAGAATTTTTTAGTTAAATTTTGACTTTGTAATATTAGTCCTTAGAAAATAAAGAATATGCATCAAACAAACAAAAAAATTATATGGAATTAATTCGAAATATTATGGCAACACAAATTTATAAATTTATACTTACCATGTAATATTTTTCATTATTCTCTCTTTTCAGTAGAGTTTTTATCTTTTTCCTATTTTTATACTAATTCATACTTCATGACAAAAGCTCCTTCGCTTTCGGTAAGGTTTCCACTTTTCACAACTTGGTAAATTAAGGCTTCACATTTTAGGAAGCAATCTTACACATTATTATTGATTTTAATTTCACTTTTCTTCGCATCAGACTGATAGCTTGACCCAAACATCTGCACATACACCTCAGTGCCTAAGGTTACATAAACTGAGTAAGACACAGTAGACATTGGCCGTCATGGGCTGTTGTGCCACTGAGTGCAGTTCAATTAATTTCACTTTTAACATAGTTTTGTTTTGTGTTATACATTAATGGACAAAAAAAATAGCGCACCGAGAAGGAGTCGTCAAAATGAAACGAAATTTTAAATACGCAATTGCAACTATGATATAAGTAAATGGTTAGAAAATCAAAGAAAAAAGATCATTTATTTTAGAGAAAAAGGCAAAAGAACGGAGAATTTAATACCCTATTGACCCCCCTCTAGCGCGAGTGCACTATGCGATACGATCGGCATTGAGACATACAAGTTCTGTATGATGTCTTGAGACATTTCGTTCCATATTTGCTGTAACCTTGCCTCTAGTTCGTTCAAACTCGTAGGATGATCAACTCGCCGTCCCTAATGATCCCAGATATGCTCAATTGGAGACAAATCTAGGGATCGGGCAGGCCAAGGAAGGGTAGTAACAGTGCGAACACAGTCTTGTGAAACCCTTGCCGTGTGAAGACGAGCATTGAGACGAGCCGTTGCATGAGGGGTAACACATGTGGTTGAAGGATGTCATGGACATACCGCTGGGCTGTCATGGTGCCCCGGATCAATACTAGGGATGACCGTGTATTGTAGGCAATGGCACCCCATAAAAGCATACCGGCAGTGGGAGCAGTGTGTCACTGTAAAGCAAATACAGGATTGAGACGCTCACCAAGGGGTCTCCCCACACGAACACGATTGTCATCACTGCTGAGATTGAATCTGGATTCGTCGATAAAAAGGACCTGGTTCCATTCCACTGCACACACACAGTCCAGCTTCCTCGTGCGTAGCTTCACTCCAAACGAGGGCATTAATGGGTGGGCGTCAAGTGCAGTACACGCAATGGGCGCCACGATCCCAAATGTCCTTCAGCCAGACGCCTTCGTGTATTTCGAGGCCCCTAGTGAAGGTGCTACCTGTGCCTGGATGGCGGTCGATAAATCAGTTGGCTGTACGCGTGCATTTCTTACCATTTGGTGTTCTTCTCGACGACTGGTCTGTCGAGGGCGTTTTGAGCCTGGTCTTCGTGTAAATGACATCTCTCGGATCCACTGGTCCCAATACCGTCTCACAACCCAATCAGAGTGGCCCAATTGACGAGCTACACGCCTAGCTGACCACACAGCTTCCATCATACCTATGATTCTACCCCTCTCAAAATGTGACAGCTGCTCTATTGTCTTCGAAAACGGCGTAATGACATGTCTACCTCAGCTCTTTTGTTGTAAGCGATTCAGCACACTCAAACAAGCTTTGGTTACCTGTTATACTCCACGGAAAACGATGTTAAATGCCCTCTACTGGCTATTTTAATGCACAATCACGCGGCATTTATAATCATTTGCATATGTCCCAGACATGTACCTTCATGCCAAGTTTCGTTACGATCCTTTAATTATTTCTTCGTGCGCTAATTTTTTGTCCATTAGTGTATAGACAGAATGTCCCAAAAAATAGCACCACAGCTGGATTCATCGTTTGAAGTACATAAAAAAATTCCTAAACTGTGTGTGTACCTGTACAATTCATAGTTTACGAAAAAAGTCAAAAATGCCGTATTGGACGCATCAACTAGAAACGTATTTGGAAATATTTAAAAAGGCAGGGACCCAAGGTGTCCACCGTGCATTTCGAGGCAGGCTCGAGCATAGATTTGTGCACAAGGCTCGACAGCGCTGTGTACACCGAAACACCAGTAGCATGCAGATGTACAACGAAGTCCGTTTGTGTGTAGTCACAATATCTCGATATACCAATTCCATGATATTTCCTCGAAGGAAAAAATCCAATGGTGTGAGATCTGGCTATCGTAGAACTGGACCTCTACATCCGATCCAGCACCAGGGTGTGCCACATCCAGCCAATCACGAACGAAAGCATAAAAATGCACCGGAACTTTATCATAAACCTTCATTCTTCATTGCTTACCGTATTTTTCTCGTCAAGTGTAGACCATACGTTCTTTGAACATTTTTTATGTACTCCCAATAACTAATCTAGCTATGCAGAATTAGAAAGCTATTTTTGAGATATCCTGTGTATATATATATATATATATATATATATATATATAACTATATTTATGGTAATAATGTATTAGTTAATGTATTAGTTAGATAAAGATAATATTTTTTAAATCTTAATAAATTTTTTAATCACTGTATTGAACATGGATATCCTGCTAACTTTCTTTGTAATTAATATATTTATAATGGTTTTTAATGATACAATTTGTATTACTGTAATTATTTACTGTCATTATGTTTTGTAATGATTTTTTAAATTTCTACAATATCTAATTTATTCTACAATTATTAAATAGATGGCACCACAGGCTTATTAAATTTTAATAATATTATATTTTTTTTGTGTTTTTCATCTATATTTCACACTAATTTTTATATGAATATTATTTTATGATTTTTAAAAGTATATATATATATATAAATTTCTTAATATCCTATCACAATTAATTTTATGTGGATCTGCTTTCACTCCCTTGTATTTGGCGGAAACACATTACTACTTGATGCACTCCCGACCTACGTCTACACTGCGAATAAAAGTAGGTTATATATGTTTTGTTCATATGTTATTTAGTTTAATGATTTTTTAATATTTAAATTCCCCTTATATAATTCTTTCCTTTCCTCTTGGTACATAGTATGACAAATTTCAGGTGAAGGTTGGTCGGCCCCAAAACATGTTTAAACCTGCAATCGTGGTTCCTAAGGCCAGGAGTTTGTCATTATACTATTGTGCCTTCTACCTGTTTATAGTTATCTTAGGTTATAACTATCTGTTTATTTTTATATTTTCGTTTATATATTTGTGTATATGTATATATATATATATGTATGTATTTATTTATATATATGTGTATATATATACATATTTATATAATGAAATTTTTATATTGGATTCTATTTACTTTTATATTCTTGGCTGCATTGCGCCTAAATATAGAAGAAATTTATGAATTACTGCTGTTTTTCATTATTGTAAGCAATTTAGCTTATAGCCTAATTATGATTTCTTTACAGATTCTAATTTTGGCTATTGTATATACTCTTTTACTTTTCTATTATATCAATGTTTTTTAACTCTTTGCTTTCATATTCAAGACTTGTTTTACTTATTTTTATTCTTTTCTAGTATTATTCAGGTTTTTAGTGTGCATTAATTTTTACTTATATTTTTTACTCTTTTTTTAGTAAATTCTAGTTTTTTAGCTTTATTTTTACTTATATATATTTTTATATTATCTTTTTATATTATTTTTATTTATGTAATATGTCTATCATGTAATACATATTTGTTTGTATTGATTTTTGGTACCTTGAGGTGTTGATGGTTATATCTACTTAGCACAATGCACTTCATTTTTCCTTAACATTTATCTACTTTATGATTTTGGTACAATTTGTATTAGCGACTGGCAATTAGGTTAGTTTATAGCTGATCTTTGCTCGGTGGTGTACTGATTAGGTAGGTACAACATCGTAATAATATTACCTATTTGTAACCCTCTGATGATTTTTGTGTGGTAAATGGCTGTCTTTTGAGCCTTTTCTTAGCTTTGGTTTTAGTTTTGAGCACAGCTTTCTCTTACTTTTAAGAGCTTACTTTCAAGTTTGTTTTTTTAAAAATTAACTTGTTTCTGTTTTCTTTTGACACACTCTCTTTTGACTGGGTATCAATTTCTGGATTATTTACATAAATCTCTATCTATTTTGACTTTACTTTTAAGAGCTTACTTTCAAGTTTTTTTTTATAAATTTACTTGTTTCTGTTTTGCTTTGGCACACTCTCTTTTGACTGGGTATCAACTTCTGTATTATTTACAGAAATACCTATCTATTTTGACTTGTTAGTTATTAGGATGAGCGAGTTTTATAACTCTCCCTCTTTCTCCAATAACAATTTTGGAAAGGAACTGAATTCTGTTAAAGAATTAAATATTTGTAATAGTAATTCTAATATTAAACTATTCAAGACTAGAATTTTTTGGAACAAAAAATTCATTAATGGCCATAATAATCATTATAAACAAAACTTGTTGGATTCTAGTAATCACATTTCACAAAATATTAATAAATGTTACATTAAGAGTCTTGTTATATACATGGAATTAATGATAATTTATCTTCTTATAATTTTGATAACACTCAATCTTATAATAGTCTTAAGTTAAAATTCAATAAATGTAGAGATAGTAGATGTAAGACATGTACTATGTTAAATAAAGATCAATATGATGGTGAATCTAAATTTAACCTTTGTAAAACTTTTAATTGTATTTATCTTTTAAATTGTAAAGTATGTCTCAATATAAATATATTCGACAGACCTCCAATACTATTAACTTAAGGATTAATCAGCATAGACAATGACGTTAAATTCTTTAATAATTCCAATAATTCTAATAAAATTGAACTTAGACACTTTCATATGCATGATTTCAAAAATGTTACTGTCTATCATTAAAATTATTCCAATTACTAAGCACAGATTATGGTGGGAAAATCACTTTATTAGGAGTTTTAATACAATTTATCCATATGGTCTTAATGTTTTGCATTTTGCTAAAAATTCTTTGCAAATAATGTTACAGAATAATAATAAAGATTTTTTTTATAATGCCAATAAATTAAATAATAATTCTAAAAGAAATTCTAGAAGTAATAGAACTAAAAGGAAAAATAGAGATAAAAATTCATTAAATGACAATATTAAAGTTCTTATTGATGAATTTTTTTGAAAAAACCTTTAATATCAAGAAGATCCAAATACTTCATGTTTGGTCTTAATAAACATGAAATTGTATTGTTATGTGAAACCTTAAATAATGATTCCTTAAAGATTTGTCATGCAGTACACATTATTAAAGACATTCTTAACTATCTAGTTAATAAATTCAATATTAATGTTGAGAAAATTAATGAACATATTACAGAGTACTGCACTTTATTATTCATGAATAAAACTTTTGACAAAATTAACTTTTCTAAAGTATTTAATAGACATCTGTCACTTTTTCCGGTTAGAAAGGTGGTTGTAAAGAAAGCATTTAAATATAACAAAACAATGGGCAGATTTATCTTTAATTACAACAATAGTTCGCCCTCTATTAATATAGAAGATTGTATATGTAAAAACTATAATGATTTTATTGATGGTCATCATAAACATGTAGTTACTGGCAACTTAGACATAATCAATGACAATATTTTAAAAGATATAAGGAATAAAGGCACTAGTTTTAGATTAAATGTTTCTAATAACAACAATACTGTTAAAAAACAAATTATTAAAGATATAGATAATTTTATTACAAAATCTGAAATTAAATTTGGACTACCTATTGAGGCATTTAATGAGTATAAGTACAATATTATAAAAGACCTTATGAATTTTAGCTACCATTCTCAATATGAAACTACTTTTAAAGGTATAAAACAGAAAATTTATGAACTATAAAAGAATTTTATCATAGTTTACATTGATAAAGTACCTGGTAACTATGCTGTGATTTTTAAGTATTTATATTATAATATTCTTAATGATCTCTTTCTAAATAATGGATCTTTTAAAAAATTAGATTTGTCACATAATGAAATTAGTAATCGTATTATTGCTATTTATAAAAAAATTAGGTTTTTATATTCCTAAAATTAAAAGTATCCATATATATTTTTAACTCCAAAATTCCATAAAAGTTCTGTTAAATTTAGAACTGTGACAAATGGTTTTAAAACATATATTACTACTGCGGGCAAATTACTTCATAATATTATACAAAACTTTATTAATCAGCAATGTAATAAAGCTATAATTAAAAATAGTAAAGAGATTACAGATTTTTTTAATAATAAAAATATTTATTCAGTTCATAGTTATGACTTTGAAGATCTTTTCAATTCCATTGATATAAATGATATTATTAAAGTAATTTTAGAAAACCACAGTATGTATAATCTTAATATTAATATTAACAAATTTAAAACTCTCATAGACTTTGTCTTAAAAGAAAAATTACATTGATTTGAATGGTTCTTTATATAAACAAGAGAAAGGACTCCCACAAGGGGGCCCAGCTAGCAATAGTTTGGCTAATCTTTATTTACATTTTTATGAATATAATTATATTATTAATAATGACTACTATATTTTTAGATATACTGATGATTTAATTATTTTTGGTAAAAATGATAATTTAAATCCCAGTATTAATTTTTATCCGGCTTACTTAAACTTAGTTAAAATTAATAATAATCCAATCAAAACTAATTACCTAGATGTAACACTGTATATTAAGGATTTGAAATTACACAGTAATATTTATGATAAAAGAGATGCCTTTAATTTTAATATAATCAAAGTGCCTTACTGGAATTCAAATTTATCAGTATATATTTACATAAAAATATTATTTTTTTAACTATATTTATCGTAATAATGTATTAGTTAGCTATAAAAAAAATATTTTTTTTTAAATCTTAATAAATTTTTTAATCACTGTATTGAACATGGATATCCTGCTAACTTTCTTTGTAATTATATTTATAATGGTTTTTAATGATAAAATTTGTATTACTGTAATTATTTACTGTCATTATGTTTTGTAATGATTTTTTTTAATTTCTACAATCTCTAATTTATTCAATAATTATTAAATAGATGGCGCCACATGCTTGTTAAATTTTAATAATATTATACGTTTTTGTGTTTCATTTATATTTCACACTAATTTTTATATGAATATTATTTTATGATTTTTAAAATATATATATATATATATATATATATATATATATATATATATATATATATATATATAAATTTCTTATAATATCCTATCGCAATTAATTTTATGCGGATCTGCTTTCACTCCCTTGTATTTGGCGGAAACACATTACTACTTGATGCACTCCCGACCTACGTCTACTCTGCGAATAAAAGTAGGTTATATGTTTTTGTTCATATGTTATTTAGTTTAATGATTTTTTTAATATTTAAATTCCCCATATATAATTCTTTCCTTTCCTCTTGGTACATAGTATGACAAATTTCAGGTGAAGGTTGGTCGGCCCCAAAACATGTTTATACCTGCAATCGTGGTTCCTAAGGCCAGGAGTTTGTCATTATACTATACTGTGCCTTCTACCTATTTATAGTTATCTTAGGTTATAACTATCTGTTTATTTTTATATTTTCGTTTATATATTTGTGTATATGTATATATATATATATTTGTTTATATATATGTATATATATATATATATATATTGAATTTTTTATATTGGATTATATATATATGTATAATTCAATATAAAAAATTCATATATATATATATTCATATATATATATATATATAAGTGAGGTGAAAATACTCTCTTTAGATCAGTTTGAAGAACACTTTCGGTAGAAAGGACTTGGTTATATGCAAATGCAATATTCTATTTAAGGGCAATTTGTTGAGTAGGTGGTTATGGTTAAGAGTTGATCCTAAGCGGAAAGCCTAGTGGGACCGGCCGGTGTTCGCATATCTTAATATTAAATCTAAAGGAAGGATCCACAGAACGATGGAAGACATGCACTTTACTGCTGAACGATTTAGCAAGTTGATAGCAAGGTCGTACCAGAGAAGATACCAGATAAGTGATCCCCTATATTTGATTTACATTGAACTAATAATTCTTATTGCTCCTCGGGTTTAGTTATCAAAGTGCATCCACCTAGTGTTAAAAGTTGCATAAAAGTAGTAATTATATGATCCTGTCTGTTTCTTCTTCGAACCCTCTCACACCTGTGACCGATATATATTGATTAGTTTTTAACTAAATGAAAAAATAGCAAATTTAAAAGATCAACACAAGGGTTATAACTTTTGGTTAATTCTTTTAAGAAGAGTCCCCACTTCTCTATGGTTTATTGATATTAGTTTTCATATCCAGGAATACTTCTCGAAATAGTTATATTTATAAAGTTACCAACCATGTTGAAATTAAAAAATTATAACTTCTAATACTTATAAGTTATCAACACATTCTCAGTCTAAAAAATCACTTCCAACATATTCTTTAATAGATCTATTCAATTTTTATGGGCATTAATTTTCATATTAGAAAAATTTATTAAAGTTGGAAACTATTAAAGAAAAAAGTATTCCTGTTGGATTTTCTGTAGTCTACTCAACAGAAAGTATTGAAATGCATTGAAATAAATCAATACAACACAGTTTTTGCTGTTGTTGTTAATATGTTAAGAGGACTTGTGTATGTGGTACCCCAAAAATGATTCAGGCCTATCGTTTTTTTTTTACTTTTATTTAATCTTATTCTTTGCATTATTATCTTTCGATTGATATATCACTTGTGCTTGTCGGAAAGTTAGAAGTTGAATACAACTTCATTTCAAAACAAATTAGGCAATTCAGCCACGCCCTCTTTTTAAAAAAAGCTAGAAAAGCGTTTTGATAAAAAAAAATTATATTTTCTAAAGAGAAATAATAAATATAAAAAAAATGTGTAATATATAAAGCAGAATATTACCGAGGCAATGCAATAATGTCACTTTTTTTCTTTGTGAAATGAGTGCATGTAAAATTTTTGAATTAAGGCATTTTGTATTAACAATTTCATAATTTCAGATCTTATATTCCTGATATATTTTTCAAACAAATGTAATACTTCAGTATTATAAGAAGAAAAAAACTAAATTTTCTGTCACGGCAGAAAAAAAATGTTTAACATTTTTCTTGAATTTTCTTGTTTAATTAAATACTCTCTAAAAACTGATAATATATAAAAATGTATGGGTTGAAAAATATGAAAATGCAAATATTTTAAAGAAAAATGTATAACTAATATCTTAAAGTAATATTTTAAATTAATTTAAGTTTATTATAATTATGTTTTCAGAATTATAAACTTTAAAGTGGTTTTTCTCACTTTGTGTTTTTTGAAACATTAGTGCATTCAAAATGCTACTCCTTCTACAATTATTTACCAATCACTTCCATTTTTTTCCTGTGTGTTATATATAAAGCATGTAATAAAATTAGGGATCCATTTTCCTGTAAACTGAATACTTTTTTCAAAAAAAAATTAAAATTTAAGAGATATGGGCTTTTTCGTTGATTTTTAGCATGCATATCAACATTTTATTTTTTTTTCTCAAAAACGAATTAAGTTATGGTAAAATCGATCCCTAAAGTTGTTGAGAAAATTCATAAGAGTATTACAAAAAAAATTTCAGATCAAAAAATTTATAATTAGAGATGTAGTATAGGATTTTGAAATTTTCCAAATTTTCTTTAAAAAATTTTTAATTTTTAAAATTGTGTGAATAATATGTGAAAATTTCATCTGGTATCATTTTCTTGAATAGAAACATTATATAAAATGCTAAAATATAATTTTTAAAAATATAAATAAAGAAATGTTTTCAAAGAGTACCAAGTCTTCTTAAGCTCTACAGATGTGCACTCCACATTCTTATAACAAAGTAGGGTTGCTCAATTTTTTTTCTTTTATGGCCCTACTTTATGAGAGAAAATTATTTCTTTTTGTGATGTAAACATCAGTAAAAAAAAGACTCTGGATAAAAAAAAAGTTAATGATTTAACCAAAAAGAAAATTTACTTAAAACTGATTTTTATCGTACATAAGAATTATCAAAAACGAAACCAGATATTCATTCTAATGAGCTTAGCATACGCCTTTATTTTTTCATCCTTTATTTTAAACCCTAAATTTTAAAAATTCATCAAATGCTAAAGAAAGATCTTCTATGCTTACGGGCAGTTCTAGATTCATTAGGCAGTTTATTAGTTCGTCCATATATTGTAATAATTTAAATATTTTGATACTTTTCCACGTAAATAGAAACATATTACACGTAAAACATACATATTTAATGCATCAATTTAAATACGCTTAGAATATTGTATATAAATATATTGTATGATTTTTATGCAATTTGTTAATAACAAATCTTGTTAACAGATCTTAATAGAATTTTGTTACAATATAATTGTCAGCATCTTTTTATAAATTTAACAAATTAGTAATAATATTTTCTAACATAAATTCAGTAATTCTTAACTTTATTTTGTTATTTAAAGCGATGATATGCATAGACATGATTCTAAGAATTCTTTATTGTCTGTCTTCTACATTCATTTTTTAAATAAATTACATTCTATTTGTTATTGGCATAGAAGCTTTATTGATATTTTTTATTTGTTACCATGACAACTGTATATTGATTTTTCATATTGTTTCTGTATCTTGTTTTCGCCTTCTGACTCATCTCATATATTCAGCGTTGACACTTACAGTGCTAATCCAGTTGATGATGACCATCCTTTGTTGGTTAGATATTATTTTTAACCTGGATAACTTTTTAGCTGTAGTGTGTGGTGTGGAAAGAACACTTGAAGAAATTTTGGACTTCTTTATAATACCTGGCAATTTTTGTAGTAATTAAAATAAATTATAGAAAAAATTGATAAAAAAATTATAATTATCACATTATTTGAAAGAAAAAAAATAACAAATGAACGTTTTTAAAATTTGAAAAATTCATCACTTCTTAAAATTAGTTTTGAATCATTCAGCAATTTAATATAAAAATATGATAAACAAAATTTTAAAATAATACTGATTAGTATTAGTAATATAATTTAATTCTAATTTTGTCATGCAAAGCTCAGCTCTGCATTTCTACCAAATATATTTTCACTGGCCATCTTTCTTACGGTTTCTAAAATCAAAAAATATATACATTGCAATTCTTTTTGGTGCACGATATATAGTTTTATAAAGAATATTAAAACTCGCCATTCTCTCTCAAAAGCATTCAAAAAATTCGACCAATTGCTTGCATGCGCTTTTTCTTTCAAGTATTAAAACTTTTGCTAATTATTTATTTAAAAATAGTTTTCTAAGACTTGAGTCTAATTATCTATTCTACACAAAGATTAATTCACGCATTACAAAATAAATAGAAATTAGCAAAAAAATAGCACGGCCAGATAACATGAAAAACAAATTTAGTCCTTTTGTGAAGATCCCCTTGGATCTCACTTTGAGAACGAGAATAATTTTGAGTCAAAGAAGAACCAGTAGCCATTTTTATAAATAACTTTCTTTATTTGGTTATCTTTCCCCAATAGAATCAGACTTTTAATAACAAATAAATCAAAATAGCTTTATGAGGTTTAAAAGGGACTTTCCTTTATATTAACTTAAATATTTAATGATCCAATTAATTAGCAATTAGAATATCGATCACGCAGAGATTACCGCAATAAGAGATCCCAGAATTATTTTCAATAATGTTCCTACTGAACATTTAACTTTAATCTCACTCCTAATATAAAACTTTAATGAGACTTTAATTATAAATCAATATTTACCACACTGAATCTCAGCTCTTCCTGTGCCTAATTTACCCACCTTGAAAAATCTTCAATAATAAATCTCTAACTTCTCTATTATAACTTCCTGCTTCAATCTCTCTCTCCTACTGTCTCTCACTTTACTATTCCGTTTGACTTAAATACTTTATCTAATCTGCATATAATAAGGAATCACTGTCCTCTTTTTGGAGTTGATTGGAAATAGGTAGGGAATTAAATTTCCCTAAAAAAGACGTCTCAGAAGGTTAGTGATAAAGTTCCGTATAGATTTGTCACACTTTGAATATCCGGGAAAATATTAACAAAAGCAGACTATATAGAGCAGGGGTCACCAACTCAAATGACCTCGCGGGCCCCTTCGACAGAACTTTACAATCCCCTGGGCCGCATATAAAAATATATATCTTTATATTAGATTTGGAACCATTACAAACATTTGTTGGAGTAAAAATTTAAAACAGACTGATACATTATTGTTTTTATTATTTTTCATGTATACAAGCATGGATAATATAATAATAATAATGCAATGATCATGAAATGTTTAATTTATTTAATTAGTGATATATCTTTTTCTCAACTCTTTCACTTAGTTTTTGCAAGCCGATCTCAATCCTTGTGTATTTCGCATCGTAATTGTTGTTGCAGATTTTCGTGCGTTAAGTTTGAGCACGATTTAGGTTTGATAAATTTCAATTTAGAAAAATAAGCGATACGCAGTAACAGAAGCAACGTGATAAAATAATAACACTTATGGGATTTATTTTTTACAAAAAAAACTCGTTAAGCAAAATGTTGTACAAAATAGTCTAATTTTGTAAAGTTGTAAAGAATCTCGCGGGCTGCAAAATTATTAAAGGCGGGCCACATGCGGCCCTCAGGCCGCAGGTTGGACACCCTTGATATAGAGCAAAAAATTGAAGTAAGTTTCTCACGACTTTTTTATCAGTTAGAATGAGTCATAGATTAATTCTTTGACATATATGACACTTTTAGTATTCATCAAATTTGTTAAGTAGTTCAAACTTCGTAAGATTTTTATGTTCCAGTAATTTAAAATTTTATTATATTTAATTAAAAGTCATAGTTTTATCTCTATAATAACTTTCTTCCTATTTATTTTTACATATGAAACAAAAACAATAATTCTGAGCTGAAAATGTCTTTTCTTTTAGCTTAAAAGAAATAAACAGGGCCGAATTCAGGAAATAACAATGTCTATGAGGACTAATTTCCAGAGGAAGCATTTTTTTTATTAATAACAGCGTTTGATATATGGTTATAAAATAACAAAATGTGCTCGGCTATCTGCTTTGAATGTTCAAAGAAAAATTCAAATGGAGATAGGACTTTTTACACCCCAGAGACGAAAACAAGATAAAAGGCAGTGATGTAACGTTCACTCCCGCAACCCTCACATTGCGAAGGGGCAGAGATTCTCTGGGACCCAAAGCCTAGCTGACTCTAATTACGTATATGGGTTGAGGCCCAAAACTTTACTTTGCAGGGGGATCCCTAATATTCTTCGTTACGTCACTGATAAAAGCTATACTTCAAGTAAGAACAAATCCTTGAGACCGATTAATTTTCTCAAAGAACTGGGGAAAGGAAAGGATATTTCGACGAATCTGAGGCTAAATCTGATCATGTGACAATGACGCCAAAAACTCAGGCACTACTCTCTAGTCTAGCTATATCGTAATCCTAAGTCCACTGGTGATCTTTACAAAAAAAAAGGGGGTACTAAGGGGTACAAATTTTGTTGAACTGTGATTCGTCTTTAGCGGCACCATGACGCAAACCCATAACTTGACAGAAACTTCGCCGGGCACGAGTTCGTCACCATGACCATTCAGTTATCACACTTTTTTAACGCAGCTTGTTTTACCAACTATTGTATTCGAGGGTAACTCTGAAATTTTTGAGATACGAGCAGACGAGAAGTTACGAAAAAAAATGAACAGTTTAATTTGAAAATACAAAGTATTTTACCACAGCAGACAAGTTTTTACTGACTTACCTCCAGTTGTTTAGCGTAGAACAAAATTTTAGACAGAAGAGAAATCGGATTTGATGCAAGAACATTATCGTGTTATGATTTTCTATGATTTCAAAACGGTATTAAATCAAGACGAATGCTTTCAATGGCTGCAACTAGCATTTGGAGATGAAACTCTATATCGTGCTATTGTATTCAGATGATTTGATCCTTTATCCACCACATTATAGTTTACTGCAGTTTTTTTCATGCTATGTTTTTTTAATCACTACATTGAAAATTAAGGGGTATACATAAACAAAATACGCAACTTTGGGAAATTTAATTCATTAGAGCTGATTAATTAATTAAAGATATTCAACTCAAAAATTATTTATATACACTGTTCACTTAAAATAAGTAGTCAAATCGTTTTCTAATGTCTTCATTAACATACCAAAAAAAAAGACACCTTTTGACGTTAACTATTTTTCGGAACAAAAATGACAATCTTTGCAATCCGCGGAAAACGCCGTCAGTTGAAAACGCAACTTGCTGTAAAACTATTCGTCTCTTCCCCGCTAAAATACTCATCATAGAACCCGTGCTGCCTTATATCTTGAAATAGTGGATTTAAAAGAATATTATTCGTAAAAATGGTTATTCTATATAATTTTAAAGTGAGTGGTACTTATATACTTTCCGTCGGTAGATAAGAGTTAAAAAAAATTGCAGAGGTCGCAATTCTGTTCATGATGAACCCTCAGGAAGACCGCGGTCAGTGTCTGCATACAAAAAATGTTAATTGGTGATAATCTCTGCACCTACCAAATGATACAGAAGGAATTTAACATTGGATACGCAGCCATACACAAAATTATTCATGAAGAATTATGCATGCAAAAAGCAGTTTGCCGCGTTGGTTTGCCATAATCTAACTGAGCACCAAAAATAGGAGAGTGCAAGAATCAGTAAAGAAACCCTTAAATTATAAATGATGGGGCCACTGCATCATTTCTAAAATTATAACGCGTGATGAAACGTAAATACCGTTTTTTGACGCTCTGACACGCCAAGAAAGCAAAGTATGGGTCTTTGAAGATGATCCCACTCCGACAACGGTGAAAAGACTATAAACAGTGAGAAAAGTAATGTATGACGTTTTCTTCAGAAGAACCGGATTGGTAAAAAGCCATCATTAGAAGGACAGAAGACAGTAACAGCACACTGGTATTCCACAAAATGTTTTCCAGAAATTCTTCAAGAAGTGTGAATGTTAGTGCACTAATATTTCACCAAGACAATGTATCTTCTCATAAAACTGGATTGACAGTTGAGTTTGTTAAACAAAAACAAATTAAAGTGATAGAACATCCACCCTATTCTCCGTATCTAGCTGTATGTGACTTATGGTTATTTTTTAATCTAAAAAAGAGATTACTTTGACCTCGTTTTTATTCAGAAGAAGAGGTTAATGAGGCTATAAATGCATTTTTTTTCGTCTCAATTCCAAAAAATGAAATGTTTGAGACATTTAATCTGTGAAAAGTTCGTCTACAAAAGTGCATTGATGTTGAAGGAGACTACTTTGAAAACTCCTAAAATTTTGTAAGTATAACTTTAAAAACCTAGGTGCATCTTAAAAATTTCAGAATAACCCTCATATCATTTTTAAGACCCAGCCCACAAATTCGTGCTGGAACACTCCAAGTTCTAGGGGGACTTCAAATTTTTTTTTCTTACCTTTTCAAATTTCATTGGGGTTATTATAGCGTTAATAACCAGAAGGAATGTAATACATAAAGATATAAATATTTGGGGTCATAAAGGGATAACCATGTCTAACCCACTCGGTCGTGCGAGCTGCTTCTTAAAGAGTTATGCTACCTATTCGAAAAGCTTAAGGACAATTCTTCCACATATAGTACATTTCGTTTGTAGTCATTAAGTCTAATCTAAAATATGGCAATAAAACAATGATAATAATATATATGGGGAAACATTTTTAATAAAAATAACAAGTGATAAAAGTGAAATAAGTACCTCTACATGCCTGAATTACCTCAATGACCAAATTTAAGGGAAGCGTTTGGACCCAAACTAATTTTTTTTTGTATAGTTTCGGTCATCAACACCCCCACGTCTCGAGCCCTACAATAGACAAAAACAAACAATTATAAGTTCGTGATCCTAACCATTCGACAATCACATCCAAACTCAAGAAAAACTTAAATTAAAATGTTTAGCATAATCATAATAGATTCATTTTTGAAAACTTTAAAACTAAGCATTTTATATGGAGAATGTAGTTCTTTTCTTATTTTCCAAACTGAAAGAAAACACAATGACGGTATAAGCAGCAAAAAATATTTCGACGATATATAGCTGTAATATTCTTTTTTTAAACAATTTGATTAAAAAGAGTATTTTTTGGCAACAGAGAGATTTTTAAAAACAAAGCAAGCTCACATAACTAAATCTTACTAGTTGAGTTCCACACTATTATAATGAAAATGCCTTGAGATAAAAAAAAAACATTAGCTAAGAGAAAAAAACGTAATACCGAAGAATTGAGCGAAGGGGTTTTCTCCATTTATATTTTAGAATCTAATGAATTCTACCTTTATATATAGAAATACTTCATTTGCATTCGCCTATAATTAAATATTAATAATGCTTAATTTTAGTCTCTTAATAATACTAAAAAGTACCATTTTAGATATACTAACCACTTTCTTTTTCCATTTTCTTAAGTGTTTTTTTAAAATAATCCACTTATTACTTTGTATCCAGATAATTCTAAAGTAACTCATTATTATCAATTAATATTCCGTAACCGAAAGTTCGGGTTTAAAAAAGAAAGTTGTAAAAAAAAAGATTTAGTTCGCGTACACCGTTACCTTATTTTTCTATAAGGAGCATTATACATAGATTACACTTTTTAGTACTAGTGGCTCTCGAGAAAAAATTACGAAATAACAGAAATAAATAAGAAAAAAAGAGCTATTTACAAAAATATATTTTTTGAATTTGGAAAAAGATAATAATTGTGTGTGTGGTGAAGATTATAAAGTTTAATACTAGTACATCGACTACAGTGCATGGCTGTTTAGAATTACCAACGGTATTGCAAATATCATTTATAAATCAATGATTTAATGCATGCAAGAAACAAAAGAGCTATTTTTGTTTTTAAAAAAACTTATTTCTCTCTCTCCTCAAAGCTTCCAATTACCATTGAATATTCCTGTGGAGTAACTACTATATAATGCTTACAAGAATATTCTGTAACCAACAACACTCACATTGAAAGATATCATTTCTTGGGATGAAAGCTATTTAAAGCATGCGAAAAGCATAGATATTAGTTTGGGGGAAAAGAAATCCATTATTTTTTCAGTAGAGGATTGTAGTGTCGATATCTCGTGAAGTATTGATCAGACAATTTTAAATTTATACTCGTTGTCAAGGTGACATTTCACATTCAAAAATTTATTTTGTTGTTTATTGTTTGGTCCATTCAGCTGTGAATTACACGGTGTTAAAAATGGAAGTCAACAAAGAAAAAATTCGGTACATTTTACAGTTTTTCTTTGATAAAGGGGGAAATGCAAGCCAGCCGGCTGAAATTGTAAATGGTGTTTATGGTACCAATACTGTAACAGCTAATTACGAGCAAATTTGGTTTCATCGATTCCGTTCAGGCATTTTTTATGTTAAAGTTGCCCCTCGAACGTCATCGAAAATGTCGATAAAATCACAGAAATAATCGAAGTTGGCCGGCATGTTAGTAGTCGTAGCATAGCCCAGGAGCTATAGATTGACCATAAAACAGTTTAAAGCCATTTGAGCAAATTTGGATTCAAAAAGAAGCTCGATGTTTGGGCGCCACACCAAAAAACATGATGAATCGAATTTCCATCTGCGGAGACCTGGCCAAACGGAATGAAATCGACCCTTTTCTTAAACGGAACGTGACTGAGGATGAGAAATGAGTCACATACAACAATATTGTGCGAAAACGATCGGGTTCAAAGCGCAGTGAAGCAGCTCAAACGGTGGCCAAACCAGGACTAACATCCAGGAAGGTTGTACTGTGTATTTGGTGGGACTGAAAGGAATCATTATGAGTTGCTTCCGTAGGGCCAGATACTAAATTCAGATATCTACTGTCAACAACTGGACCATTTGAAGCTAGTGACTGACCAGAAATGGCCAGAATCTCCAACAGATGAGATGTTGTGTTCCATCAGGACAACGCCACGTATTACACGTCTGTAGTGACTCACCAGAAACTCTGGTAGCTTGGTTGGGATGTTTTAATGCATCCACCATATAGTCTAAACCTGTCACCAAACGATTGTCACCTTTTTCTCGCATTGCAAAACTTCCAGATTGATAAGAAAATGGAATCAAGAGAAGATTGTGAAAATCGATTGCTAGAGTTTTTCGCCAATAAAGGTCAAGACTTCTATGAGAGAAGAAATATGAGGCTACCTTTAAAATGGCAACAAATTATGCAACAAGACGGTACATATTTGACCCAAATCGGACAATCCGAAACATGTTAAATAAAGTTTTGAATTTCCTGCAAAAATAATGGATTTCTTTTTCCCCAACCTAATATTAAAGCAAGATGGTTTTCCAATGGAATACGTGTCTAAAAGAATTACATTTAAGTGGTAATTGCTAAGAAAGATTTGAAAAGTGAAGCTCTAAAGACAGACTTGGTGAAATATTAACATGTTATCATATTCATTTTTTCTTATATACCCTGTGTGGTTGCTTTACTACGGTATTTGATAAGCGAAGCTAATCCAGCATAAAACATTAGACTTTTGATGTGAATACTGCTTTTATAATAAAGGGTGTTTTTTTAGATGTATAGAACTTTAAATTGCAATAAAACAACGATGTATTATTCGATTGAATGAATTTTTTTTATTCGAAAGATAATCTTGTGGCATTATATTTTAAATATGATTTCTGGCATAGGACTGCCACGGCTGGCTCGGATGTAGTCCAATCTGGACGTCCAATTTTCGATGACTTTTTCCAACATTTGTGGCCGTATATCGGCAATAACACGGCGAATGATGTCTTCCAAATGGTCAAGCGTTTGTGGCTTATCCGCATAGACCAATGACTTTACATAGCCCCAGAGAAAATAGTCTAGCGGTGTTAAATCACAAGATCTTGGAGGCCAATTCACAGGTCCAAAACGTGAAATTAGGCGGCCACCAAACGTGTCTTTCAATAAATCGATTGTGGCACGAGTTGTGTGACATGTTGCACCGTCGTGTTGGAGCCACAGCTCCTGTACATCATGATTGTTCAATTCAGGAATGAAAAAGTTAGTAATTATGGCTCTATACCGATCACCATTGACTGTAACGTTGTGGCCTTCATCGTTTTTGAAGAAGTACGGACCAATGATTCCACCAGCCCATAAAGCGCACCAAACAGTCAGTTTTTCTGGATGTAACGGTGTTTCGACATACACTTGTGGATTAGCTTCACTCCAAATGCGGCAGTTTTGTTTGTTGACGTAGCCATTCAACCAGAAGTGCGCTTCATCGCTAAACAAAATTCGCTTATGAAAATCGACCATTATTTTCGAAATGAAATTGCACAATTTGAAGGCGTGAGTGAATTACCAAATGAACGTGAGGCATGATGAATTGCCAAACCAAACTGAGAATAAATCACTTGACAGCTGTTAAATCGGTGGCCATCTTGGAAAGTAATGCCAACTTAAACTTCTATACCTGGAAAAAAAACACTCTGTAAATACTTGAAAAAGTGATTATTTCTACAAACGCAAACTAAGCTTCATAACCTTAAAATTTCAAACATTTCACTTCACATTCGATAAATGTTTGATTCATTGATTTATTAACATCGCAATTAAAAGTAGCGTGAGAGATATTGATGATAGACTTTGTGATTTTGAGCCACGGATGAAGGGCAAATGATGTATGACGTGGCATTACATTCTCTAAGCATCCCTGCTAAGCCAACGTTAGGCTTTTAAACCTAGGTGAATAACGTGCATTATAGCCGTTCTACACTGTGGGTATTCCGGGGATATATTTTTGAATAAAAATCCTTCAATGTACAATCTTTGAACAATCTGTATGCCTCAAATGGATGTCTACTAATTCAGAACTTGTAGTGTTACATGCTGTTGAAAACATCATTGAAAAATGATATTTTACTGTAAATCTTTTCAGCTGGTCTAGACAGTATCCTTCATTATCAAAACAATGCCTTTTAAGGACAAATAATATTTAAAAAACAATACCTGTTTTATTTCTTCTTTATATTGTTCTTATTTTAGCTTAATTTTTGAATAAATTATTTAATTTATATGCATTAAATCCCTTTCTAGTCAGTTTTTTAAATGGAAGTTTTCGAAAAAAATGGCTCCTATAATTTATTATATAGAATTTGTCTTTAATTGATTTAATTCACACACTAGTTGCTTTTGACATAGCATTCTTATATCATACTGATACTAATATTTATTAGCGAAAATTACAGCACTTACATCATTTTTATCATTATACCAATATTAAACGTAACTAATGAAGAAAACACATATGCGAACAAATAATATTAGGTGTACAAAAATATCACATCTAAAAATTGATCACCTTAAAAAATATTTCTATAATAAAGGAATTCCAAATTTTTTTATTGAAAATTCGAGCTATACACACATTTGCAATTATTCTAGCAGAACTTATAACAATCCCCCTTTCTGTGTTTCCTTTCCTATTATTTCATTGATACTTAACATTTCTTCAAAAGAATTTTCTTTAAAAAAAATCACATTGGTTGTTTTCTCTATTACCGTAGAAAATACCTCATTCTTAGTATCACAAAATAGAATAAACCTACTTTTAAAATGATTTATTTCCTCAATCTGAAAGACTATAAATTCATGAACTGCTCCAATTTTCCTTCCAGAGTTGCAAGATTTCCCCAAAGAGGTATAAAATGGCTATCTGAAACCCAAATCACGGTTTAACACCATATTATATATATATATATATATATATATATATATATATATGCTGTCTTTATTCCTTGCAGTATAATTTTGAGAATCTTGAAATTTTATGTATTTTCAGGGTTTAAGGAGAAAAAAATAACTTTGAAAGTATAATAGTGGGGGGGCCAGAAAAACAGCCTTGCCATGACTGATAGCTTTCCCAACTTATTTTTATTGGTACTGATTTTAGTTTAGATTTTATCGTCCCAAGTGGCGAATAAATTTTTCATCTACTAAATGAAAGCAAGGAAAGGTATTGCTAAATATCACGCGAGACGCCAAATATAAAGAACCTCACCCGTGCTGAAATCGTTACTATATAATCCTGCTATTTATATCAAGAACGAAATAGAACAGTCGAGTCCTTAACATTTTGGCTATCAATAAAAGTATTTAGTTGTAAATTACAAAGCCGCAATCAGAAGAACATCAGATGAGCTATTTTATATTATTTTGACTTAATTAGAAAGAGTGAAGCAAATTTCACACATATAATTTTATAATACCGAATATCAAATATTTCAATGTCATTTCTAGTTTTATATAGCATGTTATTGGATTGAAGAATAACAAGAAAAGTTATTTAATTTCTATTTCTTTTTTCCCCATCATTTTACCCGTAAATTTAAAATAAATTTAAATTATGATAAAATAAAACTTCCAGTAATCTCCTCATGTAATGTTGGTGTATTCACAACGTTTTTAACTAAAAACAATAACTAAGCAAAATAATATTATTATTGTTACTTATTGACTTGTTATTGTTTTTAGTTAAAAACGTTGTGAATATACCAACATTACATGAGGAGATTACTCGAAGTTTTATTTTATCATAGAAATTTATATATATACTAGCTGCAAGTACCCGGCATTGCCCGGGTTTAAAATAAGGTTTTCTGTAGAAGCTTACAAAACTGTTTATTTGCATGCAATAAAAGGGTACATTTATCTTAAAGCAATGTGATACACAACATTTTTGGCAGTTACATTTGGAGTGTGTACAAAAAGATTTTCCTCTCTGCCCACTCTAGAGCAGGCCACATACAACTGCCCATGGGAAAAGCATGGTGTCTCTGCAAGTCTATACTCTCCCCCTTTTTCTCATAGGCATGACTGTAGCAAAAAATGACAATGCATTCCTATGAATGAAGGAATGGAATGGAATGTAGTAAGTAATGTGATATTTGTTACAGTATTTGCTTGCAGTAAAGTAAATATAACAAAGAAGTATTGCAAATTACTTACCGCTTTTGTTTAGTAAAGTTTTCTCTAAAATGAACCCATGGCTCAGAACATGCACATGGAGCACTCTTTTTGGCTGGAGGAGGCCAGAGTGAGGTTGGGAAGGAACGAAACCTGTTTAAGAACATTCCCCATGTAATTTTGTGAATGTGTACCAAATTTCACGTTATTTGGTTGTCTGGATCTTGAGTTATAAGAAAACAGACAGACAAACAAATGCGTCATATGTATATATAGATATAGATATGGATTTGTCTGAATTCTTGTGTATTACTTTTGTAAGCTTCATGGCATATTTTATGGTGTACCAGTCTTTTAAAGCTGACTGAGCCACAGCAACATTTAGCTAGGTATATAGCTAGTTATAAAATAAAATTAAATCTTAAAAAGATATCAAAAATAAAAGAAGGCTCAATATTTTGATTAAATCAGTATAAACATTTTCGTACAAACATAATATATATATATATATATACTGTAAAATATTTAGTTTGCTATTTGCCTTTCAGACAGACATCAAACAAAATTTTAAAAATTGTCAAAAACAGATAAAAAACATATTTAAGGAAAATACCACTGACTAATTTTGCGAAAGACATCGCAATGTGTAAAAAAATATTTGCAGTACATAATCGCCAAAAAAAAATGTATATAAGTACTAAAATATAAAACAACAAAAATTATATATTGAATTAATTAAGGATTAGTGGAGGGAAAGATAAAACAGACTAAGATAATACTCATAATAATTTCATATTGGTAGGCTACTCATTTTTGGCATGATTTTAAAATCACGTCAAATTGATGTTGTGGCCAGTCTTATGTTATAGTAATGTACAGAATTAAAGGTACTTATGTATTATCGCAACCTATTGGTGACATTATACAAAATGAAGCACACGTTTGTGCCAATTTAACGCATACAAAGTTGGGATTGCCAAAGTGACGAGTTGTCTTGAACATTGGCGACTGTGCAATAATACGTAAGTAATAAATAAAAAAATTATCCGAAGTATATATATCCCGATAATAAAAATAAATTGAAAAATTAAGTACAATACTAACATTAACTGACATAAAAAGAACTGAACTAACTTTATCAATGCAAAAGCATAATTTGAAAAAATATGGTACTTACATATAACCACAACCTATTGGCGACATTATCTGAAACGAAGCACATCACTCACAATTCAGCAAATATATGACATGCGAAATAGGGGTTGCCCACTTGGCAAGTTATTTTGAACGTTGGAGATTGTTAGGATAGTACATAAGTAACAAAAATAATTTATCTTACGACTACCTGCTTACTCAACATACTCCTTTTTGGCATGATTTTGAAATCCCGCCAAATTGGTATGTTGCGGCCCGTCTAATGTTATAGTAATGAACAAAATTAAAGGTACTTATGTATTATCGCAACCTATTGGTGACATTATACAAAATGAAGCACATTATTGACAATTCAACGCATACGAAGTTGGGATTGCCAAAGTGGCAAGTTGTCTTGAACGGTGGCGATTGTGCAATGCGTAAATACTAAATAAAAAAATTATCCAAAGTATATATATCCCGAGCATAAAAATAAATTGAAAAATGAAGTACAATACTAACATTAACTGACATAAAAAGAACTGAACTAACTCTAATAATTTGAAAAAATAAGGTACTTACATATAACTGCAACCTATTGGCGACATTATATGAAACGAAGCACATGACTCACAATTCAGCATATATATGACATGCGAAATCGGGGTTCCAACTTCGCAAGTTATTTTGAACGTTGGCGATTGTTAGGATAGTACATAAGTACCAAAAATAATTTATCTTACGACTACCTACTTCCTCAACAGGTATTTAAGCCATTTGTCTGTTTTGCTCATTCTCTGGTGCCTATTCCAGTTTGATATGTAATTACTACCAACACTGCTTTCTCTTGGGCAGTATAATTACCCAAGTTTGATTTTCTGCAAGGCAATTTTATACACTGAAGCTGGTTGAGGTCGATAGCTCTGATTTTAACCACAAATGGTGTGGTTATTCTAGAAATGTCTATAATGGATTATGAGCAGACTTTGAGTTATGTATAACTTGACTGCTCAAGCAAAAGGCGTGGACTGTATACTTTAAAAATGTTTGTTTATTGAGGACGGTAGGTACGTCCGCTCCGAGCATGCATTACAAGCATACTGACGAAAATGTAAACAAGGAGGACTACTAGCGCCCTCTGCACATGCGGGTCGTAACAGAGTCCCCGCCATTGAAATGAAATTTCAATACAAATACATAATGCAATTGACGATATTTACATACAAAATACACAATATTTACAAAGCAAAAAGGCATGCACAATATTAAATGCAAATACACAATATTTACAGTACTTAAATGAAAAATACACAATATTCACAGTACTTAAATGAAAAATACACAATACATTTTATGATACTTAAATACGATTGAAGTTAATTTATACACATACAATAATTACTAACAACAAAATTCATACAGGTAATATACAAAGATTTCTGATTGTTCTTTTAATATATTTCCGTTTGGCATACGCAGGTTCACAACTCGCACCTTACCATCGGTGCCAGGAAAAATTTCAGTTATTCTTCCGGTACTCCATTTCGTACTAGGAAGATTTTCATCTTTGATTAAAACTAAGGTTCCTACAGAAACATTATTTTTGTTAAATTTCCACTTGTGACGTTCTTGTAAATTATTCAAATAATCGCGTTTCCAAAGCTTATATATATGTTGGGTAATTTTTTTACTCTTTCCCATCTCGACAACTGATTCTCGTTTATATTAGTTATTTGCGGTACAACTGTGGATGTTAGGGGTCTACCTACTAAGAAGTGTCCAGGGGTCAGTGTTTCGAAATCATCGAAATTTAACGTCAAAAGAGTGAGTGGTCGGGAATTTAGCACAGCCTCAATTTCACAAGGTATTGTGATGAACTCTTCGAGAGTTAAATGTGCGTTCCCACGACTCTTTTTTTTAAGTGGAATTTAAATGCCTTTACTCCTGCTTCCCATAGCCCTCCATGGTTTGGGGACCTGGGTGGGATAAAATTCCACTCTATCGATTCATTTGTCAAAAATTCTGCTAATGTGTGATCAGGTAATTTAATCATTTTGAACAATTTTTAATTTCGGCATTTGCGCCAACAAATGTTTTAGCGTTGTCGGTGGTGATTTTTTTGCACACTTTCCTCTCTACCAAAAAAAAACGTTTTAAACTTGCAATGAATGCTTGGGATGTGAGATCTGTCACAAAATCTAAATGAATTGCTTTGTACATAAACATACATAGACTACTACATAAATTTTATTTAATGCCCCTTTTCTTTGATTTTTAAACTTAATGAAGAATGAGCCTGCAAAATCAACGCCCGTGACATTAAAGGGATAATTCGGTGTTACACGATCTCTCGGTAGGTTAGCCATGATTTGATTCATAGTGATGGGCTTGTTCTTAAAGCAATTCACACATTCATGAATAATTCTACGACAGTTATTTCTGCCATTGAGTGGCCAGAATTTTTGACGAACAAGATATAAAAGTGAGTGGGGTCCTGCATGCAAATATTTTTATGATAATGGCTCAATATAATATCAGTTAAAACGTTTCTACTAGGTAAAATCATGGGAAATTTAGCTTTCTCATTTAAATTTGAATTGGCAAGTCTGCCTCCTACTCTAATGATGTTGCTCTCATCAAGAAAAACATTAAGTGGAGTTAATTTGCTTTTCATAGGAATAGGCTCACCTGCCAACAATTTGCGCATTTCTTCATAGAACTCCCTTTCATGCAATGAGTGGATCAGCCAGTTCTCAGCATGACTTACCTCCTGTGAAGTAAGGGGTCCCTTTATCTTTGTAATTCTGGTTCTGCAGTTGTGTATGAATCTGTAAAGAAAACTTACAACACGAATTAATTTTACATAGTTGTTTGAAATATCAATAATGTTTTCAAGGAAATTGTTTTTAGTCACTGTCAATGTCAAGGAAATGTCCTCTTTTGGATTTGAGTTCTTTCTCATTTCCGTTAAATACACTCTTTTTGGGATCGCTTCATCTAGTCCTTTGGTCTGGAAGTCAATTTGACGTAGAAACGAGGATCCATTCCACCACTTGGAGTTGGTTGTAAGAGCGTCTACGCTGATTCCTCTCGTAAGTAGATCTGCTGGGTTGTCCTTGCCGGAACAGTGGAACCACGAGTTAGGATCGGTGAGGGATTGGATTTCGCGAACCCTGTTCGCAACAAAGGGTTTCCATCTATGGCTTGGACCTTTGATCCAATGTAAGGTGACCTGAGAGTCCGTCCAGAAAAAGGCTCTGGTTGAACACTTCTGATCTAGGATTTTCTTGACTTCCTTCGCTAAGCGTGCAGCAAGCAGAGCGCCCATCAGTTCCAATCTAGGGAGGGATAACCTTTTCAGAGGTGCAACACGGCTCTTGGATGTTACAAGATCAACGCTGACTCTGTCCTTGTGCTTGACTCTCAAAAGGCGGCTGCTCCATATGCTTTTTGACTGGCATCAGAAAAGGTATGGATTTGGACTTCACTTGAATCTCCACTGGAATCGAGGATCTTTCGCGGAATCTTTAACTCTGATAAAAATGGAAGTTCTAACCACCATTGTGACCATACTGCATGAATATCTGGCGGTAGCTCGTCATCCCAGGATAACTTCCGTAGCCAAAGTTCTTGTAATAGGCATTTGAGCCTAATCGTGTAGGGTGACAAGAACCCAACTGGATCGTATATTTTCCCAGCTGATTGAAGCACAATTCTTTTTGTGATGGGTTTTGACGTGTCCAATTGCAGAAGTCCTTTAACATCAATTGTAAAATAGTCGTGGACAACATCCCATGGTATCCCTAAAACCTTTGACGAAGGGATTTTGGAACTGTCGTCCGGGTGACGAGGATGTGTCTCAAGGCCTTCCCTTTCCCAAGTTCTCATCAATGTTTGATCATTTGAATTCCATTTGCGTAATTTCATGCTGGCATTCTTCATGATTGTTTCAGCATCCTTTGATACTTTTAAGGCTTGGGAGATGTCATCAGCACCACTGATTACGTCATCAACATAGAGACAAGTGTCAAGCATTTCAGTTGCTGCTGGATATTGCTCACGGTAATTCTCGATGTGATGCTTAATTGTTGCGGAGAGCAAGAAGGGGCTTACGTTGACTCCAAACATCACACGCTTAAATCTATACACTTGAAACTTGTAGGGGTCTGTTTGATTTGATCTAATGACTGGAAACAAAAATCTAACTGCATCTCTGTCCTCGTCACGTAATGAGATTTGCAAGAATGCACGTTCTATATCTGCGGTGATAGCAATCGTGTTCAAGCGAAAAGAAATTATCAGGTGGAATATGTTTGGGTTTAAATTCTCACCTGACCATATACAGTCATTGAGAGATGGTTGTCCATCTTCATGGGAACTTGCATCGAAAACAATGCGCATTTTTGTAGTTAGGCTTTCTTGGCGAAAGACCGCTTGGTGCGGTAAATAGAATACTACTCTATCAGTTGGTTTTCAGTTTCTAGAACCCTTTCAATTATTCCTTGAGATTCATATTCTTTCAAAATTTCGGAATATTGTATGTACAGAGTTGGATCACGAATGAATCTTCTTGTTAAGGATTTTACACGTTTTCTGCTACGGAAAAATTGTCATTTAACTCTTGTGTATGGCCCTTCCAAGGAAACCCAACTTCATAACGACCACTATTGAAACGTACTGAAGATTTAAAATGTTGCATGGCTTGGTCGTCTGGGTCACAACTAGACTCTGCTTTAATTCCTATTGCTTCTAAATCCCAAAATTTTGTTAAATTTCTATCAACCTGATCTTGGATGAAATTGCAAAAATAATAGTTCGATGGTTCGTTTTGAATGGAACCTGTTACAATGTAACCAAATACGGAGTCCTGCAATATTATTGAATTGTCATGTAATTTTTATTTGTTTACTTTTTAATAATTCATAAAATATTTCACCTCCCAGGAGAATATCAATTCGTTTGGGAATATTAAATTCCGCATCTGCATATCTTATATTTTGAGGCAATTTTATTTTTGTTAAATCCAATGGCTGTGTGGGAACGCAACCAGTAATTTTAGGGACTATGAGAAAGTTAAGTTTTCTTTTAAATGAACTTCCGTTCAAAATTTCAGCGGAAATTCCTTTCCTCACTGAAATGCAAGCTCCATTCAAGCCTACAATAGTTGAATTCATAGAGTATTTATCCAACCCGAGGAAATTTGACGCTTCAAGCTACAAAGGCATTTCTGGCTTCCTGAATCGAGGATCGCGTTCATTACAAGCCAACCCCCTGTCGCACTCTGAACTTGGACCTTCGCGGTCGAAAGCAAAATGGATTTCTCCCCACTCTCATTGTAAAGACACGTCGCGGTTTGAGGATTTATTACATTGGCTGGACTCGGGTCATAAATGACACCTGATGAACTCTGTGGAGAGGGTAGGTTTCTGTTTATCTGTCGGGGAACACTTGTTTTGCAAAGAAGAGAATTGTGGTTCGCATTACAAACCCTGCATTTCCTGTTCAGTTTCAAACAGTTCTTAATAAGGTGATGGCCTAGACAATTAAAGCATAGGTTTAAGGATCTCACTTTGTTGCTTCTTTCTTCAACAGACATCTCGTGAAACATTTTACACTTAAAAATTGGGTGTGTCTCTGAAGGACATAACGGACAGGTTTTTCATTGCTTTTCACGACAAATGATCTGAATTTTGGAGAATATTCGTTCTTGTTTTTCAACGAAGAATTTCTTTGTACGTTTTCTAAGGCTTGGCTCCTTTTTATTAAAAGTCTAAAAAAAATTATTCCACTTAGGCAAATCATTAGAATGTAATTCCATTTCATATTGTTTACGCGATTCATCATCTAGACGTTGAGTTATAACAAAAATTAACATTGATTCACACAAAGCGTTAGGTTCTAATTCTAGTTGTTTTTTAAGGCTCTAAGATGACTCTGAATTGAATCTATTAAACTTCTGAGATGAAAAGCAGATTCAAACTTTATTTTGTTAGGATTTAAAAGTTCAGCAATATGACTATTTACAATTAATCTTTTATTTTCGTATCTACCTTCTAAAGCTTCAAATAAAGATGAGTAAGAATCGTTTACTGTTTGCAATTGTTTTGCATGGCCTTTCAGGGCAGATTGCAAATAATATAGTTTTTGCGAGTCTGATAAACAAGTGTTATCATGAATTAATGATACAAATTGGGATTTAAATTGCAACCAATCAATATATTGTCCCGAAAATTCCGGTAAATTAATGGATGGCAGTTTCACATTGTAATTAGCAAAATCATTTTCACAGATAATTCAGAGGTATCCACATTAGAAGATTCAAGTAAGGTATTGAGACTCACCTCTAAATTATCTGCGTCCACTTCCATCGTGTCCAAACTGGTCTCGAAATCCATGAGCTCTTCGTCCGAAAGAATCCTGTAGCTTTCGGTCCGAAGTTTGTCTATTTTTGCTTTCACTTCAGAAAGCGATGCGAGTTTAGTTCTTATTTCAACTTGATTCAATGGTGAATCCACATTTTCCAAGGAGTTTCTAATGCGTGTGATCTGACCGAGCAGATGTGCTTTCCTTCTGTTAAACACGGTGAGTTCTGATAGTTCTTTTGGAGCCATTTTGAATTTTGGCTCGGGCACGACACCGACCACAAAACTGGGTGTGGTCGATAGCTCTGATTTTAACCACAAATGGTGTGGTTATTCTAGAAATGTCTATAATGGATTATGAGCAGACTTTGAGTTATGTATAACTTGACTGCTCAAGCAAAAGGCGTGGACTGTATACTTTAAAAATGTTTGTTTATTGAGGACGGTAGGTACGTCCGCTCCGAGCATGCATTACAAGCATACTGACGAAAATGTAAACAAGGAGGACTACTAGCGCCCTCTGCACATGCGGGTCGTAACAGAAGCCAATAGTATACCCTTAAAGGTTAAAATAAAGACACATAAAATTGCAAAATATTATTAATTTCATACTATCTAAAACAGATAACGAAAACGGAAATACTATACTTATGTTAATCACAGTAATAAGAACTGAAATACTATTATCAATAAGAAATTTTAGTTTGTCAAAATTATAACCTTCACATTCTAAAGAAATAAATAAATTCTCCGAAAAAATACTGAAATTGTAAGTTGTAATTTGTAAGCAAAATCACACACACAAACATCCCGCGATAATACCAAAACAACAAAACAAAAGTTTAGTTGAATCCTTAAAAAAATGATTTATTCGAAAAATAATCCTAATTAAATATGAAAGAATAGAAAAATTGAATAAATATTCCAAACGATTAACATAGCTACAGTAAAAATATGTAATAATCTTGAAAAACTGCATGCAAAGTATAAATTGTCCACTTACTGAGAAACGTGACATGATATGACGTCATAACACTGAAAAATCACTTAAAAATTAAATTTTAAAAAATTCGGAAAGAATTATGAACGCCAAACCTATTTAAGAACCTTCCTCGTGTAATTTTGTGCACGTGTACCAAATTTCTCGTTATTTCGTTGTCTGGATCTTGAGTTACGAGGGAACAGACAAACAGACAACAAATGCGTCTTATATATATATATATATATATATATATATATATATACTGCTGGCCACTAAAACTGCAAAATATCAGGAAGAAAATCAAATAAAAAGACTAGATATAGAGGGTCCGAAATCAGTAAACACAGCTGCCACCTCTGGCAGTGAAAATTGCTCTAACCCGATCTAACCTAAGTTTGGAGGGCAAATACAGGCAAGGCATTCCATACTGTTTTAAGTCTATGCCACGTTTTCTCAACTGTAGTGGCTGTAGCCACGCCTCTCAGCAATTAAGGACCAAATGTTTCCAATGTGTGAAAGGTCTAAAGAACGTGCTCGCCATAGTACTATCCAAACACCCTTTCTGTCCAGGTAAGTGGGGACAAGGGAGTGGTGGAGGAGTGGGTAACAAGTGGTCTTGTGTTATCTTGTTGGTATCTCTGAAGCCCCAAAGGCACAGCCACCAGCCAAAAGATTTGAGAAATGCAACATTAGAGGCTCAGATTACCGATGCCTAGAACGACGATAACGCTAACAAATGGTGTTCATCTTGTGTTCTCAAAGGATGCTTATAACATCACACGAAATGCAACGCCTGTTTGATTATATCAAATGCAAGCAGGTCGCGTGAGTTCCCCATAATGCTTTCAAATACGAATACGTCACGTCCTATATGATGCTGCATGTAAAACTGAAACTCCTGAAAACATGACGTGGTGTCACTCCTTTTATATAATGTTGGCGTTGAGCACACCACTGTATTTGCTCTTTTGTATGCTGCAGTGTCAACGTAGCACTTTTAAAGGAGACAAGTGAAGGCGCTATATATATATATATATATATATATATATATATATATATATATATATATATATTCCCCGTTAGGGTGGGTAAAAGAAAGAATTTAGTAGGACGTGTGATGCCACGGAGGGTTCAAAGGCATCATGATTTAAGAAAAAAATCCCTCTCAAGAAAATTGAAACAGAGAATTATTATAATATATATATATATATATATATATATATATATATATATATATATATATATATATATATATACATAAGACAAAGGTTTTTAGGAGTGGTACATTTTACCAAAACATACATTTTTTTTATATACTAAAGTCTGGTTGAAAGTAACACCTTGAGATACGAACAGAAAGACTTACACATGGAAAGAAAAGATCGTTTATTTATATTGCATCGCAAAATTCTTTCTTTTTTGCGGCAATATTTATTCAAAATGTTCAAAATTACGACCACCAACATGCAATCGACCGTACATTTCAAAAACTATAAAATGAATATTTAAGCTAACTGTATCACTCACAACCCCACGAATCACCGTGTGTGTGTGTGTGTGTGTGTGTGTGTGTGTGTGTGTGTGTGTGTGTGTGTGTGTGTGTGTGTGTGTGTGTGTGTGTGTGTGTGTGTGTGTGTGTGTGTGTGTGTGTGTGTGTGTGTGTGTGTGTGTGTGTGTGTGTGTGTGTGTGTGTGTGTGTGTGTGTGTGTGTGTGTGTGTGTGTGTGTGTGTGTGTGTGTGTGTGTGTGTGTGTGTGTGTGTGTGTGATCGATTCACTGAAGCTGATGCTCTCTGAATTATTTAAAGAAAATTTTTATTTAGATTTCGTTCAATTGCTATCTATATCATCTACGCACACGTATCTCTTTCAGCCTCCTCTCCTTTTAAGCTCTATTCTTGGAAAATTCCAAGAAAGCCAATCAAAGCGGGCAAAATGTAAACAAATATAAATATTCATTGAAAATGCCACGAAATGACCTTCATTTTAATATTCAAGAGCACGATCATAAGAAAAAAAGATTTAATATAGTTATCCATAATTTCGTCTAAGAGGTAACAGACCCTTGGAGAAAAACACAATATTTCACTTAAAGAAACTTTTGCTTTATAATAACATCTACAAAATAAATTTAGATTGAAAGAAAAATTGATGATAAATTAATCGCTTTTGTGGGTTATTCCGCTGCTTAACCGTTGCCTAGTTACCTATATAGACGCAAACATCAACTTTTAACTAGAAATTGCGTGCTTTAAAGCTTCCTGTTTGATTGCGTGTTTCTTTTCAAAAGCAGTATCTTTACCTAGACCTTTCTAAAGTTCAGTAACACAGGAGGAGAAATTTAAGAATTCAGAACGTGATCCCAATTTCCACGAAAAAGCTTTAGAAAGTTACTGATTACTATTCGGGGGAGACTGAAACGTTTGACCTTCATGGAAATAAAATGGTCATCTCGCCTGTTCGACTTCGCCTTTTGTTTCTAGAATAGCATTTTTCTCGTAAAGAAAAATGAGATCATTTGCCAAATTCCCCATTTCGTATACGACAAAAAAACTACGTTAATATTTTCTGCAAGTGAAAGGAAATTTAAAAGTCTGATTAAGTAAAAAAAAAAATTACGAAGCTCGGATTATTCTGTTATAATGTCTAGTGTGCAGTTTCAAGAAATAACAATAAAAAGGAAAGAAACGAAAAATCGTTTTAATAAAATTGGATCGCTTATACTTTTACTTATACGATCTTCAGTACGAAAAGAAATTTTCGAAATACAAAAAAAAGAGTGCATAATTCATTTTTGAGATTATATATATATATGGAAAAGAATGTTTCTGTAGGGTTATAGTACTGTACAAAACTTATTTCTTGATTTTAATAAACAATTCTTGTGTTGTAAAATAAACATATTGAAGTTAAATGAAGTTAAAGAATTTGTGTCTCAGCATTTAATTTGCCAAATTTCCACACTACAGTACGCAAAAACTTTAAAATCTATTATAATTTAATGTGTAGAAATATCATTAATCCCTAGATAAGTTTTTAGTAGCAGCGGAAATCTAACTTAATTCCAACTTCACTGACCATGAAACTTATGACATTAATTAACACGCTACATCGATCTTTTCATGAGCTCGAGCTCTAGTGCAACTCAAAACCCATCTTGTACATCCATGTTAAATCTGTCGAGGCTTAAGGCCATCTCTTTCGCTTGTTGCGGAAGTTCAGAGAGGGAGGGTGCTAGCTGAGTGTCACCCTCATCACTTTACCATGGTTCAGAACTACGAGGTCCTTCACCGATATCCCTTTTGTTACATTATATTGTGAGATGTAAATAAACACTCATTCACTCACTCGATCTTTTTTTATGGTAACAGGAAAAGGGTAAAAATGTTAGCAAAAAATATAATGATATTTTTATAAATTAATTACATATAATGGAGATGAGTTTTAACATATTACTTATATCAAACAAATAATTTTTTAAAAACATGAAAAAAATCTATATGGGTTTTTTCTTTAATTCTAATTATGGTATCGTTACATACTCTGACCGTCAAATATTGAATAAAAAAAAGCTTGTGATAGACTCAGCTTAACATTATTACTCAAAAATACAACACTGACAAAATAAATTCATTCGACTCAGCAAGAAATTTGCTTACACAATCTTGTAAGCAAATCGTAGAATAACTCAAACTCAGTGGCGCAACAGCCCATGAGGGCCAGGGCCTACTGTGCACATCCCAGTATACGTGACCTTTAGGCGCTTAGGAGCATGAGCAGATGTTTCGATCAGGTCCTCAGTCTGACACGAGTATTTATGTCCCCAAGCAAGCTTGGTACCCATTTATCGACCTACTGCAGTAGGGGTGAAAGGCTGAGTTTTCCTTGCCCAGCCCGGTAATAGAACTCGGACATGTGGTGAGGAAGCACGATACGCTACCACTCGACCATTGGGCCTTGCAAATCGTAGAATAATAATGGAAAAAATATATAGAATATTCCCCTCGATTAGTCACGTTATCAAAAACTGCATCATGTGTACCAGGCTACGGATTCGAAATTTCTTTTGAGTAACGCAGTGACATAGAATTTATCTTATTCCTTCTATTTTATTTTAGTAAATAATAAGAAAATAAGTTTCAAATAAAGTATTTTATGTAATGTCTAGACACAAACATTTATTCTCACTTATTAAAAAATTAAAAAGAAACTAAAACTGTACTTAATGTAAAAATATTCCACTTTATATTTCAGGTATTATTTTTCAGTTACAGTAATACCCCGAACTTACGGGATAGGTGGACTGAGTGAGGTACCACAAAAGTTGAATTAGCATAAGTCGGAGTATAATTTCGCATATAAATACGTATAAATATTTTTTTAGTTCGGCTGGAGACGAAAGAAAATAATAATTAAGAAAAAAAATGTTTAATAAAATCTTAGAAAACACACACACACACAAATACAAAATCGCAAACTGAAGTTATTTTTATGTAGAAGGTTTCATAAAATGAAACAAAATAGTCTGCCGGCTCAAAAATTATATTTTCTCTCTCAAAATTTCCTCGTAACAGCTAATAATGCTGTAAAAGCTAATTACAGTTAATAATTTTTTTTATTCCTTGTTTAGTTGAAAAAATACGCTTTTCATTGGAGTCTATTTTTTTTTAATTTGTAACTCTTTTCCAACTAAACTGAAGTCTTCTGACGAATTCTCTCCCAATTGTGATTCAAACTTCTGATTGAACTACGTCTAGAGACTCAGGTTCTTCAATGTTTTGCTCTTGCATTTCTATGAGCTCATGCATTGTCAGCTCCAGAAGTTCTTGAACATTCCCACTATCCACTTCTAAACTTACTTATTTGCCAGGCAAGATCCATTACTTCTTCAATCACATTACCAGTTTCATAAGGCACTGATATCACCTGATTTTCAGTGATGGGGAAAAAAGGACACAGTTTTTTCCAAAAAAAATAGCAAACTAAAGACGAAATTTGAAAAACTCCGGGGGTTCACGTAATTCGAGGTTTTTCTGTATTTTCATAATTCATCTCACATAGCTGTTTTCCTTTAAATAATTTGAGGAAAACAATCATGGTTAATTCTAAATAAAATTAAAAGAAGTCCTCTAAGTTCTAAGACGATTTTTTTACCTTTCCACATAAGGATATAGTTATAAAGTCGATATCCTTTATCCAAATAAAGCAAGTCACAAGTAAAAAAAAATTAAAAACAAAATCATTACTTATCTAAGAACTTTAAGAACTTTTCATTCTAAGAATATTTCGTTTTCTATGACAAATGAATATTACCCAGATTCTGCATAATTACAGCGATTAAGAGGGAAAAAGCACTAACTGGGAAACGCCTAGCTACTCTAGGTTTTTATTTGAGCATTGTGTCTGGACAAAACTCTTTCTCATGTTTCAAAGCTATTTTAGAACCAAAGCAAACTAGTAAAGAATATTCAAAACATATTTCAAATTACAGTCTCGACATTGTGTATATTTTAACCAGCAGAAGAGGCAAAAATAATTATATTAATAATTAAAATAATTATAATCATAGATTATTTACTCACATTTTTTATTTGATACTGTTATAATATTGCTATGAAAACTGAACTTTTTTTATTCAGATTTTTATAAAAGTTGGGGGATAAGACTAGGTTTGGTAATTTAATAATGTATTTGTTACTTTTTACAGCAATAGAAAACATAACACAGAAATATATTCGATAAGGAATACTCTATGATGCAATTGTTCAGATACAAGAATGACAATGACTGAAAAACAACAAAATTGTAATGATATGCATAGTTTGTTAATTGTATTTGTTCTAAGTTTCTCTGTCTTGAATACCGAAGTTTAAAAAGAATCAAAGTGATCGATCTTGAAGAAAATTATCAAAAATATTTTAAATCAATTTTTAATAACTTAATCTCACGCTATTTTTATTTTTGTATAACTGAATGGTTTTGTTTTGAGACTTACTTGCGTTTAATCTCATTTATTCCTTATGTAATGCTAGTAGAAATCTTAAACTAAACCAAAATGTCAAAGAATTATAATCTGAAAAAGTAGAACTCATTCCCCAAAACAATCTTAAATTATAGGCGATACACCAGAACAACTTAAAATGATATGAAATGATGAGTGAGTGAGTGAATATTAACGTTGCACTGTTCAGCTACACGAGGGCTTTTGGCGACGGACCTCGTAATTTTGGACCATGGTCAAGTGACGAGGACGACACCTGGGCTGGCACTCCCCTTCCTCTCCTAGCTACCACACCACACCAACGGGAGAACGTTTGAACTCTCGACAGATTTAACGTCCATCGCTCCCCTACACGGCGGGTCTTTAATGGTACTGGGCTCGAACTCGTGACAAGCCAGCCACAATCCGATACCTTGACCACTAGGCTACCGTAGCCACGATATGAAATGATAGAGAAACAATTAGTCAAACCCCATAGCTTGAAAATAATCATTCGCCTAAGCATACATAAATGTATTTTACGGTGACGAATTTTCTCCGGTGGTGAATCCTGGTAACGCTTTTCCATGGAACACTTTTCTCATCTACGTATGTATATTTAAGAAATCAGACATTAAAAAATACGAAAAATACCTAAAGCAACCAAGATTTTTTAAAATTCCCTGAAAAATAATCTTTCTGAAGCTAAAACCTAAATCTTTGCAAAAGGAATTTTATCAAAATAAAATTTACAATGACCTCGAAGTAGGGCAATTTTTAAAACAAATCTTGATATACATTGGACAGGGGAAAAATCCCAACACCAAGAAAAAATTATTGTAGAGTAATGAAATTTGGACAATGCAATTGCTTAGTTAACATGTTTAACTGATTAAATTTTCAAGATCACATGTTAATTTAAGCTCAAGAAAATGCATTTCAAATGTGAAATGCTGTTAGTTTAATAGCCGGTGTTATTTCCAGAATTTTGAATGCAAGCCTGCATGCATTGTGTCATACAGGTACCGAATGTCACTTTGCGGTAGGGATCTCCGTGCTTTTTGTGTTTGTTGTGTCAATACTGGGACTGTCAGTGCTTGCTGCGGATGATGCTGGAGTTGCCGTACCATAATATTCCATACGTGTCCAATTAGAGACAGATCTGGTGATCTCACAGGCCAAGGTAACATGTCAATACTCGGTAGAGCCTATTGCGTTGCAACAGCGTTGTGAGGGCGAGCGTTATCCAGTTGGAAAACTCCCCCTTGAATGCTTTTCATGAATAGCACTACTATAAGTTAAATTACCAGACTGACGTACAAATGTGCAATTAGTGTGTTTGGGATAACCACGAAAATGCTCCTGCTGTCATAGGAAGTTTTTCCCCAAACTATGACTCCAGGTGTTGCTCCAGTGTCTCTAGGCCGTATACAGATTGGTTACAGGCACTCCACTGGCCTCCTACTAGCCAACACATGGCCATCACTGACCCTAAGGAAGAACTTGCTTTCATCAAAAAACACAACAGACTGCCACCCTGCATTCCATCCTCCAATGAGCTCTGGCTTGACACCACTGGCGTCGCAAACGGCAATGGCTTGGAGTCGGTTGTCTGATTTCTAACAGTCCGTTGTGTCACTGTGGTACAAACTGCAGCTTGAATTTCTGCTGTAGACCCAGTAGGATGCGCCACAGCCGAATACTGCAGTCTTCCCACTCAGTACTGCCACTGGCCATCAAAACCCGTTCTTATTGAAACAGTACCATCCCTTGACCACTGTTCCCAACAATCGTGCACAGTACATACAAGCCGGCCAAGTCTCTTTGCAATATCTCGGAAAGAAAATCTACCTTCTCTTGTAACCTTATTATATGACCTCCTTCAAACACGGTGAGCTATTGATAATATCGCTTTTTCGTTCTCTTAAAGGGATTATTGGTTAACATCAACTCAATACGTCAAATTCCACAGACAAATAACACTCACGAGCTTTAGAGTACGCATTTAAAGCACCCCTGATTTGCAAGTTCTGATTGGCACTACTAGAGACGCACTTAAGCACGAAACGCGAAATTTGAATCGATGCTATCTTTCAGGTGTATAAACTCGCGTACCAAATTTCGTTTATCTGACACAAATCTGGTTTGGTGTTGGGATTTTATTTTTTCCCGTCAGTGCATTTGAAAAATTTCTTATCTTCAGGGGGAATGTAGAAACAAAAATTGCAACGCATTTCAAAGTTTGCATGAGATCAAAGCAAATTTCTTTTTATTTGAATTTAAACTAAAGTATCAAAGTCATCAAGAAAATGAATTATATATATATATATATATATATATATATATATATATATATATATATATATATATATATATATATATATATATATAAGCACGATAATTTTTCCAATTCAACTTTTCAAAGCATCTATTTTTCTATAAATGGGAAATGGTTCTAATATTTAAGCGATCAAGGTCGTAAACTCGTTGCAGGCGTTGTTTTTATCGTGGTTTCGATTCCCGGTGCTACTCAAGATCCACTGTGAAGAGGGCTAACGTACGTAAAATCTGCCAAGGCTCTAAGTTTTCTCACGTTGCTGTGGTGGGAATATTTCGAGTAGGGTCGTATTAGTGTCATCCTCAAACTTGCCGTTTTTCAAAATTCCCCAGTTTTGTGGATATTAGTTTTCGTATAACTTTGAGATTCTACATCAAGAAATTAATAAATGATTCAGCGAAAAAATATTTATTTGCGTTATAACCACACAATATCAATCCTTAAATATATATGTTCTTCCTATATTATATCCCCAAAGTGCATAAGTTCTTGAGAATTTTACTCCTATGTCCCATTGGTTATAATTTTACTGTATTGTACTTAAATCTTTTTAACGCCTTTTGATCGACATTGCTGCCCTTCCTTTTCTAAAAAGCACAAAATACGTAACTGCATTCAATCTCTTCAAATCTGATATTAGTTCCTACCAGAGGCTGTTCAAAGTGTATGAAATGCTTTGAAAAATGTGTATAAGTTAATTAAAATGCCTCTTAAAAGACTCCATTCTCTAATGGATTCCATTGTAACAGAAAAGATCCCACTGCTAATATGATTAAAAAGATTCAAAGAAGCTATCTCCGATTGTTACAAAAATGATGCTTCAGGAAAGGTCCTACTCGTTGAAATGACTATATTATGTAATACACAAAGAAAGTGTTATTTATCGAAACCACTAAGTAAGTCGTTTAAGTAATTATTACGTCTCGAAACCGTCGAAATAATTTTTAAATCATTGCAGGTTATAAGACTTAAAAGGAACATTGTGTCTCTTTAGTTTACCAGAAAATAAGACTAAAAAACTTCAAATAAGGTTTTAATTGATAATGGGACTAATGCAAATCTATTCAAACCCTTTTAACCCTGAGAGATAGACATTATGCAAATATGTAGAAAATACGACATACGAAAAAGATGAAGAAAATAATAGAAGTAGCAGAAGTACACAAATTACTTGATTTCTGAGAAGCTCCAAATAAGGCATTGTTTCTTAAGGAAAATAATGTAGCATAGTACTGTGGATAATTTAAGGGGTTCACCCCTGTAACGGCCTGTTTTGTAAGCATTTTTAGGAAATTTGTTTTGACGACCAGTAAAATGATATAACTTTTCCTTCCCCCCTTTTTTTTTTTTTTATTTGTGTGTATCTTAAGAGTATGCATATAAATTTTAGCCAAAAATATCCAAAAGAACGTGAGTTATAGCGCTCTGCACATACCCGCCTCGAATAAATGGGCGCTCACTTCCTCCACGATTCCGACTGATAGGTTTATCTTAAATTAAAAGAAAACTAACGGCGTTTTTTTTAATCTATAACTTAAATGCGCCGAATGAACTATACTCAATTGAAAATATCAAAAATTAGATTTTTCGTAGACCTCTGAAGAAAAAGTTTCGAAATTCATGGAGGGTTTTGTTTTTTTTTTTCGCTGTAGTTTTGTTATAAAAAATAGAAATAATTTGAATTTTGGAATGATTGTAGTTCATTTGGTGGGGATATTTGTGTTGAGTATACCCTATAAGTTTGAAATCATTCGTCTTGCAGCACCAATCGAAGCTCCCGAATCGTTACTGGTGGTAAGGTACGAGCTGCCAAACGTCTGCCTAGAAAATCCCATACATGCTCGATGGGATTGAGATCCGGAGATTGTGCCGGCCAATCCATACGTTCAATATCCTCACTCTCTAAGAGCTGTTCGGCGATGACATGGTGCATTGTCGTCCATGAAAAGGAACTGCAGACCCATAGCGCCTCTAAAAAGACGCACATATGGAAGAAGAATCTCGTTACAATAACGGGTCCCGTTGACTGAACCTGCGTCGAAGATGTGAAGGTCTGTACGACTACCAAGCATGATGCCTCCCCAAACGAGAACACCGCGACCTCCATACCTGTCCCTTTCAATGATGTTCGAGGGATGATTGCGGCTTCCCCGCTCTCTCAGATGAGTATGCGATGAGAATCGCTACTGAAACTGAATCTGCTCTCATCTGTAAAGATACTCGTCCCCATTCATTGTCTCTCAATTCCGGTGTTCCCGGCACCACAGAGAACGGCTTCTCCGATGGGCAGGCGTTAAAGATACATACCGTACAGGGCGTCGTGCAAACAGACCACCACCGTGCAGTCTTCTGGCCTCGGTAAAACGCGGTATCGGTCGTCCAGTCGCCTGTGTCGTGTGTCTAGTGATTTATCCCGCTGTCTGCCGCCTGTTTCTTCTGGCCTGTAAGACAATGTACCGGTCATCTGCGGGTGTGGTTCATCGTGGACGACCACTACTGAACCCCCGGATAGCTGTTCCTGTAGTTTGAAATTGTCTCCAAAGTCGTAAAATGATGCTGTGAGCAATTCCAAACTCTGCAGCCACACTTGTCACACTACGGCCTTTCTCCAACTTCCCAATGATTCGACCTCGGATAAAAGCATCCAGATGTCGTCTAACAGATTGATTATTCGCCATTTCTCGCTGAGGCAGCAACTCGGTGTGATTTTAACTGCTATACGGCATGCAATCTCTTTGCCAGAAATACTGATCTTACACCGACAACATGCTTTATACTACTCAGACACTCCCCCATTACGTCTACCTGCATATCTGCGCATGTGCTACCGTACATCACCTTACTTAATCTCCTGATTGGTCTTTCTGTCCGCTCTGCCTCTTCGTTCAGCTGATATGCTAATTTTTCGACTTCGTCCTTAATTTTTGCACACCAGTGTAGTCATATTGAAAAAAAGTCACATGACAACAGAAACTGATCGTGATACGCACCAATGAAGATTTTAAAGTTTAGAAATGAATGCCAGCAATTTTGGTTTTAAAAAGGCAAACCCGAATTATGAGAATATCGTGAGGAAATTTTTAAATTATTTTTTCTATTAAGAAGGAGTTTCTGCGCAGTTTCCAATCTCCAAAACAAAAAAAAGAAACTGGACACTACTAACAGAGGAGATTTAAGGTTAAACTTGATGAGATTGAGATATATATACTAAATGTTGAAAATTTGTTATTATAGCGCCAGATTCATCCCTTCTATTAAAATCAATTGTGTGTGTGTTGCTTGGTTATAAAATTATTTTATATATTAATTAACTTTTAGTTTAATAATTAACATATGCTTTTTAAACTTTTAACTCTATACTTCATTAGTTATCAATTTAATTCTTTTAAAGTAGTATTAGCAATAGTACTAGCTGTCAAAAAGTCATTTAAGTTGAGAAATTTGCAAAAATAATATTAATTAAGCAGGGGTCTACCCCATACCGAAAAATATGGCAAGGGGTCTATGAGACAAAAAGGTTTGGGAACTCCTGGGTTACAGCATCGGACTCCTGACCGGAAGGCTTGGGTTCGATGCCTGATGCCACCAAATACCCTCCAAGTACACATGGAGTACGTGCTCGTTAAATCAGTGGGTCCGAAAGTCTTGTGGGCTGAATCAAGAGTGCAGGGGACTGTAGAATATTTCCCTCCCCTTCAGTTCTATGCCAGAATTGTGGAGGTGGAGATAGGTAGTGTCGCCATCTATCGTCCCTTCGGGGAATTTCGCCGAGATAATTCGTGCTGTCACCTATATGGTGCTCAAGGCTTAGGCAAATGACAAGCGTACTTCTAGCCGGTTGCCACGATGCATTTCGTGGGCCTCGTTCTGACTACGTCAGACAGGTGGCATTAGCCACAACATCAACAATAAGTTTGAGTTAAAATAGGAAAGAATACAGAATTAAGAAATTTATATATATATATATATATATGAGACCTTAATATGTGTGTCTTCATGAATATAAATAAGAGTGCTATTGTAAATTTGCACTTATATAAAGGCATATATTATACTAGCTGTTATACCCGGTCTTCGCACGGGGAAATGAAAAATTAAACAATACGGAACGAAGGATAAAGAAGTTTTAATGAGTCAATTTTTATGTGAATTGCAAATTAAATTAAAAAAGCTTTTTGTATACCTCAGCTGAACAAAAAACCCAACATTTGTTAAATTTGAAGTCTGTAGATATAATAGCCCATAATAAGGATTTTTTCATAATTTATAACGCTCCGTAACTCTCTTGTGTGTTAATTTTTAAAAGCAGCTTCCTAAACGGATATCTGATAAGCAAAAGTAACACATTGTTACAAATTTTGTGTAATCAACGCTTACAATACTGTGAATAGTTTATATCTGGATATGTAATATTACTTTCTGTTGAACTTATTTTATGTTGAAATTGTAAGATTCGCAAGCAACGTCATTCCTTACATTATACTGGCGATTCAATGGAAACATAGCGAAGTGTTGGCGATAAAGCCAAGGTAGCATCAATTTTGGCATCCCTGTTGGCAACTTAGCTCCCCACAAGGTGGCGCTATAGCAATGCATCGTTCAATCAATCGCCAACACTACCTATCTCCACCTCCACAATTCTGGCATAGAACTGAAGGGCAGGGAAATATTCTACAGTCCCCTGCACTCTTGATTCAGCCCACAAGACTTTCGGACCCACTGATTTAACGAGCACGTACTCCGTGTGTACTTGGAGGGTATTTGGTGGCATCAGGCATCGAACCCAAGCCTTCCGGTCAGGAGTCCGATGCTCTAACCCAGGAGTTCCCAAACTTTTTTTGTCTCATAGACCCCTTGCCATATTTTTCGGTATGGGGTAGACCCCTGCTTAATTAATATTATTTTTGCAAATTTCTCAACTTAAATGACTTTTTGACAGCTAGTACTATTGCTAATACTACTTTAAAAGAAATAAATTGATAACTAATGAAGTATAGAGTTAAAAGTTTAAAAAGCATATGTTAATTATTAAACTAAAGTTAATTAATATATAAAATAATTTTATAACCAAGCAACACACACACAATTGATTTTAATAGAAGGGAAGAATCTGGCGCTATAATAACAAATTTTCAACATTTAGTATATATATATATATATATATATATATATATATATATATATATATATATATATATATATATATATCAATCTCATCAGGTTTAACCTTAAATCTCCTCTGTTAGTAGTGTCCAGTTTCTTTTTTTTTTTTTGTTTTGGAGATTGGAAACTGCGCAGAAACTCCTTCTTAATAGAAAACATAATTTAAAAATTTCCTCACGATATTCTCATAATTCGGGTTTGCCTTTTTAAAACCAAAATTGCTGGCATTCATTTCTAAACTTTAAAATCTTCATTGGTGCGTATCACGATCAGTTCCTGTTGTCATGTGACTTTTTTTTCAATATGACTACACTGGTGTGCAAAAATTAAGGACGAAATCGAAAAATTAGCATATCAGCTGAACGAAGAGGCAGAGCGGACAGAAAGACCAATCAGGAGATTAAGTAAGGTGATGTACGGTAGCACATGCGCAGATATGCAGGTAGACGTAATGGGGGAGTGTCTGGGTAGTATAAAGCATGTTGTCGGTGTAAGATCAGTATTTCTGGCAAAGAGATTGCACGCCGTATAGCAGTTAAAATCACACCGAGTTGCTGCCTCAGCGAGAAATGGCGAATAATCAATCTGTTAGACGACATCTGGATGCTTTTATCCGAGGTCGAATCATTGGGAAGTTGGAGGAAGGCCGTAGTGTGACAAGTGTGGCTGCAGAGTTTGGAATTGCTCACAGCATCATTTCACGACTTTGGAGACAATTTCAAACTACAGGAACAGCTATCCGGGGGTTCAGTAGTGGTCGTCCACGATGAACCACACCCGCAGATGACCGATACATTGTCTTACAGGCCAGAAGAAACAGGCGGCAGACAGCGGGAGAAATCACTAGACACACGACACAGGCGACTGGACGACCGATACCGCGTTTTACCGAGGCCAGAAGACTGCACGGTGGTGGTCTTTTTGCACGACGCCCTGTACGGTATGTACCTGTAACGCCTGCCCATCGGAGAAGCCGTTCTCTGTGGTGCCGGGAACACCGGAATTGGAGAGACAATGAATGGGGACGAGTACTCTTTACAGATGAGAGCAGATTCAGTTTCAGTAGCGATTCTCATCGCATACTCATCTGGAGAGAGCGGGGAAGCCGCAATCATCCCTCGAACATCATTGAAAGGGACAGGTATGGAGGTCGCGGTGTTCTCGTTTGGGAGGCATCATGCTTGGTAGTCGTACAGACCTTCACATCTTCGACGCAGGTTCAGTCAACGGGACCCGTTATTGTAACGAGATTCTTCTTCCATATGTGCGTTTTTTTAAAGGCGCTATGGGTCTGCAGTTCCTTTTCATGGACGACAATGCACCATGTCATCGCCGAACAGCTCTTAGAGAGTGAGGATATTGAACGTATGGATTGGCCGGCACGATCTCCGGATCTCAATCTCATCGAGCATGTATGGGATTTTCTAGGCAGACGTTTGGCAGCTCGTACCTTACCACCAGTAACGATTCGGGAGCTTCGATTGGTGCTGCAAGACGAATGGGCAGCAATGCCTCAACAACTCATTGACACCCTCATTCTCAGCATGGGCAGACGCTGTGAAACCTGCCTAGCAGTCAGGGGAGATCATATCCCCTACTAAAGACCGGATGTTTCTTGCTGGACACCCATCACAGGGATGTTTCGGCCTTCAGTCGCATTGCGCTCCATGCTACTTTTTCAATCAAGCTTCTTTTTATCCCTCTGATTTCTCTTTTAGTAAGTGTTGCTTACATATTACACATGTTCTTACGTATTGGGGATCTTACGGTATTAAATGTGTTGATTTGGAAAGCTTTTGTACAAAGTTATATTGAAAAACCCGTCTCTTCCTTAATTTTTGCACACCAGTGTATATAACTTCATTGCCTACTGTGGTCAAAAGCATAGTCAAAAGCATTCTCAAACCTGGTTTCAAAATCTGAATAAAATGCAGTTAAACGTTGAACGCAGGTTAAAACGTGCTGACAAATTATCTGGGTTAATTTGAGAAAATTCCGGACCTCCAGAATTATACTTCTTTAGTTTAACTCTGGAAAGAAACGCTGAAATGGTTCCTGTTTTAAAAAAATTTATGCTGTCACCTTGTAAGGGTAAATAAGCCTCATTAAATTTAGTAAATAAATCTGCTAAATAAATAAAGTTTGGTTTCTACTTGATTAAATTTTCTTTTAAAATTAAAGTCTCTCAATCTAGTTTAATGAGAGCCAATATCACATAGACCCCCACTTACACCACATTGACCCCCAAATTATTTTTTTGCTGAAGTGAACCCCTTGCAGGTCGTCATAGACCCCTTTGGGAATCACTGCTCTGAACACTAGGCAACCTATGGCCCTAACTCAAACTTGGCAATACACACACAATTGTTAAAAATTTCACAAGGAATTTTCCTCCATAACAACTGTCTCAACACTCATAAAAACCTGTAGGGAGATATATCCTTTAGTTTTGATCAATCCTGCAAAAGTTTTAAACATTTCTCAACTGTCTTAGAATTAGAACTCAATTCTTCACCATATCTGACGACGAAATGAATACCTGCTTTTTTCAGAAATTTTCAAACCACCCTTTATTGACACTGACTTGCTCTGGTAAAGTTTTCTTTAATATATATAAAATTTCTCAAAGAATTTTTTTTTAATTCCTTGCGTGATCGTACCAGGGTAAAAAAAAATCTTTAACTATCATCAATACTGAAATATTACAGATTCTAGAGCCATTGGCTATATGTTTTTAACTCTTTTACAAAAAGATAAAATTGATGATTTTCTGGAAAAGTAGTCCTTTTCTAAAAACAAATTTTTACAAATAAATGGTAATATAATGTATGATGATGAAATTCTGAGAAATATTGAAGAACTTAAGTTGTCGCCTCATGTCTAAGGATTATTCGAAACAATCAACGTATGAATTATGCACAGATGAAGTTCGAAATGTTGCCAAATAAATTTGTAATGTGATGTGTTGTATATCTAAACTGTGCAAAACAGATTTTCTGGTGGAATCTCATACATCATACTGCCATAACTTAATTTTTATTGGATGAGTGTAATGTATACGTAATAGGAAAATATAAACTGAACTTAGCTCTACAATGCACGTGATAAAGCTTTTAAAATGTTTGTGACCTTTTACATCGTTTAAGAAGCTGCGAAATATGGGATAGAAATGTTAGTTTTTAGTTAAAGATTAAACCTAAAAACTTAATTTCACTGTCTACTTACATTAATATACAAATAGTAAACCTCAGGATCGGGATGAAGTTTCGATTGTCTACAAAAACAGTTTGTTCGATTGTTTACACAAACGCAGTTTTTATCGCCGAGAAGTTAAAACCATTTTCATTAATCCAATATAAAATTTTATTGAAAGCTTGTTGAAGTTGTCTTCAATAATAATCATATCTTTTTCGATGCATGTAACTTGTAAATCATCAAAGTCAGTGTGGCCCTTTACAGGTGGTCAGAGATTGAAAAAGTTATTTTTTATAGTGAAGAATGGGACACTCAATACCGTGTGGCACCCTTTGAAAAAAACATCGGTTAAAGTCGAGCCAACCTTCAGTTTGTGGCGGTGTGATATCTATATAAACTAGTACCAAATATCACGTGAAGACGATCGTTTTGGCGTGGTCGATAAAGTACTCGCGTTCGGAATGGAAGGTACCCAGATCAAACCTTCCTTTCTTCAATTGGTGATCCTGGCCGTACAAAAGAGCCACACCCTTCGCTCCAGCAGTCGTAGTGTCATCTATCCATCGCAAAAGCAAACAAGCCGTCAATCATTGACACAAATGAGCCGTCACTCAACAAAGCCTTCTCACACAAATGACGCAATTCTCAAGCCGTCACTCAACAAAGCCGTCTCACACAAATGACGCAATTCTCAAGCCGTCACACTTGATGACGCAACCCACAAAGTGACGTAACTGCTCACATGCTCGCCATGAATATGGTATCGTTTGTTCCCCGAATCACTGGCATAGGGGTATGTGGCGGTGTGTTATCTACATAAACTAGTGCAAAACATCACGTGAAGACGATCGTTTTGGCGTGGTCGATAAAGTACTCGCGTTCGGAATGAAAGGTACCCAGATGGAACCTTCCTTTCTTCAAGTTTAAAACATCTATTTTCCAAAAGCTTGAACAGAAAAATGGGAATTTGCCCCTTAAGTTATAATTATAAATATTTCTGATAAAATATCATGTATAACTCCACGTTTGATCGTAAGTTTTTTCAATACCGTAAAAAAGAGGCGTTTATTTTGTACAAAGTCCCTAGTTTATTTTGTCTATGACAAACTGTCAACAGTAGGTTTGGGGTTTCGTAGAAAACGACTATGAAAAGGTGAAAGACAAGCAGTTTTTTTTACTAAAACGCTCATCAATCTCGTGTTTAGCACATTTTGTATAACAAGATTTTGCATAAACAGCTCGTTAAAGTGAAATGTCGATACTTATTAGCACTAGTGGGATCTTTACCGAGTTTTAAAATTGGAATAATGATAGCATATTTACATGAGAATGAGGGAAGTGGGGGTTTTTTTCCAGATTTCATAGTAAAATTGAAAAAAATAAAATAATAAATTTGACAAATGTTTGATGAGCATGAAGGTGACATTATCTATTCCTGTAGATGATTTATGAACACGGGCGAAAGCTTTTTTAACTCGTTGAAAGTAAAATCGCTATTGTAAGCCGCAAATTGTGCCAAGATAATTCTTTTTCAGCAGCAGTTTTTACTTTACTAAAATTTTCTGAATAATTGGCTAAACTAAAAGTATTGGAAAGGGTAGAAATTATTATATTGGCAATGTTCTTAGGAAATGGAAAAAGTTTCGGTGAAGTATGCCAAAATTGAAATGTTTCTATTAATAAAAACTCCAGATTTGCGTTTGGTGGTTTCTATATTAACTTATTAGTAACGGCACAATTGATACTATTTATCTACTTAGTCCAAAAGTGTATGTCTTTGAGATTAGTAGATTTTTCTAAAAACTGTTTTGTTATGTTTGTAAGACCTGAAATTTGTTAGTATTGGATATCTTTTGAAAATACATTTTGTAACTTTCTCTTAAATATGTTTGCTCCCTTTATTCCACTATAATTTTGTTTCATTTCTTGGCTTATTAGAGGATATTTCAATAAATATATTAGCCCTTTCAATCAATATATTAGTTATTTCCTCAGTTCTTTTATCTCAGTATTGTAGGACCAAATCAATTATTCAGTAATATTTGTAAGAGAGGAGTAAAGAGAAGAATTAACTGTTTCACATAAATATATCTATTGCAAAATGTGGAGTTCTATTAGTTTATATTTGAACGGGTAAATACAATAAATAGGAAAGTAATCACTATTGTAGAGATAACAAGTAGTATAAAAAAATTTTAATCAATTCCTACTTAAGTCAACAAAGAAAAATTTTATTTTTTAGCTACTTTGTAGTAAATAATTACAATTAATATAAATATATAATTGCATATGACAGAATCCCAATATTAAGTGGCAAAACAGAAAGCGATTTTCCTTTCTATATATGCTGTTAAACTATTATTTTTGATTTTTTTTTGTTACTATTTATTCCTTCATAAATCACATTCTCAGAAATTAGGCCATTGCAGGTGGGATTCAAACCCACAATCTTTGGATTAGAGGTACAAAGAGGTTATCCATTGCATTACAGAGACACAAAAAGTGATTTTCTTTTTTATATAGGTTGTTGGACAATTATATATATATGACATGTTTTGAGTCAGAATCAGACTTAGTTTTAAAAAAAGTCTTTATTCTAGAATTAGTACATCTCATCTGACGCTAAGAGCAGGGAGGAAAAAACACGCCACGGTGTGTTTTAAGAAGGGTTAGCACTAAAAACACCGATGGGGTAAGTATCACGGATTTTATGATTGTACTTGAAAGTTAATGCTGACATATAGGGCTATTAAATCTAACGATCTGTAATTAGACATGTTTATTGGCTAGTCCATATGTTCGGAAGAAATAAATGGGTGATTAGTTTGATACTTGAAGATGAAATGAAAAATATGTATGAGTTCAGTGCTAGATAGGGAATTTAATTTTCAACCTAATTTAATTATCCTTACATATATATATGGGGAGAGTGGGAACATATAGTAGGAATTGAAAAATAAATTGCAAAAATATCCAGTGAAGTAAAAGAAAGGGGTGAATTTTTAATTACTTTGAATAGAATATCATCTCAGGTGAATGGAAGTAAGTTGATTATTACTCAACATAAACAGATTGCTATCTGAAATAATATTTTCTACTTATCTCTCTCTTGGAATATTGTTTTTACTTCTCTAAAGAGTACTGTGCGACCATCAAAATAGCCCAGCAAATATGAAAGGCTCAGAGAGATGATTAATGATGTTATTGATGTTTATAATGTTAACAGAGATGTTTCGAGTCAAATACAAAGTGAAAATTGTTAAAAATTATAAAGTGAAAAATGAATTTAATAATGAATGATGACAAAAACAGCTTGAAGCTGTTTTTGCACATGGATTTGTGTGGTATGAAAATCATGAGATGTTACGCCTTATCTTACATAATTTGAGTTATATTTTCTGAAAAGACTAATGTCTGGTTTTTATAATGTCATTTTCTGTTAAGTAAGTTTCTTAAAGGGCAACGGTAATTGAATTATGTTCATTGAAGATATCCTTCAAATAAATAGTCTTATTTCTGTATCCTCGAAAATTCCAGCAAATCAAAGAGGCCATAGTAAAAAGAAAAAAAAAATTGGAAAAATATCCCTCTACTTTTGATAAGATTAAGTAGAATTATCGTTCACAAACGTTTTATCACCACCCGATACGTATGTTTTTACAGCATCGACGTCTATTTCTGACTTTTCAAAATATTATTTTCCCTCCATCTTTTTTTTCTGTTTTTTTTTTTGTATTACTGGAAGTTTTCCTAGTTTCTGTAGGAAATGACTGTTTGGAAATTTTAGTGAGAGATTGAATTTTACTATTTTGTAAGGGTTTTCATTTTATTGATTGAAAAGTTTGTTTCCTTTTAGAAGTTTCTTAGAATTTTGTTGTGAACGCTGTGAGCTATTAGATGAAGAGTTTTGACTTATTATTTGAATGACAGATATTTCTGACATATTTATTTTAAAATTAGTATAATTAAAGATTGCTTTTGTTACATAATTGTTTTTAGGCATTGAAAAAACATGCCAATAAGTGGGGCTCTCTCAGTTACTTTGTAATACCCCGCGGCCCAGGGGTATCATCTCTTCCTCTACGCGACCTACATTTGTAGGAAAAAATTATTGATAACTCAAATTCTCCATAATAAACCAAATTTATTATTGTCTAAATATATATTGATCAACGCAACACAAGTCTTACTAGAGGGATATGATCAGGAGGGATACTACGCAAGTATCAATTCTGAGTAAATAGCGCACGAAATCCTACTCACTATCTTTATGAGAAATTAACCTCATAATCTTTATCTACCGTAGATTCCTTAATAAGCTAAAGTCCCTGACTTTAGCTTATTAAGCATCATTTTCGAGCATCAAAGGTGGAAAGATTCAGGTTTATTTCGATGCTTTGTATCACCTTTTCCTCCACGCATCAAGGGCATTTTCCCGAAATACATTGCTTGGTATCCCCTGTAATTTACGCATAGAAGCAATAAACCATAATTCCTTCTATTGCGACTGGTAACAGAAGAGTGAGCATAAGTTTCGGTTCCGCAACAAGCTAGAACGGAATACCTAAACCTTTTACATGTACATTACATTTTTGTCTTCTAAGGCAAATCAGTTATTCCTTTATTGCCTTCATATATTAGGCTATTTACATGGACTACTTCCAGCGGCACCATAACCTCTCCCTGCTAGACCCTGTATTTCGTCACTTTTCTTACGTACCAAGTATAACAATTGAAGAATTTTTCAAAGATGGGCGCGGGAAGCCTCTATAATGTACTTAGGCTGTAGACAAGAAGGATTTCTTGAATCTAAAAATGGGCGAGTCCCAGTCGCCCAGTCATCTGTAAGCAAGGCTCTTAACCACTAATGTGTCTTAAGCAGAATTTACCTTAAAAATGTCACCAAGGGCACACGTAATTGTTCCTTCATTGACCTTTCTCCCTTAACCCTTTAGCGGGCAGTGGCTAATAGGTCTAGCCACATATTTAAAAAAATTTCTCCAAGCGGTTGTTGGACATTTAGTCTATCCACATGCGTTAATTGAAACTAAAACGCATAAAAATCAATACAGATGGCAGCACGATACCTTTTTATACATTTCATGTCTTCTGATGGGTAGTTAAAAATAGTTTTTCTCGGTGTAAATCTATAAATTGTATTTTGATTACTATAAATGAAATTTCTGATGTGTGAAAAAAATTTCGACAAGTCTTAAGTATACTTTCCTCTCATCTTAATGAATTACGTAATTGTGCAATGGGGAAAATGGTTTCATTTAGATTTTTGGAAAGCTTTTAATATATGGACAGTGGCATTATCCACTGCCCACATAGAACAGAAAAATGACCTCGAAATTTTCGCTCTTCCTCCACCTGAGAGAGTCAAAACAGAAGATTATCTGTACTGGAGATGCTCTCTTTGCAATACCAGAAAAGATTATCATCGCTCTAGATGGCTGTGTCGGGTCCTGCAACGTACTACTGTGCCTTCAAGCAAATGGTCGTACTTGCTTTGAAAAGTTCCACAGTTAACAGCTCATCAAAATCGTGAAATAAATAATTTAAATCCTCAAAAATATTACTTTATTTCAAACTTTTTATACTAAAATTAAATAAAATATAAAATAGGGATATATACCAATTTCACAAAGTATATTTTAGTAAGTATTCTATAATGCACAATTATTCTGTTGTTCTCATGGGCCGTGGGTAGCCTAGTGGTTAGAGCAACGGACTCCAGTCCGGAGTGCCTGGGCTCGACGCCCAATGCAACCAAATACCCTCCGAGTACACACGGAGTACGTGCTCGTTAAATCAGTGGGTCCGAAGTCTTGTGGGCTGAGTCACGAGTGCAGGGACTGAAGAATATTTCCCTCCCCTTCAGCTCCCTGCAGAAATTGTGGAGGTGGAGATAGGTGGTGTCGACATCTATCGTCCCTTTGTGGAATTTTGCCGATCTAAATCGTACTGTCACCTGTATGGAGCTCAAGGCCAACGACAGGCGTACTTTTAGCCCCTTGCCACGATTAATTTCGTTGGCCTCGATCTGACTAAGTCAGACAGGTGGCATTAGAAACAATTATTCTATTATTATTTTATTACACTTGTACTTTTTATTTAATTGTTATTGAAATAGTTTTTAGCATAAATGTTAATTTTTCATGAGAGGTTTGGTGTAATATGATTCATTATTTGTGTCTGAAAAATAAGTTAACTGTCTTAAGTGCGCGGTGGCTTTTACTTCTAGTCGCCAACTAGGGAAAAAAACCTTGATCAGATTTGTTTTTTTAAGACTAAATAATGTTTATAGAGGATGAGAATATTGCATTTATTAAGAACTTAATCACAGAAAATTGTATTTTAGCTGTGTGCCCGTTAAAGGATAGTTTCTCGAGCACAAAAGTAGTCTTAAAGTAATTTCTCGAGTCGATCAAAAGATTAAAAGTGTGGTACTCAAGATCCCCTAAAGCGGGAGCTAGATGCACAAAATCGGTATTAATATGTCGTTGGTTTGCAGGTTTTAAAACCTAATATTGTTTGTTTGTTCTTTAATCTTACAGTTTGTGTACTTTTTATTTTTTTAAAAAAAAAAAATACCAGCCACACAAATAAAGCTGAAGAATACGGAAAAATAGAACCACTGATTTTCAATAAAAAAAACTTTGTGTAAACAAATTTTTTAAGCATACATTGCTCCAAAAAGTAAAACTAATCATTTATAAAAATATACCCCTTAAGGAAAAAAATCAGAGGGATTGATTTGTTAAGAAAAAAAAGATTTCTAGAGCACCTCAGAATTGTAAAACTCGCACACAATTTATCAGACATTCGTATTCATACGTCAAATTTCAGCTGATTCTCACCTAGATCTGTTCACGGTGTACCAAAATTTTCAATGTGGCAAAAAATTTATGGTTTAAATTTAAGAACAATGAAATGTGACAAGTCTAGAACTGCACATCTTCAAGTCAGTGCTTCTCAAACTTTCAATACTTCAAGTCGTGACTCACTATTCAATCATCATTTTCATCGCGCCCCCCCTCCATACAAAAGCAATGTATTGAATTCAATAATACTATACCTTGACACTAAAGCTACAATACGACTTTAACCTCTTATGTGCCACCAACGTATATAAACGTCTCGCTCAGCCAAAGCATTAATTTTCTGGACGTATATATACGTCTTTCCGAAGTACGATTTTTCTGTGCAGTGCTATCCAAAAAGTTATTCCGAAGGCTTTGAAATGCAATAAAAGGACCCTGACAGTGTTTGCGAAGGATTTACTTATTTCAGAGGATTTGCTTATTTATTTCTTTTCTTCTCCCCCTCCAAAAAACATCAAAATCTTCTACGTGGTAAATGGTGGTATTAGTGAGCAAATCGCTTAGCTTTTTAATCAACAGTTGAGAAATTAATTATAAACCGTATAAATTATCAAGATAAGTGTTAATACAAGCCCATGGGGCCACTGATAAATATCAAACTTGTTCTTAACTTAGCATTGTTAAATTAATAATAAAATATACATTGATCAGTACTGATTTATTCAAAAATGTATTATATCAGTGTAAATGTGTGTTTCTATATTTTATTATATCAGAAAGTATTTTGTTAGTTTACTTTCAGAAAATTTTTTAAATAACCTTTTGTTTTCGACTTTTCAATAGGCTCGCCCCCCCCCTCGTGGAGTTATCACGTTCCTCAAGGGGGAGCGCCCCACTGAGAAATGCTGCTTTAAGTTCATTAGATAAGTCATATCTTTAAATAAACAACATTCCGATCTATGCAGAAGTCTAATTTTTTTATTCATCACTTTCTTCTATTTTTTGAAGCTATCATTTTTATATCCGACTTATAACGCGCACCTGTAAACTTAGACCCAATATCTTTTGTGTTAAAAAGGAACGTTATGTACTCCATATTTTAAGATACAATTATACAATGCGTTTATTAAATCCAAGGTAAAGCCTCTGGAAACAAAAACTTGGATGGCAACGCAGCTATCCTAAAATAATAAATAAAATTTAACAGGTATGAAGTTGCTGCATTGTTATACGATTATACATAACAGAAATGTATGTTAAAAATAAACAATTCTGGTAAATATTTTTTTATAAGATAGTTATTTTTAAGTACTAATAATCGTCTATTTATACCGGTTTAAATAAAAATTAAAATTTTGCTTGAGCGTAATTAATAACTTATAAGCTTGTTAAATCGCATAGGAAAACTCCATTGTTTTCACAAATGGAATATAATAAATAAAACATACAAAAAAAACCATCCAATCAAATTCATGAAATTTGTTCTTTTAAATAAAAGTTCTTTGAAAAGACTTTTAAACTTTGTTTTAATTTTTAAATAATTTAAATAAAAACTGTCCTTAAAAATTGAAAGTCATTAATACAAGTTAATGAAACCAATAACAAAATAAAGCAATATTAGCATCATGTTTCCAATTTTTTTTCTTTGTTTCCATTTCTTTTACTAGCATAACATATATCGAAGTTATTATGCACGCCATTGCATACCATCTCAGGGAACCAGATGGCCTCTCTTAATTCTAAAAATCATAAACATGTAAAGCTAGGTATAGGGATAAATTCAGGAAATGGTGAAATTACCTCAACGGTGATGGTATTCAATTTCACATCAAAAGAAGATAAGCATATTTATGAACACTTTGATCACCAGACTTCATTTTTAGTTAGTTCTGCTCGAGTTATTTTCTTTCATTAGTTGCGCCATAAGTAGACATAAAGTAATATGAGTTCACTTTCGGTTTGTTATTTGCGAGAACTTCTGTTGGTGGTTAACGATGGGGCAACCCTAGTTTATGATTCGTATATTAATCGAGTTTTTTAATGAAAGCTGGTACGAATATGAAGTCTATTACAGTTACACGATGAGAAGAAATTGCTTAATTAAAAGATCGTTATGTTATGTGTGAGCACGATAAAAATATTTTAATATAATCACCACTTTATCATAGTTCTATAACTGAGAATCCTTATTTTTGCTACAAAAAAATAAGTTGATAAGGTATATGAATAATCAGCTCATCATATTTTTTAAAAATGTAATAAATTATGTTTAACTCCGGAAACATCCATTGCCTTTCAAAGAATTTCTGAAGTATTAGCAATTTTAATGACTTTTTAAAAGACTTTTCAGATGAGGAAAGGGCTCACGCGGATAGTTTCTTGATTTCAATTCCATTCTTTTTAAATTATTTATTTTCAATACTCTAAAACTATAATGCGTCTACTCTTAGAAGTAAACAAAAAAAAAAAAAAAAAACAATTTTAGAAACACATCAATTACAAAAATATCCCTAAAAAATAAATTTTAAATACAACAATCAAAATAGTTTCAAAAAGATATTTTACGAATGGAAAAACACAAAATTAATGATGTAATCCTAATTTTTCGAGTATATTGGCCTTTAAGATACTATCAACATACTACATTAATGTTTATGAATAACACACAGTAGATATTTATAAATATTCTCGAAGTAGCAGCTCTTAATATTACTAATGAATAATTAACTAATAATAATTTTGAATATAATCTCAATAACTAACTTTCTTCAGTGCTAAAAGAAGTTCGTTTACCTATGTTTTTGTGAAATAACCTGAAAAATTGGGAGAGCTTATTAACGTCATCCTATATCCAACACGAGGGCAATTGTCTCGTAATTTTGATTGATTTGATTGATTGGTTGAATATTAACGTCGCACTGTTCAGCTACACGAGGACTTTTGGCGACGAACCACGTAATTTTGAACCATGGTCAAGTGACGTGGACGACACCTGAGCTGGCACCCCCTCTCCTAACTACCACGCCAAACCAACGGGAGGACGTTTCAGCTCTCGACAGATTTAACGTGCATCGCTGCCCTACACGGCGGGTCTTTAGTGGTACTGGGCTCGAACCCGTGACAAAGCAAGCCACGGTCCGATACCCATACCACTCGGCTACCGCGGCCACGCTCGTAATTTTGAACCATGATTAAAGTGACGAGGACGACACCTGAGCTGGTACCCTCCTCCCCTATCTTCCACACCACACCAATGGGAGGACGTTTGAACCTCAGCAGATTTATGCAACCGCCCCCACTACATGACTGGTCTTCAGTGGTATTAGGCAGCGTTTCTCAAACTGTGGAGCGCGTCTCCTAGGGGGCGGGATAACTCTTTAAGGGGGCGCGAGCATACTGAAAGTAAACAAACAAAATACATTCTGACATAATAAAAAAATAAAACACACCTTTACACTGATGTAATACACTTATGAATGTATCAGCACTGCACAATGTATTGTATAGTTAAATTAACATACTAAGTTAAGAATTACCAGTGATACCATGCGCTTATCATACATAAAATTATATACAAAAATTTAAATTTATCTTGATAATTTGTACCGTTTATAATTAATCCTTTAACTGCCGATTAAAACGCGATTTGCTCCCCAAAGCCACCGTTTTTCACGTAAGCGTGTGTATTTGATGCATTGGGAAGAAAAGGAATAAGTAAATCCTTTACAAACACTGTCAATGTCCTGTTATTGCATTCCAAAGTTCTTTTATTGCGTTCGGAATAATTTTGTGGATAGCAGTGCACAGTAAAGTTCATACTTCGGAAAGACGTATATATACGTCAGGGGCAAATAACGCTTGGCTGAACTAGACGTTTATTTACGCTGATGGCACTTAAGAGGTTGAAGTTCTATTTTAGCGTTAGCGTCCAAGTTATACTATTATTGAATTCAATACATTGTTATTGAACGGAGGGGGGTTGGCGTGATAAAAATTATAATTAAATATTGGGTGGTAAATATTGAAACTTCGAGAATCACTCGCACAAGGGATCAAAATCAAATCATGACTCACCGGTCACGAGTCACCAATCATAATCACAAGGCTACCTCTGCCGCAACCAACAAAATAGATCAAGTGATTAAATGGGCATATGAAAGTATTTTTCATTACAACGCTACGTGAGACAGTAACAATTTTGGTTTGCTGCCTTCAGAATATTTTTTTATAAATGCAAACTTTCAGCACACACATACTAACTTTATACAAATAAAAAAATAAATTTATATATATCAAGTTTTGTTGAATGTTATACTTGTAGATTTGATTTAAAATTATTTCCAAGAGAGACGTATTGTGAAAAAAGTGATTGTGGAAACAGTTATAACTCGCACGATTTGACAACTTAAGATGGCTCTTCACCTGCCACCTAATCTCTAGAGGGTTGCCTTATATAAAAAAGAAGCTAGCAGTTGATTAAGATTTGAATATAAATCAAAATATGTATGTCAAATTATAAATTTCAAATAGAACTATTTTACAATGTTTACATCTATTTCAGATACCTACTATCTAGTAACATGTATACGTTGGTAGTTTAGACAGCCACATTATCTACATATAATAGATAATATCGTAAAAAGTGTCTTCCATTCCTTAAAATATTTATTTTTGCGCTAACTATAGTATTTTCAAATAAATGGGTTTGGGTAATGTATATATATATATATATATATATATATATATATATATATATATATATATATATATATATATATATATAAAACTCGCAACAAAAAAAAATTAGAAAAAATGAAATACAATTGAATAATTCTGGAGTAATTGTTAGTATTTCCTGAGCTTTATTCCTTCAGTGAACTCATTGTATTAATATTCTAAATTCCGAAGAGCTCAGTTGCATTAGTACAAAGAGTGATATTTAATTCCAAAACAAAGTAGAATAATCTAAGCGGCACAAATTAGCGTTAAAACGAGAATTTCAGATAACGCTTATAATTAGTTTAATTAGAAGATAAGGTTGGAGAATTTTCATCAACCAAAAATGGTGAATATGTTTGCCTTTCAAAACAGGGATTTGTTAAGTTACTTGAAATTATCATCTGTTGAGTTAATTAGAACTCTAACAAAAAAAACATACCAATTAGCACATTCTTTCACAGTGCAGTAATTTATCTCTACTGACATAAAAGATTCAACATGGAAACTAAATAAAAATATCACCCTCAAAAAAAATGTAAAACTCTTTCAAAATTATGTATTTTTAATAGCGTAATGGTGAGAAATCGATTTTAACCTATGTCCTAATATTTTATTAAGGCCATCCTCATAACTACGATGTAAATGTCACTCCAGTATAATTATAACTATTACAATCTGTTTCAGATTTGAAGTACATAATGTGTGGCAAATATCAGTGGCGTATCGGAGAACATTTGGGCCGCCCTGCAAAGTCGTTTCGGGCCCTCTAGAGCCCTGCCCCCCACCGATGCGGGTTTTGCGGGGGGTGTACGTTACGCCACTGGCAAATATTTGTTCTGAATATAAACTTATAAATTTAAATCATTTTATTTTTGTATCAAGGCGGCTGAATAGTTTGGTTAGTTTGGTGTTGGCTTTGTATGCTCAAGTTTGCGGATTCGATCCCAGCTCAAGTCGGTTGATTTTCATGATGCAGGAAATTGACAGAGTCCACGTCGTATGATTATTCAACATGTTAAAGATCCTTAGAGTGACTGTTTGGCTTGGGTACTCTCGGCAAAATTAACATCCAAGTGTAATTTTGAATCGTCAGAGCTCAAATGCCATCCTATGAGGAAGAAACTGGGCGTCAAAACTACATTGTGTAAATTGTGCTGTTGTTGTTGTTTCTAATGCCACCTGTCTGACGTAGTCAGATTGAGGCCTACGAAATTCATCGTGGCAAGGGGCTAGAAGTACGCTTGTCGTTGGCCTTGAGCCCCATACAGGTGACAGTACGATTTAGCTCGGCGAAATTCCCCGAAAAGACGATAGATGGCGACACCACCTATCTCCACCTCCACAATTTCTGCATGGAACTGAAGGGGAGGGAAATATTCTCCAGTCCATGCGCTCGTGACTCAGCCCACAAGATTTCGGACCCACTCATTTAACGAGCACGTACTCCGTGTGTACTCGGAGGGTATTTGGTGGCATCGAGCCCAGGTCGTCCGGTCTGAAGTCCAATGCTCTAACCACTAGGCTTCCCACAGCCAGTGGTAATTGTTATTCACCTAAATGGTGTCACACTAAAAAGTGATACCAGCTCCCGGGGAATGTACTAGGTCTGCAGTGGTAACTACCAATCCACAACCCCATTTGAAAAAAATGTTTTTAAGTCATAAAACAAAGTACACACACATCGTACTGAACCATCATATTTGCAGCACTGTGCAAATTAATTGCGACAAACGCAAAAAATTTCATATACCTAGTCTAACTAGTATAAATCCATGCCCATTTTTACATACAGGCACAACAATTAGTATAAAATATGTCCTGTTCTAACTTTTACGATATCCTGTACACGTTTTGGCATGGATTCCTCTATATTTAAAAACATACAACTCTTTAATGCAGTCATCGCGAAACTAAACTTTTATGAACATTCTCAATCATCTTTCTTTTTGCTGAGCATTCCAACTTAATTGTGTGTCTCCTCCATTCTCCACAAATTTTTACGAGGTTTATATCTGTGTGAGAAGTATTACCAAACTAATCCAAAACTATTAATCTTTTCTTGAAAATGGTTTTTTATCAGCTAAAATTTGTGGGATATAATTTATATGTGAAATTATCTTGTTTAAGTACATTATAACTAGGGTTGAAAATATTGACATAAAAGGCACATCTTTGTCTTCTAGTATTGAAAGAATTTTTTTTTGAGTTTATGATTCTGTCAACTGGTGCTAAGCTGCCAGGTCTTCCAGATGTATCATAGCTACAATCTGCTTTTGAGAGTGCTTAACTGTTTAATATACTATTCCTAGATGAGTTAGCTCCACAACGCTTCATCAAATAAATATTGATTAAAAGTTTTGCATAAAAAATGCGTTTCGTCATTAAATGCAACCTTATTCCAGTCTTGCAGAATCCAGGTTTGATATTTCCTAATCCGATACAAACTTTTCCTCTTCACTACAGGGGTTAACAGCTGTTTTTGGATTGGTATTCTTCCATGTCTTCCTACTTCAGTAAGCCTTCTTTGAACTGTAGATGAATATTCCTTCACACCAGTAGCCAACAATTCTCTCTGAAGATCTGCACTTCTCTTGCGAGGAGGCATTCGAGTGTTTCATACAAGAAATCTGTCTGTCCGAGATGTTGTCTTACCTTTGCTTTCATATTTACTATTTCATTTCGGAGAAATTGTCTCGGATTTATTTTGCTGTTTATTAATCCTAGAAAAACTGGACCTTTCGATTTCGACTGCTGTGGTTAAAAAGTTGTAACGGCCTTCCCCCTGGGGAAACCTGCTCCTTATTTATTCGATCTAAATCTGTAAGGGGTAAGGATTAATGACCCAAGCTAAAAATAATAAATCCAATTTATTATTACCAAATATAATATCCCTAGACGCGAACTGTAAAGGGAAATTCTAGAGTGATATAACAATAGCTCAAAACCCTGTGTGAATAAGCGCACGAAATCCTAATAGCTTTACTTTACTCAACGTTATCTTATAAAATCCTAACTTACTTAATTTATTCTAATAGTTAAAAGTCCGTTCTATAATCACGCGATGAAATTCAGATCCTTATCGTAACAGCACCACTTTCAGTGACTCAGCTCCTTTTCCTTCTCCTTTCGATTATTAAACTTCCACTATATATATATATATACTAGCTAATCTACATATCATGGTTTATTCTTGAGAGGGATGGCTGTGAAATAACTCGATGTAGGTTCAAAGTTCCCCAAGAGGATTAATATAAATTCACGAAAAGCCCCGTCACAAAGTATACTGACTTAGGGTAACAATTCTAGTTCTTTTCCCGGAATTGATATCCATTTTTTTCATACACATGAAAAACAGATAACTCACACAATGGAACACTTCCGAAACCAGCTGAAATGTAAATGACGCGAAAATATTCTACGTGTGAGATCCCATTGTCAATCCAGTTTAGACCATTTAAGATCAACCTTCATTCAACACAAAATTCTGTTGAAACCAGTTCCAGGAAGAAATTCGCTGCGAAAGGACGAATTTTTTGAAAAATTAAGCTTATCCCTATTAGTTTGCACAATACTATAAGAGCAATATTAAAGATTTAAAATTAGAAATTATTCAGGATGAAATTAAAGAGATTATTACACACACATATATATGTACAGTCGATTTACGATAATTCGAAGTTGAAGGGACCAAAGAAAAGCTTCGAATTATCAAGAGTACGAATTATCAAGAGGGCAGGAAAAAACTCCCAAAATACACGAAGAGAAATTTTTTTCTAACACATTTAAATTCGAAACTATGTAATAAAACAACAATTGTACATGTGGATAAAATTATTTTAAAGTATTTTTAAAAGGTACATAGTATACAATACCTTTCGCTAATTCGAAGTATATGCTCAACCCCTAGAAAACTAGATATTTCGAATTAAAACAATACGTTTTGGTGCACTCAGCATTTCGAAGTAATATATGTACGTTCCCTTGCTGGTGTTGGACTTTCTGAAAGTGCACGATGCCATGGACCTGGTCTAGCACTGCTGACCAATGGGGCCGTGCAACAACAACAAATCTGTAGCTGGCCTAATTATAACACAGTAATTAGAACTTATCTCATATAACTCTCGATAATTCAAATGCTCACTATCATGTAGAGTCCTATAGCAAACAGGTTGGAGCTTACATGTTTTGTGTTGTACTGTCTCTGTCTCCCCTATAACGTACGCCCTTTGATGACCATCTGCCTGCCATCCCTTCTCTGTATTTCCCAGTTCCTCAGCAAAAAGACACTTATTGCTTTCCTTCTTTAAGTGGATAATAGATCAGCCACGCCTATTGTTAGCCGTCCATGTCTTTCGTTTAACAAGTAGCTTTGTTACACACGTGTTCAAAAAGGATGGTCTGCTATTATGAAGAAGAGATGCGTAGGATTAAATATTTTGCGTCGGAGTGACTTCTGATGATTTATGACTCATGTGTGTGATTTATAGCATGCGGCACCAAATAGGGAATGAGCCAGACTGGACCCTGTCTTGAAGAACCAATGGTGTTGGGGGTTGGGTCTGAGGAAACCGAGTGCGAAACGATTTTTATTTCCAATCAGGACAGGAAGAGATTTGGATGGGGCATGAAAGAGTCTTGTTCGAGAGGTTAAGAAAGAATTTTTCCGACTCCCTTGATAGTTCGAAGTTTTTCATTGGTCCCTCCAACTTCAAATTATCGAGAATCAATTGCATCTGTTTGTATATATATATATGACGTCGTGGCAGGTGTTGTATTAATTTTCGAATGTTAGTAGGGTTTCAGGAAAACATCATCGAAATGGACGTTCAATATCTTGTGACACACATCAAAAGCTTATAATCACAGTGGTATCACGCACACAGATAAAGCACAAAGGATAAAATTGCTATACATTTTCACGTTGACGAGCTGAAGACAAGCTTGCGACGATTATGAAGCAAAGCGGACAAAGAGACAAACAGTAGGGACATGTTGGGGAACAAAAAACAAAGATAGCGATCCCACAAGATTTTCACCTTACATACCTGCAGTGATAAGCGCGTGACTATTGTGTAGTAGTAGTTCTGATTGCATAGAATGGGTGGGACAGGGATTTCGGACTAGTCGATTACGATTAAGATTAAAGTGTTATTTTTAAACCAAAGAATTAAAGCTTGTTTAAATATTAGTAAAAAGAGTTAGTTAAAAGGATGCTAGAAGGAACTATTACATATATATAGTCTAATAAAATGAAATAAAATAAGGGACAAAATGTAATTCTTACAAAACTAAGAAGAAATGAAATTGGATTCTAAGAAACCTATCAAAACCAACCAAAATATAAGTAAAAAATGGTGCAAAAGAATATCGTACTAAAATTACTCGTAGATAAAAAAAAATTACAAGAAACAGAGGTGTAGAGCTATTAACATTGAAACTACCAAAAGGGTCTTCGGATTAAAAGGGAGACCTACCGGGTGTTTCTAAAAGAATATCGGAGTTTTAACGCTTTATAGTATTCATTATATATAACATATTAATATGACTCATACATCGAATGAAAGAGCAGCTGAAACACTTTTGTTTGCTGGCATGTGTATGCGTGCGCACGCGCGAAACGTATGCTAATGCCCCCCCCCTTCTCACCGATCAACGCGCTAGTAGAAAAATGGCGAATAGTAAACAAAAAGCGTTTTGTGTTCTCCAGTTTGCAAAAAGACAAAATCTTCTATTACTGTGCAACGAGCGTTCCCTATTAAGTTCGGTTGCCAACCTCCAAATATATGATAATAACATTCTTAGATAGTCTCATCAGTTTGAAACAACTGGCTGTCTATGTAAAGGGAAAAGTACGGGACGACCAAGGCTGTAATTGGAAACCAACTGTAATTGGTTCTGCCTATCTTGATGCCTACAACTATAGCTATTTCCTCAATTAGAAGAAAAAGTGAACCAAATAACTTCATTTGGCAGCAAGATGGTTGTACCGAATCACTTTAATCTCTCAGTACGTGATTGATTAAATATCACTGTACTCAACCAATGGATTGACCGCAAAGAGATTATCGATAAAACTTGTATTGTATGGCCTCCACGTTCACCCTATCTGACGCCGTGTGACTTTTATCTGAGGTTGTTCATAAAGAATTATTTGTACGTTCCTCCGCTAACAGCTGACCTTTCAAACTTAAGACATATGATTGAAGCTGCTGTTACAAGAATTTCCTCAGAAACACTGTAAAAGGTTGCGATGAACTCGCCTATCGACTTGATTTGTGCCGTGTGACAAATGGGGCTCTCATTGAACTTTTGTAAACTTGTAGGTAAAACTGTTTCATTTACTCTTTCATTCAATGTATGAATTGTACTTATAACTTATATGACATAAATACTACAAAGCGTTAAAACTCCGATATTCTTTTAGAAACACCCGGTATTATGATTTCGAAATCTGTCACTAAAATAGGTCAGTGAATTAGGGTTAAGCAATACTTTATGGATCCACCGTTCCCGTTCAGCCAAAATTTTCGACATAATAAAAACAGTACTATATTGGCTTATATATATCTACACGTGGGAGAAACACAAGACAGAAAAATAAATTTAATGTATGAATAGTGAGAACAGAAAGGTTTCTCATGTAGAGATGAATATTAAGAAAAAAAATTTCAAGAAAAACCAAGATAATAGCTTACATATAAATGTGCTAACCATTAAGATTTTTAAATGACAAAGCATCTTAGACGGAAATCGCGCTTTAATTGACGGGTTAAAGTTGAAGCATAGAAGCAAAATACAGATAGTCAGTCCCCTAGATAGTTTTCTTGCAGCTAAACTAAGCATACGTTATCTAAATAATAATAATCTGAATAAAAAGAAAATAATATAGAAATATATTATTCCCGAAATCGCGAATGTCGCCAAAATGTTCGCCATAGTCGCAAAATCAGCGGCTAACTTGGTCACCAAATATGATGGCAACTTGGCTCTATCGCCATGAACTCGCTAAGTTCCCATTGAATCATCATTATAACGTAAGGGACGGCATTGCTTGTGAATATTACAATTTTAACATAAATAAATATAACATACAAAAGAGTATTAGATTTTAACATAAAATAAATATAACATTTGGATATAGATGCATTACATATCCAAATATAAATTATTTCAACTATTTACACAAAATTCGTAACACTGCCCCCTCATCAAAGACTGCACGTACCGAGCAGTACAATCCCTAAGTAAGGGATAGCTATTTACACACATAAACTGCTCGCATAATAATCACATCTAAAGTAAAAAATACTCAACAGCATATATAAAGCAAATAAATTCAAAATACGTGAGAAGATGCAAACATAAATAGAATTTAGGAATTTAAAAAGAGAAATAATTTACATTATGTACAAAATAATTAGTGACCATGGTCTGAACTTAAGGATCTTATTCATCTTGGCCAAGATAAGGGGCTAGTCTATTGTAATGTATTACCTTCGGTTTTGAGTGTGGGAATTTCTGTATTTACACTACAACGTCATTCAGTCTTTTTAGGGCTGTGTAAGGACCTTTCGAGTTAGTCTGCAGCTTCGGAGAGAGTCCTTTGCGACATTTCGGATTCCATAACCACACTTTGTCTCTTTCGTGGAAGTCGTATCCGGTTGCTCTTACGTCGTATCGGGTCATCATCTTCTCGGAAGCAGTGCCGCTTCTTTCCCTAGCCAGAGGATGCATTTCCTCCATCCGTGCCTTGAGAGTGTCTCGTTATACTCCTCAGACGCCAAGGGAGCATCTGGTGGTCGCCTGAACACAAGATCAGTGGGCAGACGAAGATCATGTCCGAAAAGTATCTGGGATGGGAAATATCCGGTGGTCTCATGAACCACACTCCTGTAGGCAAGCAAGAAAAAGGGCACTTTCTTGTCCCAGTCCTATTGATTACTGGATACCAGGAGAGAGAGACTGTTCAAAATGGTCCAACTGAACCTATCCACCACGCCGTCAAACTGAGGATGCAAAGCTGTTGTCCTGGTTTTGTCAATGCCGAGTATCTCACACAGCCTCTTGCAAACTGCAGAATCGAAGTTTCTCCCTTGATCGGAGTGTAGTTGTAGAGGAACTCTGTATCTTGAAATCCAGTGTTGAACGAGAACCTCTGCAACAGTTGAGGCCTCTTGATCGGAAATAGGATAGGGTTCAGGCCACTTAGTTTGTAGTCCATGACAACCAGGATGTCGTTGTTGACATTTGATGATCTCGAAAGTGGGCCTAGGATGTCAAAAGCTATTCGTTCGAAAGGCGCTCCCACATTATACGCTGCAGTCTTCCTCTAGTGCGTTTTCTGGAATCTTTACGTGCAGCACAGGGATCACATGTGCGACACCACTTCTCAACGTCACTCCGCACATTGTTCCACAGTAGAAGCACTCACGAACTTTTTGTAGGGTCTTCATAACACTAAAATAACCTCCAGTTGGACTGTCATGGAGTTCCTTAAGGACTGTTGAAACTCTTGTCTTTAGGAGTATTAATTGCCACCTGAATGTTTTTTCGTCGTCAGACTCCCATTTTCGATATAAAACACCATTTTTCAGATGGAGAGAGTCCCAAAGAGCCCAGTAATGCTTGAGCTGTATTTGTTATTCTCCGGACAGGATCTTCTGGAAGGGGCGTCAACATTTCCTGCTGATCCTTTTCAGTGGCTACTCAATTTCTTAGACTCGATTACGCTTGTACGGTGTGGATCCTTCTGATTTACTCGAGAGCAGTTATTTCTTAGGTTCACTACTCCACCCCCCTCCAGCACTTGGTGCTACAATCTACCTTATTGTTTCGGAGGCAGTTACTTCTGAGATGCCCTGGTTCACCCCACTCCTAACACGTAATGCTCCGGCTCCAACGTTGAGCCGTTGAATTTCTCTCAATTTCTTTATCTCCTTCCTCCATGGATATTAACAGGGTGCATCTGCAATCACTCTAGCTCAGTGCTTCTCAAACTTTCGATGTGTTTGCGACCCAGCTTTCAAATCTTAATTTTTTCATCGCGCCCCCCTTCACATAACAATGTATTGAATGCAATAATAATGTTCTATGACGTTAAAGCTACAATACGATTTTTAAACATAAACCGTACAAATTATCAATAAGTATTACATTTTGTATATGACAAGACTACAGGAATCACTAGCAATAAGTAAACTTGTTCTTCACTTAGTATTGTAAGATTAATTATCCAATACATTGTGTGTGCAGTACTGATACATTTATAAGTATATTATATCAGTTTAAGTGTGTATTTTATTTTTATTATGTCCAAATGTTTTTGTTTTGCTTCCTTTCAGTAAATTTGTAATTTTGTAAATCCTTTGTTTTTGACTTTCACTTTGTAGGGTTACCACGCCCCCACTAAGGGGGCACGCCCCACAGTTTAAGAAAAGCTGCTTTAGCTCCTTGAATGGAATGACGGTCTCTGAACCTGGCTTGAGTGGTGGCCTCCAATTCTAGGGCATATAACTGGACAGATTTTAGATTTTGAACATCTGCCATTCTTATAGGCCTCTGGATTTCTCCATCCTCCAATCCGCCATGAAATACTCCAGAGAAATTATTTCTCGCACATTTGCTGGGTAGTCGGAGAAAGCCAAGTTGGCGAGCCTTTCCATTTCGAAGACAAACTCCAGCAAACTTTCTTCGCTTTTCTGATATCTTGTCTTCATTTGCAGGTGTGCATAATCTTTAGAAGATTTCTGGCCCCAAACCGGAGATCTAGAACATTACAGACGGAGTTCAAATTTATTTTTATTCATTAAATTTATTCAAAAAATTTAGCCGCTTTGTGTCGGGAAGAGCCTGCAATACTTCATCAGTTTCTCCTCTAAGGGATGCTGCTAGCTGACATGCTTTCACTCCTTCAGTTCATCCATTGGCTTCAGAAATTATGGAAATTTGTGTCTTGTATACTTCCCAGTTGGTTTTTCCGTCATAGGTTGACAGTTTCACTGACATTGTAAAGGTAGTCACAATCACTGGAGAAGCAAGCACAGGTTCTGAAGAGGCAGGCACAGGCACACTCTTGCTTTCGTTCTCATTTCCGCCAGCTAGAAGTTTTTCTCAAGATCTTCCATTCGCTCTGATATACGGTTAAAATTTTCAGCCACGCCTTCAATTCTTTCCTCAATATATATATATATATATATATATATATATATATATATATATATATATATATATATATATATATATATATATATATATATATATATAGTAACCAATAGTTATCGACAACTCCACGCAGTCTTCGCGCGCGGGCGCAGATAAGTAAAAGCAGAACTGAAACTGTATAAACAAAAACTCTTGGACATTAGAGAGAAAAGAGAACGAGAGAGGTGCGCGAGCAGGCGTTACCTTCTGCATATCATTGTCAAACTTATCTACCTTTTTAATTAATTTTTGTTAAGTTTTAAAATAAAATAGAAGAAAGATAAATGTCTTGGACCCCTTGTTGTCTCCCACAAATTATGGGGGTTCGGCCGCGATCGATAAAATTTCGATTTTGAACCAAAGTCTGGACAATGAACAAAAGCGTCCGTGAAGGAGACGCTCCGCCATTTTTCGGAAACTTCGTTCAACCTGTGTAGAGGTTTGAACTCAGCATGAATACTCCGCCTGTGTAGAGGCCGGGATTGAAAAAAGATTTCGATTTTGATCAAAGTTTAAAACGTGAACAAAAGCCGTCCGTGGAGGAGACGCGCCGCCATTTTTCGAAAACTTCATTTCGCCTGTGTAGAGGTCGGAACAAATAACAAAATAACCTGTGTAGAGGTGTATTTTTCAACGAACCATCGACAAATATTCCGCCTGTGTAGAGGTTGGAACCCATCGACGAAAATTCCGCCTGTGTAGAGGTTGGAACCACTCACAAACACCTGCGAAGAGGTGTCAATTCGAACAATTTCAACTATATTACCTGCGAAGAGGTGAAATCAGTGGAATCGAAATTTTTCATCAAATATTGGATACATCGTACGTGCGAGCAACAAGGGAGCCAGAAAAAAAAAAAAGGTAGGATCTTTCCATATTTTTCTAAAATGTATAAAAACGCTCTTAAAGAGGATCTCATAAGAGTTGTTGAGAATCTAGACGGTACTGTGGAGAGTACTGACACTATAGTTAAACTAAAGACTAAAATTGAGAACAGTAGTACATTTGAAAGTGATCCAGATTTCGTTAAAACTTTAATTCAAAACTGTATAGATGAGAGAGTATCGCAAAACGAAAGAGAAGTAACTTTAGAAGAACAAAAAATTGAGCTCGCGAAACTTCAGTTAGCAAAATTAGAAAAAGAAATCGAACTTCAAACGGTTAAAAATAAAGCATTAAGTTTAAATCCTGCAGCTAAAGTCGAAGAAAAACAGTTCGAAACTAACATAGAAAATATGATAAACAGTATTAGGACTTTATCTCTTCCTGTTCCCACCAGATCTGAAAATTTTAATCTGTTCTTCCAATCATTAGAACGCGCATTTTTAACCAAGAAAATAAATGACGAATATAAATCTGAAATTTTAATAAATCTTCTGGGCGAAAGAGCTCATAATGTCTTACTGTATATTAAAGAAGAGGAATTAAATGACTATGAAAAACTAAAATCTATAGTACTCAGAGAATTCCAATTAACCCCTCGCGAGTGTTTAAACTCATTTAAAAATGCTGTAAAATCATCAGGCGAGACATACATCCAATTTGCTGCAAGATTGACGGCAAACTTCCAATATATATATTATTGTTCGTTAAGAAAAGTTAATTCCTTTGAATCTCTATGTGATCTTATAATTTCTGATAAATTATTTGAAACTTTAAATAAGGAAACTGCAACTCATATTGGCATTCGAGAAGCAGAAGATTGGTTCAGGCCTATTGATTTAACTAAAGAGTGATATTTATATTTCATCTAGAAGCGGATCACATAAAGAAATTCCTATTACTTATGGATATACCCAAGACCCCTTTAAAAATAGATCACAAAACTTTAAACCAAAGATTAAAGAGAACTATCCCCAATATCTTGAAAGAGAAAATAAAAATTGCTATATGTGCGGTGTGATTCATCTCATTGCGCAAGAGACTGTGAGAAGCGTTTTAAACCTAAAGAATCTAACGACCACATCCATAATAGAATAAACGTGAATACTTTGAAAATCGAGAGCGAAAAACAAAATAGCGATGAATGCGCAAATCTTCAATATGTAAACATTTTTGTGGAAAATCAACCCGTAACAGCCTTGATCGATTCAGGTTGCCAGATCCCAGTTTTAAATTCCTCACTAATTAGAGTGCAAACACCTTCCGAAGAAATCATAACATTAAGCTCATGTTTTGGCGAAAAGCGAATGGTTAAACCCATAAATATTTCTCTTGATCAACACTCTCCCGGTCTAAGTGTGCGAACGGCGATATCACCGACCTTGACCGAAGAATTTATTATACATCCCAGTGTATATTCTGAAATAAAAAAAAACTAGGCCACGCAAAGAGCGATGTTTTATTGAATGAAAGTGAATCCTCTTTAGGTGCTCATGCTTGTGTTCATTTTAATTCAAATGTTTCTGTTTCAAATGTGATAGAAAACTCTAGTTATGATTTGACACATGTTAAAAACTTTAATACTAGAAATGATTCGAGTTCTCTAATTAAGGATTATAAATGTAATAAAATTAAGAGTACTAAGTTAAAATTGAGTATTGTAAGAGAAAAATGTTCTGATATAGTATTGTGTAAGAAAGCCAATGGTGCCATGAAAACGAGTTCCGTGGAATTTATCTCCCGATCTCCTACCCCTTCACCTATGAATAGTAATTATCGACGGTTTGTGTTGCTCCGAAGAATCTTTCAGCCCTGGCAGTGGAAACGAAGGAAAAAGAGAAATCGTTTTGAACAGACGTCCAGAACTCTAGAGAGGAAAATATCGATGCGTTCAACCAAAGATCAACTTGTTAAAAAAGACGTTCTTATGCCTGTGAAACACAATGTTTTCCTGTGGAACCTTCCGGATGTCGAAGAGGTGCCTTCACATGATGGAGAAACTGTTCAGTTCAGCAGAATTATGATATTTTAAACCTTTGTGTATTTGTCGTATAGTCCTTGTCTGTTCCGTCCTTTTTTTGTATGTTTCAGATTCTCCTCTGGTCTCCATGGAAGTACCGCTGCGGACAGCGTACAGTCAGGCTGGCCGGATATAGTAACCAATAGTTATCGACAACTCCACGCAGTCTTCGCGCGCAGGCGCAGATAAGTAAAAGCAGAACTGAAACTGTAAAAACAAAAACTCTTGGACATTAGAGAGAAAAGAGAACGAGAGAGGTGCGCGAGCAGGCGTTACCTTCTGCATATCATTGTCAAACTTATCTACCTTTTTAATTAATTTTTGTTAAGTTTTAAAATAAAATAGAAGAAAGATAAATGTCTTGGACCCCTTGTTGTCTCCCACATATATATATATATATATATATATATAGTCAGGAACATTGAAAACAGCGATCCAAGGTAGCTAAGTAGAATCGCGAAACTTTGCAAATAAGTACAGTGTAATGTGATATGCAAATGATCCAAGTTTTGTGCTAATACGCATGCTCATACACGCCGAGGTGGCGCTACAATCAGGAAGAGGGTGCTATATAAGCCAGCGAAAATTCGAAGATTCATAAACGTAACGATTACCCTCCGATTGTAGGAAGACTTTGGTAAGCGAAACATGCCAGGTAAACGTGCTAGAAGACATTTCTCACAGTTAAGCGAGTTTTAGAGAGGCCTGATCATCGGGATGAAAACTGCAGGCTGGTCGACGCGCCGTGTTGGTTTCCAGGTGGATCGTTCGGAGTGTGCCGTAAGAAATTGTTGGGAGCAGTGGACACGAGAAGGTACCCACGCGCGGAAAACCGGGTCTGGAGCGACCAGGAAGACCACGAGGAGAGAGGTTCGAAGGATCGTGCGGCAAGCACTTGTGGACCCCACAGTGACTCGTTCAATGATACGAGCAGACGTAGGCGTAGCAATTGTTCCACAAACAATTTCCAGACACCTTGCAGAAGCAAATCTTAAATCCAAGCGTCCTTTCCGTGCACTCCCTTTAACACCGGAACATCGGCAACTGCGTCTACATCGGTGCCAAGCCAGATCAATGTGGAATGTCACAGATTGGCAAAAGTTTGTGTTTAGTGATGAATCCCGGTTAGTTTTGGGAACAGAAGATAACCGTGTACGGGTGTGGAGGCGCCCTGGTGAACGGTACAATTCCCCCCCACACACACACTGTTCTACGTCACACTGCCCGCACAGCTGGTGTAATGGTCTGGGGGGCCATAGCCTAAGATAGCCGGTCCACTTTAATTGTGATGTGTGGAACCTTAACGGGCCAACATTACATTGATGATATTCTTCGACCCCATGTAGGACCTTTCCTAAATGGTCTCCCAGGGGCAATTTTCCAGCAAGATAATGCTCGCCCACATCCAGACTTCCTACGTCATTTTCAGACTCTTCCATGGCCGGCCCGCTCCTCCGATTTGTCCCTTGAAGAGCCCGTGTGGGATCAGCTAAAACGGCAGATGCCATCGTGTCACTCTATTCATGATTTAAAGTTGGCTGTTCAAGATTTGTGGGCCCATCTGCCTCAGGACAACATAAGGTGTCTAATCAACTCAATGCTGGACCGTGTGGCGGCATGTATTGCAGCTGGAGGTGGTCCAACGCGCTATTGATGTTGCTCAGTATTTGTGTCGTTGCACACCCTGTATTCGTTTAATTGTCTTGTTTTTGAGATCAAATGAATCTCTCACCTGTGTCATTATGTGTATTTAATTTCATTTAAATCCGATGCTTTCTTCTTGGGTCGCTATTTTCAATGTTCCTGAGTGTGTGTTTGTGTGTGTGTATATATATATATAATCTTTTCTATTTTCTCTTCCATTTTCTTCTCTTATCTCCTCTTCAAGTCCTGCGATCTTTTCTTCCATTTTTACGGCTATTCTCTCTTCCACACTATCGATTTTCTTTTCTAGAGTATCTCTAAGCGCTTCTTGACATTTCTTCATTTCTTGTTTAGTCTCTTCTTTGCCACTTTTCAAGGCATTGATGCTTTCCAATAGAGCCTTCTGTTGCTCATTCATCGCTCTTGTTATTGGCATAAAACCCCACTTCTGACACCAAAATGTTACGTAGATCGGGGTTCGGGATTTTATGCAAATCAGTCTCAAAGAAAAACAGTTATTTAAGAGCGATGAGAATTTATCGCCAAAAATCCAATCCTCGAAATACAGGATTCAGCAGCAATATTCACAGAATAAATCTCAGGTCTTACCTTCAACAGCACTCAGCCAGAATTAACAGTGTCTAAAATACGCGTATATAAAAGATTATTCACAAGCACAACCGAGCTAATCGCTAGTCAAAACAATGCTCATTAATCACTGGTTGAAACAAGACTGACTGTTTCGGCGAGCGCCGCTCTATTTATAAACGCGGTGTGTGGAAACATCCAGAAAGATCCGCTCGCGTCATAGAGCGTGACATTAGTTAATTTCTTTACAAATTTCTAGAACAATCCAGAGGGTCCCAAACTCGCCAACACAGTCGCCAAATATGATGCCAACTTGGCTCTATCGCCAAGTTCCCATTGAATCACCATTATAACGTAACGGACGGCATTGATTGTGAATATTACAATTTTGCGTGAAATAAATATAACAGAGTAATATAAATGCATTACATAACCAAATACAAGTTATTTACACAAAATTCATAGCAATAGAGTGAGTTTGATTGATTGAATATTAATGTCGCACTGTTCAGCTACACGAGGGCTTTAATAGAATGAGTTAATAGTAAGAACTGAAAAAAAATGACTAAGAAAATCTAACTTTATTATAGCATCTTTGAATAAGCCTAAAGATCATAATCGCAGAATGTGTAGCATCAAAATTGAGGTCTCTAACTGAAAAACGGTTTTCCGCAAAATGCTTTATTGTACACTCAGGTTTGCATTTAACACATATAAAATTCCAATATATATAGTTGGACCTCTATTTAACAAGGTCTCTAAATCCCCAAAAAAATGTTCGATATATGGAAAAATTCGTTATGTAGAGGTTCATCTTTCACTTTTCTTTATAAATTACATAAAACAAATTTTAAATTCATAAAAACTATATATATATATATATATATATATATATATATATATATATATATATATATATATATATATATATATATAAAGTAATTATTCTCTCATACCTTTTTGTAAATTAATAATATTTATTTTATATATCTTATCTATCAAAAAGAAAGAAAGAAGAACTGCAAGGAAACTTTCTCGACACTTTTATCCATTTCTTGAATAATTAATTTTTTTCTTTGATGCTCAAGAATTTACGTTTTGACACTTTCGAGCGACAAGAAACGAATTTATGACTCAATTATGACTTATGAAGTTATGACTGATCAACACTACAAATAAACGGAGACTAGTTCAAAGACAAGGGAACGCGAGACAATTTAACAAGGTAAAGTTTGCACTTCTTGGATGAAACGCCCAGAATTCTATGCCCTTGAAACCACCGTAATCACAACAAAAACACTTAATTGCTACACTTCACAATATTCAAACGCATTTGCCTCTCATCAGAACTGGGATCAGTGTTAAAGCTGGCTCCAGCTTCGTTCCACCTGCTGTGGCGTCTGTAAGTTTCTCCTGGCAGACTCTTTTCTTTTTCATTCCGTCTGCAAAAAAAAGCAGCATTCTCCTTCCTACTGCGTTTCTGGTGCTCCTCGAACGCGTTTTGGGGCTGTTAAGCCCCGCCCCCCTTCCTGCGCTCTTCCATTCTCGCCCTCGTGACGTCACTCCAGTTTCGTCCTCGTTCGGCCGCTCTCTTCCTCCAGCCTCCCCCTGCGGAGGGAATGATTTCAGATATTGGTCTTTCTTTTCATCCTTTTCTCCGTGATTCTGGGTATAAGCGATTTATCTCGCTGGCACCCACTTCATTTAATTTTCGTTTCGTCGCCCAGAATTCTATTGCCCTCGGCGAGTAAGGTACCTAATAAAGCCAATTCAATATTTATAACTGTTATAAAATGAGTTGAAAAAAAGGAATAACTTGAAATGCCCAGAAATACTTTAAAAACGGGAGAGGGAAAAAATTGAATCATAAGAGAAAAAATTCGTTATATAGAAGCACTTCGCTATAGGGAGGTTATTTTACGAAGAAAATCGTGAAATGTTCTCGGTTCCAGGAAGAAGTTCATTGCATAGAAAAATTCGTAATATAAAGGTTCGTAATATGGAGGTTCAGCTGTATATATATATAAATGTCAGTAATTAAATAGAAATTATAAATACTTCTCAAGTAATTATAAAATTTATATGCATAATAATTTCCACAAAATTCTTTTTTTAATTGCTATGCTTCTTGCCATTATTTATTTCATGTCTTAACTTAAAATTTTTTCATATTACGATTCCATAAACATTTTGGAGCATGTATTAGTACAGCCATTTAGTGGTGCAAAACTGTACTACTAATTCTCAGCAAGTTCAGAGATCCTATGAGCAAAACAGAATCCTATTATGTTGCAAAAATCATTAATATACATGACACAGAAATCACCCTGATTTATTTGTTCATGAATGACTACAGATATTTGATATGGGATAGCAAAAATTATAGTTTTCGAGATTATTCACCAATTATAGAGGTATAAACCTAGAAAATGCTAGTTTGTACACAAACATTTCTGCTGGCATATTGATTATTTTTAAAAATTCAAGCTGCGAATCATTTCATATATAAATGTGAATGTTTGTACATTTGATTGGAACGGGAACAAATCCACACCGTTGATCGTTTCGATCCAAAATTTTATAGGAAGTTTCGCTGATGTCTGTAAGAGTATTTTCACCAATAAAAGTTTTCAAATTTCAGGTGAACTTTTTCTAAAACCTTCCTTGCTTCAGGAAAAGTTTGTGTATGTATCTACAAAGTCATCATTTTTTGTGATATGTAGCCAATAGTGAAAAAAAATGTCCCCATTCATCATAAACTATACATGATTAATGTATTTGATGGCATTATTTAATATGCCAATGGTTAAAAACGGGAATTGCGGAAATCGACCAGAAACGGAAGATTGTAGGGGATGTTATAGGTAAAAATTCTCGTTTTCAAACACTTAGATCAACAGATTTTAAACTTGTCAACCATGCTTCTTTTATTGAGTAAAGATCTGCTTTGAACGAGTTTTGCAGAAATCGACTCACATAGGGGGATGCAGGGTTGTCATTGATAAAAAATTACCTCTTTTGAATTATTACACTGTAAGACCTGAAATTTGGCAACCATTTTTCTTTTGCTGAATTTAAATTCCCTAATAATGGGTTTTGTGAAAATCGTCTCCGCTGTACGGGGTTTTAAAAAAGCAAATTTTTTTTAACACAATCGAAGTCTTAATGCTAAGGCTTAGATATTAATAACTTAATATATACAATCTTGCATTGTCATGAAATACCTTGTGGAGTGGGTGGATAACAGTTAGCCAACTATTAAAATAAAAAATAATTTTTCTCATAATAAATGTATTTAAAAGGGGATAGATACATTCACACTATTATTTCACAGATGGGAATACTAATTTTTAAAAATATATATTTCAAGATTTAACAGAAAAAAATATTTAACTTTCAGGGTTTTTTCTACTTTTAACTTTAGCTTGATTCGTATAAAAAGTAAATGTGCAATTCTTTTCTTTCCTGCCAAAAAAATTTTACTAGCCCTACCAGTGAGAAGTCTTAGGAACACACTTCATTGAAAACATAAGAATTAAGCTCTTTCGATAGTCAAAAAAGGTCAGTGCTGTTTATATCAGAATCTGAATTGTTTTAAAGATTATGTAAATAAATATTTTTCGCTGCTCCTTCAAGATTGCCTTTTTAGTAATATTAGATTATCATACAAGCTCCAATCCCTCTTGATAAACATGCTCTGGTCATTGCAAAAAAGGTATTAACAAAATTATTGACAAATATTTAAAAAATACCTATATGGAAAATACGAGGGCTGTTCAATAAGTAATAAGACTAAAATTATTTTTAAAAAAAAGAATACCTTTAATCGTCATCATTTACATGGTATCTTTCAAAATAACTTCTGCAGCACGTAATGCATGTATCCCAACGTTCTGCCCAATTCTTAAAAACAAGTAAAAGTCTGTTTTGTTAGAGCTTTATCAAAATCGCCTCCGCAGCCTTTACACATGCTTTGTTGCTTGCAAAATGTTTGCCTCGTAATGGTTTCTTAAGTTGAGGAAACAGCCAGAAACTGCATGGAATATTATCAGGACTGTATGGAGAGGGTGGTAAAGTCTCTACGTTGTTCTGCTGCAAAATATCCAGTACGCAACGAGCAATATGTGTTCGGGCATTGTCATGGTGCAATAGGAAGCCATTTCGGAGCAATGGACGTTTCCTTTTAACGTGCAGTATCATTGTTCGTAGGACATACACATAGTACGAGCCATTTAGGGTAGTACCGGGTTCGACAGTGTGTTGTTACAAATTCCTTCATTATCAAAAAAAAATTATGGTCATAACTTTATAAGCCAATTTCACAGTTTTTGCTTTCTTGGGAGTAGGTGAAGATGGATGTTTAAGTTCACTGCTTTGTTGTTTTATGGTTAGATCAGTGATACAACCAAGCTTTGTCTGCTGTGATGAAGTGTTTTAAGATATTGTCGCCTTCTTGTTTCAGTCTTTAATCATATTGTATCATATCAAAGGTCTCGGATGCTGATTTTTGCTTCCATTTCGACAAATAGCTGTGGCTTGTAGGCGCCCGCGAACATGTTTCAGTTCGAGCACATGATACTCAAAAACATGAGTCTGTACACGCCACCTATCGGTAGCTTTTGTTAATACAAACTTTTCTTATGCCACAGAAATTAATATTCTGATGAGTGGTTTTGTGGCAGTAAAATTAGTCTGATTACTTCTTGAACAGCCTACGTATACTAATCAAAACTTATTTATGGTAATTTTTTTTTTCTGCATGAATTTTTAAGAAGCAAATTTTAATCAAATATCGATCCCTTGTGATTAGTTTGGTAAAAATAATTATGTCACATAAGATCAACCATGTTGAATCTATTTGGTCTATTAAGTTAATGTCATGAAACACAAATCACTGTTAGCAAAGAACTTAGTAATTCTGGGGGGGGATAGAGAGACAAGTGATGGTCGATCATTTAGCGTTTTATGGTGCAACAGCCCAGAGACTATGCTGCGCTTAACAAGGCATAATTAAAAGTCAATAATAATAGTTGGCTAAAGATCATAGTTACTGGAAAACTGCTGCAGCGCCCACGCAGGATTTAGACTTAGATCCATCTGCAAATATCAGAATGTAGTCCAAATGTCTCAATGATTTGTAAAAAGTACCTGGAAAACATAAGCTTTCTTCCCTACGTCAGTGAAAAAACGCATTCGTGGGACAATTTCTCCCAGGATAAAAAAGGCACAATGATGGGTTAAGTAATTCTTACAAATGAAATATCCAAGTCCCTTAGCACCTCTCATTCTAAAATGGAATGATAGTGGGAATAGATGTGAAGATTGAAGGATGACAAGATGCAAATAAAAGTCAAATAGAAAAAAAAATGCAGGATATGGTTTTGTAATGATAATATCTTCACATAATAGGGTACAGTCAAATGTTTTCAGCATAAATCTAAAGGTGGTTCTCCCAGGATTATGGGATGAGAGGTGTTCAAAATGGAAGAGGGTGCAATTGATATTTTGATGTCAGTTTAGTTGTTCCAAATAAATTTTTGGATTAAGCATATGGCTCAGTGCATAAGAGAATGTCTTCAGACAGGTTTTTTACAGCCTTGACAGGTCTAGCAATTTCAGATACAGTTTTTGATATTAAAAAGTTAAAGCAGTAGAAAGCTTTTGTGCATATGAAAGTAAAATAAAGTTTGTAATCGAAGCGGTAAAAATAAAATGTTTTTGGGTGAACTGACCGCCATGAAAATTTTCGGTTCCCATAAAGGCCCACTTAGGTTCTTTTTGGACAGGAGGGGGGAGTTAAGAAGCCACTAAAAAACCTCCTACTTTCACTATTGGTCCTGCAACTTTCACAGTATGTGCCCAGCTGTCTGCCAGCCAGGTGGGATTAAACAGCTGAGGCAGGCGCTACTGGCGGTGTACATGTATAGGGGAAAAAAAGATAGAACCAATTGGCTAGTTCCTGAACAGCCAATCAAGCAAGGAAATGTAGTTCGTAATTCAGTAGAACGTCAGTCCATTGATGCACTGGAATGTTTCACAAACATGTGGTGAATACGGAGGTCTTTTCTGTCAGTAGTAATTCCTGCGTGATTGGACCATACCTTTCTTGAGGTAGTACCCTCTCGGAACCACTGCTGTCAAAAATCACACACAATGGATAAATACTTTCCCAAGTCTTTCTGCAATATCAAGGGGAAAAAAATTCAACTTTTTTAAACTTTATAATGCTACCTTTCTCAAACTTAGCGAGCTATTGATAATGGTTTCTTTGTCTTCTTAATGTCATTCTGGACTAACATCAACTCGCTACTTCAAATCTCAACGATAAATAACACGAACTTTATAGTGCAGATTTAAAGCACACTTGATTTGTATCTTCTAAGTGACACACTAGCACCCCACTTTGGTACCTAATGCAAAATTTCAATCAAAGTCATCTATCAGATGTACAAATGTGTCCACCAAATTTCATTGATATAGCACAACTCCATCTTGGTGATGGGTTGTTTTTTTCCCCATCGGTGTTTTTTACTAATGAAGATAAATGAAACAAAATGAAGTTATGTGACAAAAGCTGTGTCTAGTTCAAAGCAAACTATTTCAAGCTAGTTGAATTTAGAATTCAATAACAAGATAAGGATTAATAAAAGTAGCTCTGGCTAGTGATATGAATGAGGAAAAAAGATCACAATACTGGAGGCAACTTTTCTTTTAAAACAGATGGACAAATATGAAACTCAGTAATAACCATGATTTAGAATACCATACTCCAGAGAATATATGCAACTAACAAATCATAGCAATCAGTTGAGGGTGAGTTATTAAAAGGAGTCTAATAAAATCTCTAGAAAATTATGTACAAAATTTCAGAAATGAATTCGCAGAAATGGAACAAGGAGCAACTAATATATCAGGAATCCCATTTGAAGAGGAAGCTGGACAAACTCGAGGTAGCAAAAGAGAAAAATTATTTTTGGTGAAATTAAAGAAGTCGGTTATGAATTTTTGAAAGGGAAAATATCATAGTGAGTTCTTTTTATGCCCTATGCAATAGGGTAAAAGCAAAACTGTCCCGAAGAGCTGAGATTTATGAAACTGTTATAGAATACTTTATTGTATTCTTTGACAAAAGATTATTACCAGAAACTAAGAGGGAAGCAACACATAAACTAAAGGAAACTTACAAAAATGATACTGAATCTTTTAATTTTTATTATATGGATTGGATCATTTTGTCCTATTTTTACAAGAAAAAACACAAACAATGAAAACCTCACTAGAAATTTAAAGAGTTGGAAGAGAAATGGACTCAAGTTTCCCTGACGTAGAAATACTTTGGAAAATATTTTTAATAATATTGATATCAAATGCATCAGGTGAGAAATCTTTTTCAGTTTTGGAGCGTGTTAAAAATTATTTAAGAAGTACCATGGGAGCAAAGACAAAATTGAAAAACATGGCCATCCATGACAGGAAAAAAAACCAACACCAAGAAAAAAATTATAGTAGAGTTATTGGGATAACTACTAGAGTGCTCCTGCTGTCATGGACAATTTCTCTCCAGGCCATGACTCCAGGTGTAGGTTCAGTGTGTATAGGCCGTAGACAGTTTGGTTGCAGGCGTTCCCCTGGCCTCCTTCTGACCAACACATGGCCATCACTGACACCAAGGCAGAACCTGCTTTCATCAGAAAAGACACTAGATCTCCACTCCATCCTCCACACCAATGGCGTCACAAACAGCAATGACTTGGAGTCAGTGGAATACATCCTACAAAGCGTCTGGCTCGGAGGCATCCTTGAAGTAACCAATTCTAACAGCTCATTGTGTCACTATAGTACCAACTGCAGCTTTAATTTTTGCCACAGATGCAATATGAGCTACAACCCTACACTGAATGCAGCGGTCTGCCCTCTCAGTAATTGTCTGTGGCTGCCAGGAACCTGGTCTTCCTCAAGCAGTACCATCCCTTGACCACTGCTCCCAACAATCATGCATAGTGAATACATTCCAGCCAAATCATTTTGCAATATCGTGGAAAGAAAATGCACCTTCTCATAGCCTTATTACGCGACCTCGTTCAAACTCATTGAGCTATTGATAATGACTTTATCTTTTAAATGGCATTCTTGGCTAAAATCAACTCAATTCGTCAAATTTCACAGACAAATAATGCTCCCCAACTTTACAGCACACATTTAAAACAACCCTGATTAGTGCAAGTCCTGATTGGAGCAACTTGTGCCACACTTAAGCATGAAATTTGAATCAATGTCATCTTTCAGATGTATAAACACGCCTACCAAATTTCGTTTATGTAACACGTCTTTCTTGGTGATGGAATTTTTTTTTCGTCAATGTAAATAGAGCAAGATGTTTTGAACAAAAATAATTGATTAATTTACCGAAGAGAAATTAAGGAGTAAAGTTGTATAGCAAAATTGTAAGCTCTTTAGTAAGGTTTTTAATTTTTTTTAAATACTGTTAAGATTTTTCTTTAGCCATTGAGTTTTATTTTTAACAATAATTTTATTTTAAGAATTTAAGGTCAGCGAATCTTTATACTATTTTAGTTTTTCAACTCTTGAGCCCATGGGCCTCAAATCTCTTACCGCCAGGGGCCTCCAACAACCTTAATCCGCCTCTGGCTACTAGTGTACTGGCATATATATGTGTGTGTGTTTCAATTTTTCAGAAAAACTAATGACTAAATAAAATGAATTGAAAGAATAAAATTTGTTAATGTATTATATAAGTAAAAGATCTTGCATTTATTGAAAAAAACTTTGAATTTCCATTAAACATGGGGACTTTGAAGCATAAATGGAGATTCAATATGAATTATATTATCCCTTTTCTACATACAATAGTTATTAGTGTAGTTTAGTCTCAAATAAGATATACATTGAATACCAGATCAATACAACTATCAATAGAATTATATCAAAAACAATCATGATTACAGATTATTTCTATAAACACTATTTAATACCACATGGTATTTATTTTATATATATATAGAAAACAAAAATAACATTATAATTCAGATACAAGAAATGTATGTTGTATTAACCAAAGCTTGTTTTTTATCCACAAACCTTTATCAAAATCCTCAATAGGGATAGGTAGGAAGTAGGGAAGCACAATGCATACATGGAACAATAATGAAAACAATTATACATTTTATGTTTGATTAGTTTAGTTGCATAGGATTTTTAAAAGTTTTTTTTTCCCCCTTTAGGAGAGGTTATAGTAATTTTTCCATAGATATCTTTATGATAAAATATAATTATCTCAATACAATTTATTCTGCTAATGCACTAAAATATAAGTACTAATATAAAATGTTTGTTATTACATAGTATAGCATAATTAAAAATTACACCAAAATGTGTATGTGTGTGCAAGTCTTATTCAGATTAGATCTTCAAATAAAATAGTTAGCATATCCAATTATATTCAAAAACTTATTTACATATGTAATAAATTTTTAGCTTCTACAGTGCACAAAATACAGAAATCAATTTTAAAACTCTACACAATTAAATTAACCATGAGTTTATGAGCATCACTTTCATCATTTAAATTTACTTTCAGTTAAAATGAAATAGTTATTAATACACTAAATATGTTACTCTGGCTCTCTTCAATAAGTGTGTGTGTGTGCGTGCGTGTGTGTACAATATGCATAATTAGCAATTTAATTACTCAACAAAAATACCAGTTTCATGATACTGAGAAAATAAAAATTTATACTTAAATACAAGAAAGACAATTATCTATAATAGTAATATAACTTTCGTCCTTGAATAGTCAAGCATAAAAATTATTTATTGAAAAAAAGGAACTGCTTTAGGTAAATTAATTGAATTCACTTTACACAGAAAATATAAAGAATGAAGCTTTAATACATAATTTAGAAAGTATTTTACATCTTTCCTTACCCCAAAAAATATTACATTTCATCAAAATCTTGCAACATATTATTTTCTTCTATTGCTAGCAAAAAGTCATTTAGTTTAGGATCCTTTTCCCTTAGTCTCAAATGTTCTCTTCTTAATATGTAGCCTGAAAAATCTTCTTTAGGCTCTTCTATACATAAAATGTCTTGAAAAAACACTTCTTCCGTTATGACCTGAAAATAATATACAATAGTCTCATAAAATAACTTTCAAATTCCAAGTATTTTGAAGTTACTAGATAATACACAATTATAGTTTACATAATAAAAACTAACTGCAAAAATAGCTATCATTGTGCTCTTACAATTGACCACAATATAATAAAAGATGCAAACATGTTTGCCAATCAAGGTTTTACAGCATAAGTACAAAAAATATATAAAATGTTTTTCATAAAATATTCACCTTTGCTATTACAGATTCATCTTCTTTTAGATCTTCAGGCTTAGTTAAATATGAAATATTTTTATCCAAATTTTTCTCATTAGTTGAAGGTAATGCATACTTAGTATCCTTTAAACATTTTATTATACTTATTAGTTCATTTTCTTGAAGAGGAAGACCTAAATAAAGCAAATTCAATTTTACGTCTTAATACAAGAGCATACGTTTATAAAAATTTAATGTATATAAAAAAATTGTTTTTATTTCAAAAAACGTACATAAAATATAAAACAATAGTTATATAATTATTTTCAGTAAATAATGTTTTCTCTTTTATGATTTTTATAGTAATTTAAAAAAATAGTTACAAAGAAAAATTCAGGAAAGATTTGACAAACCTTACAATTATACAATATATTTTATATCCAAATATATATATATATATATATATATATATATATATATATATATATATATTATGCACTTAAACATAAAATAATACATAAACATTTTAAAATGATTATGGCACTTTTTCAACTTACTTTATATCAAAATTTTGCATCAAAAATACTATGATATCTTTACCTGATGACTGTAATATATCCAAGAAACGCTCCTTAGAAATCTGATCTGGATCTTCTTCGGATGATAAAATTTCTTTAAATGCATGCCTAATGAATTCTTTTGTTAAAGGATTCTTTGGATAGTAATTCACGTACACTGTAAAAAAGTCAAATAAATTACACAAATAAATCACTGCACTTTCTTCCACTTTTGGCAAATTCATACAAATAAATATAAACTAATAAAAATTCAAAAAACATTTTTATGAGTGTGAATAAGTACCTTTCCACTTGATTACTTAAATATAATTATGCAAAAAAATTAACCCAATAAACTTTATTTTAAAAAAACTTACATTTTATAATTTCTAAGCAATTCAATGTTGATTTCTTTCCACCATGCAAATATTTATTTTCAAAATTAATATCATTTAACATCAACTGCAACTAGAAAATAAACATTATCACATATGAAAATTACAAATACAAAATAATCAAGATAAAAATAGTTGAAAACCTTCATTTTCAGATATGAAATATTTCAAAAAATACATTATAAATAAACAAAAACTTGAAAAAAAAAGCACTCATCAACTTTTAACATACATATTTGTATTAACATTTTTATTCAGGACAATCGATTTTAAAATAGCTTTTAAATTTGCCATAATTAAAAAATAGTATTTCAAACAACAGATTATAACCAAACAAATCTTGCAAGGATTTGTAAATCATTAAATGATTGTAATTACATTATATTATTTACTATTTTCAAGTGCATGACATGTTTACCAGCTTTCAACTGGAGCAAGAAAGAAATTATAATTTGCTTTAAAATTGTACTATTTCTGAAAGACTTGATGCGAGCCAAGAATGACAGTGTAAAATTATTTTATATTCATTAAAGTATATCTATAGGACATGACTACATTATTATTTTATAGATTCATTTCTAACAGTAAAAATCAAAAGTTAAAAGCAAGAACATTCAGTACATTTTGTAAGTTTTGGGGAAATAAATATAAGAAACTACCCTACAAAAGAAAACCATGTAAATAATTTTAAAAGAACAACCTCTTCCGATGACAAAAAGCATCCCAAAGTTGACATAACATATTCTAAACAATTTATAGGAATTTCTCCTTTGAGCACAAATTCTTCATCTGTCCCCAGTTGCAACATCTTTCTGAAAATAGAACGATCGATATAGATAATTAAATTATAAAATTATTCTTTAAATAAAATGCAACAAAGAGCAAGCTACAATTCATATTTTGAATTCAGTAAATAAAATGAAATCAAAGAAATATAATAACTTTATGTGATATACTGAACATTTAATCAATAAATAACAAAAAAAAATGTTTACAACTTCCAAAAGACCCAAAGTCCTTTCCTCTGGCCCAATATTCCCCACCTCCTTTCTATAGCACTAAAATAATTTTTTTAATACTCTAATATATAGTCATTCTGTGTAATAGCCTAAATAATACAAAGTTTTGAAAATAATTACATTAGTTCTTTAAAAAAAGGTCTTGGGAAATGTTTGAAAAAATTGTTAATTATTAGAGAGAATTGTCCTTTTTTTATCACAGTCAAAAAGACACAGTCAAAAAGAAAAACATGTGAGTTAATATAGGTAGTATAACTGAGTAAAACAATCCCAAATTTTTTTTACATTCAAAAATTCACAGAACTTCATCATTTTACATTATGCGAGAATCGAGATAACTTTTCACATAACATAATGCAATATCTAACTAAATACAATAACTTTAATCAGACATTAGGAAAAAAATACATCTAAAATGACAACAAAACAATACAAATTATATAAAGGTATAAATATAGGTAAATTCATTATTTATTTTCTTTTTTAATTTTGATAGATCAAATTCTATTTCAAGGAATTGGTTAAGACAAATTACCATTTGTAATCAAATGTGTTTTTTTTACATTACAAATTAATCAACATGATTAAAAAGAAAAGGTTATCATAAACATTTTATAACAAGTAAGATAATCATTTACTAAGTAACACTACAAGAAAGAGGCAGAACCTTACATTTCTGATTCCAAAGAATATACACTATAAATAAGTCTTCTTTTCATCTCTTCTGGATCTTCCCTTTCGGGGAAAAAGCTTTTAAAGGCATCAAGACCACTTCCACCATGTTTTTCTGTTTCCAATAAAGCCCTAATATCAAAAAAAAAATTCAAGAGAACATTTATTTAAAAGATACAGTTACATAAATAATTCATTAAAAAAAATAAAATATTGATAAATAATGAGACACCATCACACTTACATTTTGCGAAAATATTTTAAAACATAACAATTTCTTCCATTCAGTTTTTTTATGAAACAGATATTACATAATTGCCCAAAATTTATTAAAAGAATATAAATATAAAGATTAAAAAACTTTAAGAGGCACAATTCAAAATGAAGTTTGAATCCACAACTTAAAGGAAAGTACGGTGCATAGAAAAAGAAACTTTTAAATTCCATTGAAAAACTAGGCTAAAATTTTATATCCTTCCCTTAAATGATATTCTATTCTTAAATAATGTGATTTTTATGAACTTTTTTTTTGTGTTATTCATTGGCAATATACAATTCTATTTCCAAATTCATTGTACTAAATTAAGTGTAAGCAATCTACTAAAACAAAAAACTAAACTCAACCCTTACAACAATTTAAAAATAATTCAAGGTATATAATACATTTATTTTACAAATAATGCAAATGTAATGGAATATTTTAAGAGGTACAGTTAATTATTGTTTCATTTGATGAAGAAAATGAGGACAAAATCATTCTCATTAGATTTAATTAAAATAAACTTATATTTCCTTTGAAAGTTTCTGCCTATCCAGTTTAAAATTAGAAATTTTAAATTTAATTTGTGATACCAAATAAACCTTAACAATGTAGTTCAATTTACATTTAATAAAAGGTACACTAAAAATATTGTTAGTATCATTGATGAACAATGACTGTTAATTTCAAGTAAAAAGAAAAATATGCATAAATATTAATTACTAAATAAGTTACAAAAATGAATTACAGAATAAGAAACAGCTATGTGAAAAAATAAAGCACAGCATACACATTTAAATATTTAACTGCCTTTAAAATACTAGATTTTAATGACAGATCTAAGTTACATAAATAAAAATTAAATTATATGTAAAAAAAAATGATTTCGGTGTCAAGTCAAAATTCTCAATAACCCAAGTTTATTAATCTTACAAGAATTAATCACAAAATTTTTTTAATTTAATTAGTGAGTTATATTTTAAAGAAAAAATATCACAAAAAGGATAGTAAGCAAAGATAATCAAAAATATTTTAAAGAGATATAACAATCATTACATACATAAGATTGATTTCATATGCATAAATCCAAGAATCCTTTTTCCCAGCTGTAAATAAAATAGTTTGCTCTCGATTTGTTACAAAACTATTTATCTGCAATGTAACATGGTATTTTTAGCCAAATATACTAATAACCTTAACTATAAAAAAATCTTATTCTTTACATATTAATTTAAATTTTTAAGCACATTTTAAACATTAATAAATTCATATCACCCAATTTGTATTCAATTGGCCCCAGGAAAATAATTGACAAAACATTCATTAATGTAATAAATACTTCTTTAATTATTGGATCCACAGCTCATGAATTAGCATTCAAAAACTGAAGAATTGATAAGCAGTGGTAGATCACTATTACCAAAATTTGAGAATGAATTATTAGTTTGACAACCATAATTCTTTTGTCAAAAATTGTTATTAAATTTGGGTTTGATAATTTAAATTGGCTTTCTTTTATGAAACATTATTGGAATGGTTCAATATTCCAAGCACATTTATTTATACAACCTTGAAGAACAAAAATGTTAATTACATAGATAATTACTTAAAAGAAGAATACATCACCTCTAAAAAAAGCATTGAGTATACGTTATCTGTCTGATGCCCTCCAAATTTCTGTAATTGAATGAAATCTTGTGGAAAATACATGCATGTATGAATTGAAATTATTATGTCATTATGTTTGTAAGCCGCTTTCTTGTTACATGTCTTTCACTTTCAAAACCATTAAAAAGTAAGTTTTGCTTATGTGAATTTCATTTAAATAAAATTTTCAATGATCACAAACTTTTTAAACTTTCTTAATATTTATCCAGCAAAAAATAATTTCGATATATCTTTACAAAACTGAAATAATTAACATTATATGAGTGACATAATACAATTTAGTGTGAAACCTTCAAGACAGAGTGGCCCAATTCGGGGCTTGCATGTGGCCTTCTTATTCATTTTATTGGCTTTTGCTCTTCTGGATAAAAAATATGAACTAAACATTTGGGAGAAAACTGTATACCCTTCTTACAGCTTTACATTTAAACAAAATATATGAAATAAATCATATTTATGTGAAACGTTCAGTAAAGCAGTCATTAGGATCCAAACTAAATAGTGTTCTGTGAAATTCAAAGAATTGCAATCAGCAGTCTTGGCAACAGCAATTCAAGACACTGCACTAAACATTTTCTTCCTGCTGTGCGACATACAAAAAAAGATTTAGAAAGAAACCACTTATATTGGTTATGTTCCCCATCAGATGGGAACAGCTTATAATTTTAATTTCTCCTATAATGGGCACCTTTATCTTAAGCTTCACTCTTTGATTGTTATGATCTGTGATGTGCATACTTTGATTTACACTTTCATTCAATCATACCCAAAATGAAAGATGAAAAGACAAAGATGAAAAACAACAATTTTGATCCAAGTGGTAGGACAGTAATTTTTTTGTTGAACATAATGGAAAACTACACTGTTCTCAAGTGTTTCTAAGGTGTATAATGTGAGTAGATACCTTCACCAGTTAGCATAAATCAAAATATAACCAATACTTTCCTGACAATTTCCTATGACCAAATATCCTTAAAAAATTCTGGGGAACTGGTTTATAAAGAATGTTTCCTAAAATAGCTTAAAATCTCTCTGCAAATATTATCACTATTCTGCAGTATTTGTGGATGAGAAAGTACTTGTGCTATAAAACAAATCATATCAAAAACAAATCCCATTGAAAGTGCTTCACTAGAATCAAGCCTGGGACTTTGTTTTACAGAACTTAAAAGAGTGGACACTATATCAGAAAAGTAGAGGGAATAAGGATATTGATTTCTTGACTATAAAATTTAAAAAAATGATTTATTAAAACAGTGAGTTACATGTAATTCCTTTTATTTCTTTATGCCTCTAACCTTCATTTTCCTATATTAAAATTTGATTGATCCTCTGGTAAAAAAAAAAAATTGGACCACAATGATCTAACATTTAATGAAATGAAATTTAAAAAGCTCAAATACACACAAACAAAAAAAATTCACACAATCAGAATATTTAAGAGATATTTATAATGTATATATTCTATCTAAAGGTAAAATTACACTCTTTAATTCATTTTACTAAAATTAAATAAACTCTTAATAAATATTTATTTTAAAACCATTTTTAAATGGATGTATAAAAAGTGAACTATTGAAAAAAAATTATTTCAAATTATTTTTCATATTTAGATAATGAACAAAATTTTTCCAATAGTATTCCAGAATTAATAAAGAAATACTTACTCCATTTGGATGAGTAGCTAAAGCCAAACTTGCATTTGGATTTCCATCAATTGGATATTTGCATAAACCAATTAAATTAGAAGTAGAAAAGATAAAATATTGCTTCCAAATGTTATTTTCCCTTTGCTTCATTGATTCTTGTACATAAAGGGGATGTTCAAGCAACAAAATCCTTAAGAGTAAATTATGAACACGATAACAGCAATTAATAAGTTCATTAAATACCATTTATAATCATTTATTAACAATCAGATATAAAGTTTTCTGTTAAACATCGTTATTTAAAAGAGCATGTAAAATATACACAAAAGCAATTTTAAAGAAAGATGTGTAATGCAGTTTTCTTTCATAAGAAAAAAAAAGGAGAGATAAATTGCCTAAACATATATAGAAACTGAAAAGATAACTAAATGTTAGCAGAAGAGATAATAAAAAAAAAGTAAAATATATGTGAATTTATATAAAACAGCTGTTTTATCTAAATGCAGAATTTTTCTTCAAAAAAGGTATCCCACAATATCAAGTACAATTTGAACCAAAATAAACGCATTTGCATTTATTGATTTCTTATGATTTATCTGGGCTGCACAGTTATTAGAATGCAATTTTTTTCCTTTGGTGCTTACAAATTCTGTAGGTTACCAGCTTGAGGCTGTAATCTATATTGCACTGACTAGAGCATCAGTAATAGACTAGAGTACAACTAGTTGCATAGAATTTGCCTTAAATTTACTAGCTACTGTGAACCTTGAAGAGTAAGATTCTAGTTCAGATGATATCTTTATGGTCACTGAACTTGGATTGAAAGAATAAGATACATCATTGAATATTATGTAGATTCAATACTATAAAGGTAAAAAGAATACATAAATCTAATTTAAATAATTGTTTATAGAAATAACTTTTTGCCTGATTCATATTCCTTTAAGAACAATAAATGGAAAAAGGCACTCTTTATTTCAATGCACTTTCAGTGCACAGAGTGTTTCAAAATGAATAATTTCATTCTATCTACAGCTTAGTATAATTACACTTATTATATATATTCATATGTTTGATAAAATATGCAAAAATAATATTAGTTTTAATTTAAAATCTGATATGGAAAAACAGCTTGCATAAAAAACACAATTAAGGGGATAGAATCGACATTTCATACTTTTTGATGAAGAATGAAAACTTGACTCAACATTTAAAAGATAAATTAATATAGTGTGCAAAGGCCCAAATGACAGGGGTGTGGTTTACATTAAAAATAACTGTAGAAAAATAAATCTTACATTCAATGTATTAGAACTCCTCTAGATAATGTTAAAATAAAGTAAATATAAGAAAGTGGTCAACTATGGAAAGTACATTGTTTCTAGAAAAATGTAAGAAATATCTTTTCAGGAGATACGGTTTCTTTCAAAAGATTATAATGTGTATATGACAAAAGTAGCTTTTGTAGTTTAGTGGCCAGTAATTAAAATACATATATTATACATATAAAGAACTGTTTTATAAACAGTATATAATGAAAGAATCTGTCATCAAAGAATGATTTTTGAATTTTAATGATATCTGACTAATGTAAACAGGCTTTTATAATTGAAAATATTTTTACTAAAAAAAACTTCAAAATACAAAATAAGATTACAAGATAAAATTAAAATTAAACACTATCTAAAATTAGAAATATTTTTAAACTATCTAAATTACAAAAATCTTTCAAAGTAAATAACCATAATAAATACAAATAAATAAATCATTTATTGTTTTTATAAATATATGTTTGTTTTGTATAGAAACAAGAGAAAATAAAATGAATTCTACAAATCTCACAAAATACCCTCCCTTCCCCCCCTCTCATGCTCACACAAACATTTATTACATGAAAATCTAAAATGATTCAATTAACACTTAAGTCTGTTCCAAATTTTTTTAAAAATTTAATGCACAAAATTTTAAAAAAAAAATCAATGTAATATAAATGTTAACAAGTTGACAGAATTCACACACACACAAAGAAAATGTAGTCAAATATATTTTTTAAAAAAATGTCAAATCTTGATGCCGCCTCAACCATAAAATAAATTTTTAAAGAGTCATTGAAAAGTTCAATTATGACTGAAAATCAAGACTTAAAATTATATCTTTAAAAAAGACATTAAAAAATTATTTTTTAAATTCAAATATAATTACCTTTTTACAGGTTCTTCATACAAAGGTAAATAAATCATTTTTATCACTACCTCATCTTCTAAATTATAAACACACATTTTGCCCTATAATAAAAAAAAATTACAATTAAGTATGAACATAAATTTGCCTTTAGCGTTACATTAAGCTTACGTAATAATAAAAGGATTAATATAGTTTAAGAAAATAATATATTCTTATTTGATAAGGGTATTTATTGAAAGTAATTCACTGATTTCAGCTATCTCATTAAACATCCAAATAAAAATTCATATAAATATTCGTAACACAACTATAACGAAAAACATCACAACTTTCAAACCATAAAGAGAAGTAAGATCTGTGAACTTTCAGCAAAAGAAATGAAGTTATCCTTAAAAATTTACATTAAATTATCAAGAGGTTAAAAGACTCAATACAGTTATGATTACAAAATAGATTAAAAATTATATTGTGGTGGAGTTTTTTTTAAAAAAAAAACAGGTAACTCTTTGCATATAAACATTTTCTTATAGAAAATTTGTGCATAGAATTAAATGAAACTATACAAACATAATTGCAGACAACTTATAAATATTTGTTTTAATAGAAAATTTAACCCCAAATTTTAAATATTTGCTGTATTTCAAACAATCAGCTTATTAACTTTAAAAAAATTCTGATGATGCTTAAATATAAATATTTAAATACTAACATATATCAATCAAATTTTAAGTTTAAGAGAGAAAAACTATTTTTAAAATGTAAAAATACTTCAAAGCTTCTTGATAATTGTATTACCTTATGGTTAATTAGCGAGTTGGAATTTTATGGCAATAAGTTGTCATGGGACACATTGCACCAAATGAAAAGAAATTTCATTTACCTTTCAGACAATTAAGTTAGTTTTATTCATATAACTACTAAGTGTCAACAACAACAAAAAATCTAAAATTAAATGGTGAAATAAATTATTCTGTGTAAGGTTTTGCAAAGAGCAATTTCAGCCGTTGAACAGATATGTATATATGGTTTTCAAATATATGATATTTCCATGATATAAATTCATGGTTTTCAAAGAATCAACTTTTAAAAAGTGAATTCAAATTTTAATAAAAACAACAAAAAATATATGTTTCATAAGTAAAATGATCAATTTTATTTTCTTCTTTGAATACATATGGCCCCTCCCTGTTTGCATTTTTAAGGTTATTATAATAAAACTTTAGCAAATAATTTTTGCAGTCTACTATCTTTTTTTAAATGAGAAAAAATTTGTTTGATCTAAAATTATGCCTAGGAAGAAAAATTGCAAACAGTTCACTAGATAATATCACAACAGTCATAAAATTCATAATATATATTTCAATTCATTCTTGAATTCCCAATTACATATAAAATAGTTTCTTGGTGATATATAACTATGCTCTAAATAACATATTAAAACATAAGAAATTAAAAATGCCTTACGTTAACATTTATCACAGCAATAGATATATTAAGATCATACAAAGGATACCAGCACATACAAACTGGCACATTATCCAAGGTCATCCGCAGAGTTACTTCAATTTCCATACTTCTAGAATTTGTAATGTTGTACTGAATCTGAATGATTGAAAGAAAGATTCTTAAATATTGTCATTTAAAAACACTTTTAATAACATTCCTTTAATATTCACTCAAACATATTTTAAATACATAATAAAAATTTTTGCATGTGTATATACACCTAATTCTGCTTACTGATACTGTAAATAGGAGGGAGAGAATTTTAAAATATTGATCAATTAATATGAATAAATTTGAATTTAATGCCATTTTCTTAAGTAGCTAGAATTTTCTACCATTTTACTACAATGATGAAAATCTGGAATTTGTAAAGATGCGATAAACTTTTTTCAGTTAAAGGAAATTTTACCATTACAAGTTTATTAGATCAAAAAGTCACAGTAAGAAGTGTCACTGACAGTGTAATATCATTGTCAAGATATTGTTGTGGTCTTTGAATGATGAATTAAGTTCTTATGATCTAGGATTCTGTTTACAGAACCCTTACGCTTTATTTACTGTCAGGCTATGAACTTACTTCTGTATCATAGTATTAATGGTAGATTTTTTTTTAAACAACTTCAGATTGATAATATTGCCAACATTCATGTTTGCAATAACTACAAAAAAACAGTTGCTAGTCCATAATCTCTTATAGCTAGTAATTGCTAATATTTTCATTCATTTCCAATATGCATCTTAAAAAGCACCAATAATAACAATTTGTAAATTTTCAAAAAAGCATTATTCCAAGTAAAAATGTATGCTTTGAAACGAGTATGCCACCTTTGAATACTTTTTTCTTTTTCAAAAGTTTCAGTTACATTATTTTGAAGGATAATTTTGTTCAAAGTTATGACATTCTATTTTTAGACCATAACATAACACACAAAATATGCTTTAGAAATATACTCTAAACAAGTATATGCTAATGAGAGTACGGAAACTTGTTTTGATTATCTAATAGGCATTACTTGATCACTGGAAGGCAGAAAAAAATTTTACAGTTTCATTTGCACTGTAAACAGTGATTACTTCTCTGGAATGCTTTGTAACAGCTTCATAATTTAAACATAATGGACAATTAGAAATTCAATCTATTGTTTAAATTAAGAACTTATAATACATTTCAATGATTTTTAACATATACTGCTATTTTGGTAAAATTGCATAATTATAAAAGATCTTTTTACTCCATGCTGTAAACATACATTAAAAATTATTTTACTTACAATGATGCGGTCTTCTCCTAAAGTGTAAAAGTACAAATTCCCTCCTTTTGAAGGATTATTAAACATGCAATCAATAATTTTCCCCCTGTGTTGATGAGATTTTCCATTATATTGCCAAACAGGCTCTTCTGGTGGTACTTTATCCTTGCTAATCAACTGATAAACTTCAGAAGAAACAATTAAGTGCAGCTGATATCGAGACACATGGGCAATTTCATCCTATGAAAGCAAAGTATCAATTTAATAAAGTATATTTCCTTGTAAAAGCTTGTACTTAACAATGAAAGAAAAAATTAGCAACATGAACTACTTTTTAACACTTTGAAAAGGTGAATATCTTACAATACTCCTAAATTTTAAACATTGGGGGGAAAAATTTCTAAAAATTTTATTCATAATAGCATTTATTCAAAAACATGCAATTATTTCTAATTCAAAGCACATGAGAGTTAAATGAAATTATTTGTAAATAACTACACAGTTAAAAATATTTGTTTATATATATGCTGAATAGGTAATTGTAAAAATCCTTTCAATGTTTTAAAACATTTATTCTTAAAAACGTAGTGAGATAAGAACTTATCACAAATGTAATTTAAATTAATTGTTTATACATAAAGATAATAATAATACAAAGAAAGCATGTTCATAATTTTTTGAAATTACTTCTTTGTAACTGTATCGGAACTTATGGCATGATTAAGTATTAAATACTTAATATAAGCTTTCATAATATATTGAAATATATATTCTCAATATTTTTAACAAAATAACAATTCTTACAGTCACAAGCAAATGCTGTGGATCTGGTGAAAATCTGATCATAGTAAGTCTATGTCCTACTTCAGCAGTAAAACATGGTTTGGCAGCAAAACTAGCTGCATCAAAAATGGCAATTTTTCCATCTAACATTGCACATGCTGCAATAAAAATTTATATTATTTTAATAATAATATACCTTATTTACTCGAATCTAAACTACGCTCTGTTTTTCAATAATAAAGCTACTGAAAATCAGGTGCACCTTAGAATGGAATTGAAAAAAAGAAAAACATTGTATGGGGCAATTAGAGCAATTACATGTTCTAAACTATTTTGCACTATTTTTCCATTTTCTACAGATACTTGTTGAGAATGTGGGGTGCCGCTTGGATTTGAATAAATATGTTACATTGAAAATAAGATCTTGAATTACAATGATAAATACATTTATGATATTAATTATTTTAATATATTTCTAAAACACTACTTTTCATCATCCGAATCTGCAGAAAATAATTGAACTCAGATCTATATTAAAAATTATTCATTGGCTCAAGCATCCAAAAATTCTAATCTAATAACTAATCATTGAATATTGGGAGGTAAAAACTAGCACTTTTTTTAAGACATCAAAGTCAGAAAAATGCTACAATTATAGACTGCAAGACTATTTTTAAACAAGCCCTAACTATCATTTTAAATTATACAATATAGCTTTTTAAAATTAATATTAAGAAAACACAAAAATATTTAACACTTAAATGGTTATAAACATGATCTTACACTATTTTCTCATTAAATGCCACTTTAAAAAGAAATGATACTCTCAAATTATGCTCCCCCCCCCCTTCTTACAGTTTGATACATTTTCAGGAAATTGTTTAACATTACAGAGTTGCTAAAACAAATGCTTTATATTGTTTTGCTATTCTAAATTATCTTAAACACATGCGATTTAAATAAACTTTAATATATAGAACATTTAATAAGTAGACAACAATATTTTTTTTATTTAAAATGAGTTTTAAAAATATTAAGTTTTCATTTACAGTAACCATTAGAACAAAAATTATTTCTATACAGATTTTTTACTTAAGACAGTACAGCTGGAAAAAGCAAGAATTATACAATGTGTACAGAAAAAATTATTCAATCCATAAAAAAAATAATAAGTTTTTAAAAAGAAATTTCAAGATATAGCACTAAAAATGATTTATTTAATCCAAGAATTTTATTTGAATTTAAAACAAAAAAATAACGTAAAAAATTTTAAATTTTAATTTTTAAAATATAAATGAAAGACAATGTTCATATATTACATAAAAATAAAATATTTTCCTTTGAAGATAGTACTTTAAGTATTTTTTTTCGTGTTTGTGTTTATCAAGTTGACAATGCATGAGCAAAGGAGACAAAAATTAAATCTAGTTTATTCATGTTAAGAGGTGTATAAGAGCTTGAGAATAAGAAGGGATTCAACATATGAGATGAGTGTATTTTAAAAGTAAAAACAATTCACTTTTAAAGTAGAAAATAAAAAACTAAATTTCCACAGTTTCTAATTTTTGCACCTTCCTGTTAGTTTTAAAAAGTTTCATATACAGAGTTATAATATTTAATATGTATATCATTCTTTTAAATTTTTATTTTACCTAAGCCAGTTTTGTGAATGAGATCAATGGAATATTTTATAGTATGATAAATAGTAAAATAAATATAACTTTTGATTTTTATAAATTTCTTCATTTTAAAAAACACACAAATAAGAGAGAAATTTAAAGTATAAAGTACAGCCATTCTTTAGTTTTGACTTCATACAAGAGAGAATGCAGGTTCCACAGTACATCTTTCAAATGTTACTTCATGGGGAATGGAATGTAAGCAATTTTGTTTTTAATCACTTTTATTTACATATTTCATACTATCTAAAATTTACATATGAACTATTCAGCAAAAAAATTGATAAGATATTTATTTTAAAATGCACTTTACTGAACAAACTGTAAAATAGTGCATAAAAAGGAACAAAGTTTACCAGTTTATGGAATCAAAAAATATCAAAATATACAATTTTTAAGGTTAAAAAGAACTATCTTCTCTAAAATATATTTACATCAATTTTGGCAATATAATAACGAAAAGACTTGCCTACATAGTTCCCCTTGCTATCAATGCTCAAGCCCTCTACTTTGCCAGACTCTTCTAATAAATCCTTACTCATAAGAACTCTATAAACATTTTAAAATAAAAACATTTGCTATAAAACTCTTTCGAAGAAAATATGAACAAATAGCTATTAAAACACAGCTATAAAGTAAACTAACAAAATTTAGATCAGACTACTGATTCCTTTTTTTTAAAAAAAAAAAACTGAGTACTTTGATGAAGAATTGAAGACAAAAAATATTGAACAATCTTTATATTCTAGAAAAATTACATTTAAAATATCATAATTCCTTATATATTTAAAATAAGAGCTATATAACATTTGACTTTTGCATGTTGAAGTTTTCATACATTAAAATAACTTTAATATTTAATAGAAAGAATGATTCTGCCTCAAAAAAAAATTAACAATTTGTCAATGAACACAATTTAATAAATAAATTTATTTTACAAGTCTGGGAGACATGTACCATTAAAATTCAATAAACATAAAACAAAAAAATTTTATAAAAACTTCATATTCTAAATTTATAAGCCATAATTTTTCTTTCCTAAATCCTAAATTGTGCATGAGACAAACCAAAAATAATTTTAAACTTATAGTAAAATATTTTTTTATATCAGCCCAATTTTTAATTTTCATATGCACACTTAAACATTTAAAATATTTTTTAATATAAAAATTATTCATTTTATCAAAAAACATACTTGAAAGTATACCTAAAGAGTAGGGGGAAATAAATATTTATTTAAATCTCTGAACTTTGCATAAGTATACAAGTTATACTTTAATAAAAAAATATAAAAAAATGTTATTTAATAAACATTAAAATTAAAGGCTCCTCTTTTGGTCAAAAATATATTAAGCTATTTAAATTTTTCTTATTAATAATACTCAGAGTTACATTAAGGTACATAATTTGTACAGTAAGTAGGTTAATATACATACAAAATGCTTAAAAGTATTACTTATAAATAAAAAAAAATTAAGTACAAATTTTATACACATAAAACATACATATCACAATATCTTTGTTATTAATATGAATTTTGCATTTTTATAGCATACAAAAGAAGTATAACTCCAGTGGCTTCAAGGAGAATTAAATTAAAAATATATAATGTGAAAAAGTAACAGAAATGTAACAAAGTTATTTCAAATTAAAAATGTTTTTAATTCATCAGAATTATTTTGAATATTTTCATAAAATATAAAAAATAGTTAAATATATAAAAAAAATAAAATACTTCACTTTTCAAAGTAAAATTTTATCCGTGTAATAAAAAGAAAAATATTTCCTATTTTTAATGATTATTTAAATTTTTTCCCTTTAATTTACCCTCCCTTACCCCACCCCACTTTTTTTTTAATTTATGCTACAATTTCTGAGATAATTTCTAAAAATTACTAATGAAAAAAATAATTACATTTTTAATCAAATAGAAGAAAACAGTCAACGATAAAAATATTTTAGATAAATTCAATTTATATTTATTTTTGCAAAACTCCTTTAACTTGAAATAATCTAATACAAAAAATTTAATTTTTGTAATTTTGTTTTGTTTCAAATTTTGTAATTTGATTTGACAGGTCACCAAAATGTTCCATTTACTAAAATTATATGCATGGAACTAATTTTTTAGGAAAAAAACATTTCAATGTACTATGACTTGATAAAGAGAAAAAGAAATCATCTGGCAATGAACCAGTATATCTAATACTATGAAAAGAGTTCATAATAATTTCCATAGTTCATCTTTCCTTGTTTTTTGAAATTCATTAACATTAGCATTCTTTTATTTAAAAATAAAATTAAATGATAATGAAAACAGAATACACTCAAAACTCAACTTCTTACACTTCAAGGAAAAGTTAAAAGCTGAGTACAAAACTCCATCTTTATAAACATGGAAGTTAAATAAAAGCAAGGAAATATATATTTCATTTTTATAATAAGAGTATAATTTATAACAAAGAGATAACCTTGTTCAAGGATGTAACATTTTTTTTTCATGAAATTCAAATTAATAAAGAAAAATTTATCATAAAATAGCTAACAATTCATTTTCAAAAAATTAATTATTTCCAGAAAAATAATTTTAAAAAAAGATAGAAAGGGTTTTGATAAAATAAAAATTGTCCACTTTAGACTTTCTTTAGACATAAAATTTACACATTTCAATAAACAAACAATTTTGTCAGAAAATTCAAAATTTTTCGTTTTAAAAAGTCAACATGAATTATACTTTAAACATCATAACAATTTTTAAAAAATTAACAAAATTATCCTTTCAACTAAGAATCATATATATATATATCATTTAAAATGAATAAACATTTCAAAGAAATTGTCAGTTTATAAATCTGACAAAAAATTTTAAAAAATTACAATTTCTTTTTTTTTTTTTTTTTTTTTTTTTTGACTAAGGAAATTTAGAAATATTCTTAGTTTATTCTCAATTGCTTAAATTTAAAAATATCTTTTTAAAAATCCAAAACTTTTAATTTGTTTAACAAAAAAAAATTAAAATTCCTTCAGATACTTAAAAACAAAAAGTTCATACTTAGTATCATAATTCCACTTTTGAAGTCCACCATTATAATCACCAAAATAAATATATGGCCTGTAAAAAAGAAAGAAAAGACTTATAATGTTAAATGGTGTAAATTTTTCATGTGTACTAATTTTTATTGATTATTATAACTCTTATAATAATTTATAGATATGTACAGAATACTTAGCAGAAACAGCAGATGAGGAGCTATCCTAAATTTACATTAGAACATAAAAATATAGAACATAATATCCTAAAATGTCAGGATATTCTTTCTTATGTTTAACCTTTTTATACTTTATTTTAGCACAAGTTATTAATTTTTTTTATACAAGGGTAAGTCGTAAAATAAGTTTCCCCTGTCAACTATGGTCAGAATTGTAAATGAAAGTCAAAACATAGGAGACACTAAAGATGAGACATAACTTTATTTTTCCACATAAGCACCAAATACATTGAGACATTTGTCATACCCCTTGATAAGCTTCAAAAACCCCTTCAAAAAAAACTCAGGGCTTAGCATTTGGAAGAAGCATTTAAGCTATGGGCAAAAGATTAATACACCAAGTACCAATACACCATTGGGTTCAGGTCAACTGCGATCAAGCAGATGGTGCTGTTGCAGGGTCTGTATAAAGTGGAGACTCTCAGTCTGGTCCTGGTAGGTATGGAGAGAAGGTGCATTTTGAATTCTTGGCCAAACAAGGAAGCGAGAGCAGTTAATTGTTAAGAATGGGCATGTGGAGTATCAAAAGCAGAAATTCATAACCAGCTGGTGAAAATTTATGAGCTAGATGTGATGATGAAGTAAATGGTGCAGAGATTGTGCTACCAAATTTAATGATAGACAATAGCCAAGTCCAGGACATACTGAGACCTGGCCACACACAGTTATTACAGATGAAAATGTGAGGAAGGTGGATGACATAATTAAAGCCAACTGTTGTATCACCCTCAAAGGAGTAGTGAAAGAACATGGAATTAGACATCAGCAAGCTCACATGATCATCAAGAACATTCTTGGGTACAAGAAAGTGTCAGCACGATGGGTGCCCCAACAGCTGACCTTGACACACATGGAACAACACATGGCGTTCAGCCTAGAACATCTGTGCATTACCATGACGATGACAATGAGTTTCTGTTTTGGATTGTGAAGGGGGATGAATCACAAGTTCACTATTTCATGCCTGAAACAAAGGCCAAATCTATAGAGTGAAAATATCCGTCCTCACTTGTTCAAAAGAAGTTCAAAACAACCCCTTCTGCAGGAATGCTTCTTACAATTTTCTGGGATGCCCATGGAGTTTTGTTACTGGAATTTTTGGAGGTTGGAACCATCAATGCTACATGATACTGTGACACCTTGTCAAAATTGAAAGAGGCAATTCAGGAAAAATGGGCTGGGTTTCTCAGATTTGTCATTCTGTTGTTGGATGACAATGTGAGACCCCCTCAGCGACAACAATGTCAAAACCATATTGCAACTCTTGGTCAGGAGCGCCTACACCATCTGCCATATGGTCCTGATATCACATCAAGTGACTTTCATCTGTTTCCAGCCCTGAAGAAGAATCTCGCCAATTGATTGATTGATTGAATATTAACGTCGCACTGTTCAGCTACACGAGGGCTTTTGGCGACGGACCACGTAATTTTGAACCAAGGTCAAGTGACGTGGACGACACCTGAGCTGGCACCCCCCTCTCCTAACTACCACACCACACCAACAGGAGGACGTTTCAGCTCTCGACAGATTTAACGTGCATCGCTGCCCTACACGGCGGGTCTTTAGTGGTACAGGATTCGAACCCGTGACAAAGCAAGCCACGGTCCGATACCTATACCACTCGGCTACCGCGGCCACAAGAATCTCGCCAAAAGGCGCTTTGAAAGCAATGTTGAAGTTAAACAAGCCATTAAACACTTCTTCCATATGCAAAGCCCTGAGTTATTCCTGGAGAGCTTTTTAAAGCTTATCAAGCAGTATGACAAATGTTTCAATGTACTTGGTACCTATGTAGTAAAATAAAGTTGTCTTATCTTTAATGTCTCAGTCCATGTTTTGACTTTCATACACAATTCTGACCACAGTCGACAGGGGAAACTTATTTTACAACTTACCCCTGCATATTATAAAATACTGTGAAATAGTTTTAACACAAAAATGCTTAAGAGGAAATATTGGTTAACACAAACGATAGTCCTGGCAAACGATGGTGAAATGTTTAAGGTGAAAACGGTTAAGATGAAACATCGGTTAACACAAAATAATACAACGGTCTCAGCAAAACTACAATGTATTTTCATGCATTTTTTTTCTCTGAACACAAAACGAAAACCACTCAACATAAAAAGATTCCTTTTCTAGGGAATGAAAGTTTTCTGTATTATTGGACCGTCCTACTGAATCATTGGAAGAATTTGTTGCAGTAGATGAAGATAATGTTTATATATACAGCCCCAATTATGGTAGACAAAGATATTTTGAAATTTGCTCAAAGTTCAAAAAATATCACAGATACAGATTCCAAAGAAAAAAATTAAACAAATAATGTAGCTCCCCTGTTCCCACATCCTCCCAAATATACACAGTTATGTATGTATATACGCATATTCCAAAAGCGAAATGATTAACAAAATGAACAATTTGATGCTAAAAAAGAAAATAAAGAGAAAAATATAAGATTATTTTCTAAAAACTCAATAAATGTTTTGTTTTAAAAAAACTTGAAAATTTTGTATTAAATTTCATGAAATTCTTGTGAATGTTTTTGTTTCATTGATTTTTATTAAATAGATGCATGTATACATATCTCTATAAATAAAATGTACTCTAATAAACTTAATTTTGTATAATATGTTTTTTTTTTCTTTTTTGCAGTATCCTTTAACATGAAATTCTTTAAACACAAAAAAATATTTCAGGGCCCCTCAGTTTTACGCTCAATGATTTTTCACTGTTCTATGTATTTTCATGCATTTTTTTCTCTTAGCACAAAACGAAAATAACATCAAAAAATTTCTCTTCTGAAAAGGAACAAAATATGGAAAACATTAGCCCTGCAGGTTCATCATCGGAAGAATTTGTTGCCGTAGATGATGATAATGTGTGTACAGCCCCAATTATGGAAGACAAAGATATTTTGGAGTTTGTTCAAAGCTCAAAAAATATCATCGATGCAGATTCGGGTGACAAAAATAAGATGAATAATGTCTTGATCATCCAAAATGGGGAACATCATGAAAAGTATGCGCAGTTATTTAGACACACATTCCAATGGTGAAATGACTCTAAAAATGAACGTCAAACAATTCGTTCATAATTTGAAGCTATATAAGGAAATTAAAAGAAAAATATCACATTATTTTCAAAAACTCTATAAATGTTGTGTTTTACAAAACCTCGAAAATTTGCATTAAATTTCAAAGTGAATATGTTTTCCTTTTATTGATTTTAATTAAGTACATGCATATATACATAACTATATTAATAAAATGTACTTTAATGCACTTAATTTTGATGAATATATGATTTATTTATATTATTATTATTATTATTATTTTGTAAAATAATTTAATACAAAATATTTCAGTCCCCTCAGTTTCGTATTAAACGATTTTTACGGTAGATTTTTCTAAAAATAATTTTTCTTAAATTCTTTAAATTTTTTATCCTTTTGTCTCAAAATACAAAACTTTCAATTTTTGGATATATTTTTCAAAAATATTCAAATATTCTTATTCCAATTTAAATTACATAATGAATAAATTTAACATACTCTAAATAATATATCTGTATTGTAATTTTAAAACTAATATTTCAGACTTCACTATCACTTTCACAACAAACCATAATTCAATAACCCATTACAAATGTAATAAGCAAACTCAGTATTCCTCACACAATGAACTAAATGCATTTGCTATAATTACTAATTAAGTTTAATTACTAATTTTTCAATAACTAATTAAACATTTTCTATGAAATGTTCATTTCATTTCATAAGTGATTTCAAGTATGTAGCTGAAAAACAATAATAATGATAGTGATTGTTACGTCATCAGCGCACTGTAGTGCCATCTGTAAAAAATTTGTAAAGGTAGACATTGTCTAGCTGTATCCCAACAAAAGCGGGTGCACGAATAAAGTAGGCTTAGCGTTGCGAAAAAGACTGATTTTTTATTCTTTAACCAGTTTTACAGTCCACACAAATATTGACGAAACATTGGTCCTACGAAGCCAAAGAAGATGGATAAAAAATCAAAAAATAAAAATAACTCCAACGTAACTACTGAAGAGAAATTGTATCGTTTAAAAGATTCAATCAAAGGAACTTTAACTAGGTTAGAGGCTTTTACCTCAGAGAAGACAGTGTCAAAGGATACTAGTGTCACTGAAATCGAAATTAAACTCAAAAAAATTGAGCAATTACAGATAAATCTAGATAAAATAGCTGAGGATTATTGTGAAATAGAAATTTTCGAAAGCTTGGAAATCATTCAGCTGGACATTGAAGATATAAATCAACGGATCGAGACAACAGAGGTAGGTCTCAAACTTTTAATGTATTCTTTGAAAAATTCTGAAAATGTAAACATTAATTTAAATGACAATGGTAAAAATAGTATCCGCTTACCTCAAATTCCATTGCCAGAATTTTCTGGTGTAATAGCAGAATTTTCTAATTTCAAAAATCAATTTATTAATTTAATAAGTAATAATGAGCAGTTGAATGATTCGCAAAAACTATACTATCTTCGAGCATCTCTAAAAGGAGAAGCAAAGCTCTTAGAGTCGCCTAGCGATAGTTTCGATTCTCTCTTTAAAGCATTAGAAGATCGTTACGAAAACAAACGGTAGTTGATAGATTCTCATGTCCTTGAGATAATTAATTATGAAAAAATTTATAGCGAATCAGCCAAAGAACTGCGCGCTTTAATGGATTGTATCAATAGAAACATTAGAGCACTTAAAGTTTTGAAATATGAGCAGAATGATCTATCAGATATAATTTTAATAAGTATAATTCTTCAAAAAATTGACAAAGAATCTAGAAAACAATTCGAACTTTCGTTGAAAACAGCAGAAGTTCCAACATTTGATTCTATTATAAAATTTTTAGAAAAGAGAAATGCTGTGTTAGAAAACATTACTCGCATTCCTAGTACTAAAATGATCCATAAAAATACTGCAATGTTAATTAAAGCCAAATCGCTGGTAGTTAATAGTAAAAAAATAACTGTTAAACCTTGTATTCTATGTCGAAATTATCATCCTCTTTATAAATGTATTGCATTTCAAAATATGTCTGTGGAGTGCAGAAAGAAATTTGTTAGCAATAACAAACTTTGTATAAATTGCCTCAGACTTCATTATGGTGCCTGCATGTCTAAATACAAATGCACAGTTAGTGGTTGCAAAGGATTACATCATTCATTGCTTCATGATTCTGATGAACTTTGCTCTGCAGTTAAAAATCAAACTGTAGGGGAAAGGGGGATAGAGACCAATTCGAATACTACTCGGTTTGAAGGTCAGCCAGAAGTTGCGGTTTTGACTTATGGAAATAAATGTGTTTTATTAAATACATTCATGATTTTCGTTAAAAGTGCTGATGGATATAGAATTAAGTTAAGAGGATTATTAGATAATGCGTCTACGATATGCGTTATGAGAGAAGACATAGCAAGAAAAGTTGGGATTTAAATTTAGGTCTGCAAACCAATCTATAACAGGCATTAACAGGATTACGCAAGCCTCAAAATATTCAGCAAAAATTGAAATTTCTAATCGGGATTATACTTTTACACGCAATGTACAATTTTCACTTTTACCTAAAATTACCGATGTGATTCCTGTATCGAAATTAAATATATCGGATTTAAATATTCCAGCTTCAATTGAGCTGGCTGATTCTAATTTCCATATGCCAGGTCAAATAGATATATTGATAGGAAGTGAACTATTTTTTGAAATTTTAAATCCAGAACAACATTATTTGCAGGAGGGAAATGTAATTTTACAAAATACAAAATTTGGCTACTTAGTCACAGGTACCCTTCCTCAGTCACAACAACAAGCCAATTGTTGTTTAATAAGTGAACCAAGCTTAGATATAACAGTAAAGAAATTCTTTGAACTGGAATCACTTCCAGATTATTCTAAGGAAATAACAAAAAATGAAGAGGAAATTTATTGTGAGGAACATTTTGTTAGCACCTATAAAAGAGATAAAACGGGAAGATTTATAGTTCGGTTACCCATAAAGGAAAATGCAGAAACATTATTAGGATATTCCAAAGAGAATGTGATTAAACGACTAAATGGTATTTGGGAAAAATTAAACAAAAACAATACAATGGGAACTTTGTATAAAGAATTTATGAATGAATATGAACTTTTAGACCATATGGAGGAGATTAAAAATGAAACATTAGATAAGATTAACTATTACATTCCTCATCATTCCGTATACAAACCAGAGAAGACATCCACTCCATTGAGAGTTGTCTTCGATGCAAGTGCAAAAACAACAAGTGGTTTTTCTCTAAACTCCATTTTATTAAACGGAGGAATTATTCAACAAGATCTCTTTTCCATAGTCAGTTGATTTAGAAAACACGAGTACGCGTTTAGTGCAGATATTAAAAAAATGTACAGGCAGATACTTGTTGATCCTAATCAAAGGGATTTACAATGAATTATGTGGAAGACTAGTGCAGATGCTCCAATCAAGACTTACAAACTAGCTACCGTAACCTATGGGACAGTTTCTGCACCATTTTTAGCTACCAGGACCTTAAAGGCCATAGCAGATGAAGAAAAAGCGGAATTCCCTGACGCAGCAGATGTGATTTGTAATGATAGTTATATGGATGACATTCTTTCTGGAGAGTCTACATTAGAGGGTGCTAAAAAACTCCAAACCAGATTATCTCAACTATTACAGAGAGGGGGTTTTGAGCTACACAAATGGGTGTCAAATAGCCCAGAACTGTTGAAAGATTTATCTGCATCTTCCTATGTGTTTGATAAGGAATTTCAGGATGCTCCAGTGAAAACATTAGGTATGCTATGGGATCCAAAGGTGGATTGTCTCACATACAAAGTAAAGATTAGTGACAAAGTCAACTTCTCAAAAAGAGACGTGCTTTCAGAAATTGCAAGGCTCTATGACCCTTTGGGCCTGATAGGACTCATTGTTACGAAGGCTAAGATATTCATCCAAGAACTTTGGAAAATAAAATTAGATTGGAGTGAACAGCTACCACCAGATGCAATGGAAGAGTGGATGAACTTCTACCAAAAATTATCGAAAGTAAATAACTTCAAAATCCCAAGGTGCATTCTACTTCCTGCAACAATATGGATTGAAATACATGGCTTTTCCGATGCATCAGAAAGTGCCTATGCTGCTGTTGTCTACATAAAATGTTTCAACGAATCTGGACAATCTCAAACTAGATTATTATGCAGCAAGTCCAGAGTGGCTCCTTTGAAAACACTCACCATACCGAGGTTAGAACTGTCTGCAGCTTTACTACTATCGAGATTAGTCAAAAAGGTTGTGCCAATTCTACAATTACCTATTCATAAAATTTGGATGTGGACGGACTCAACGATTGCTTTAGCGTGGATAAAGACTGAACCTCATAAACTCAAAACATTTGTCAGCAACAGGGTGGCGGAGATACAAGCACTTTCAAAGGACTATCATTGGAAACATGCGAGTTCCAATGACAATCCTGCCGACTTAATTTCTAGAGGCTGCAATGTAGATGAACTTTTAAAGAACAAAATGTGGTTCTCGGGTCCAGATTTACAAACTGATAAATACGAGGACAATCAGCTTTTTCCTGATCCTTCCTACAGAGATGAACTAAAATGTGTGTTGACTCTTTCAATGACTGAGTGTTCTTCAAATTTTTATGATGAACTCTTTAATGTTACAAATAATTTCATAAAATTAATTAGAATTTTTAGCTTTATTTTTAGGTTCATTAATAACATCAAAGCTAAGGAGTCTTGTAATAAGGAGAAGTATCTAACTGCAGACGAGATAAAGAGGAGTACGGAATTTTTAGCTAAAATAGCACAATTAAGTGAGTTTAAAGCAGAAATCGATGCCTTGAAAAAAGGTAAAGGTGTTTCAAAAACAAGTAAGTTAAGGGCTTTAGATCCTTTCTTAGATGAGAATTCTTTACTCAGAGTTGGTGGAAAGCTTAGTAATGCTGATTTACCATTTGAAGCAAAACATCAAATAATTATACCTAGTAAACATAAATTTACTAAATTACTTTTTGAGCATATGCATAAGAAGTTTTTTCATATTGGTGCTCAGGGTTTAGTACATCAAATTAGAATGCAGTTTTGGCCCATTAATGGCAAGGGTATTGCACGAAAAACAGTTCATGATTGCATTGCATGCTTTAGACAGAAGCCTACTGGGGTAGATCAATTAATGGGAAATCTACCATCAGAGAGAGTAACTCCAAGTGCGCCATTTTTAAACTCTGGGGTGGATTTTTGCGGACCTTTTCAAATAAAATTTAAAAATCAGAGAAAGGGGATATTTTCAAAGGTTTATGTTGCGATTTTTGTATGCTTGACTACAAAGGCTATTCATTTAGAGGCAGTGACTGATTTAACAACTGAGGCATTTATTGCAGCTTTGAAGAGGCTATGTGCCCGTAAAGGCTGCATTTCTACATTAATGTCCGATAACGCAACTAATTTTAAAGACGCAGCTGCAGAATTAAATCGTTTCATAAAATTAATTTGTAACAAAAACGAGACATTAGCAAATTATTTTGCTTCAGAAGCTATCCAGTGGAAATTTATCCCACCTCGTTCTCCTAATTTCGGGGGTTTGTGGGAGGCAGGGGTAAAATCATTCAAACACCATCTCTATAGAACTTTAGTTAATAGTAAAATAACTTTCGAAGAATTCGAGACAATAATAATTCAAATTGAAGGTATACTTAATTCACGTCCATTAGTACCATTGTCAGATAATATCAATGAATATGAAGTTTTAACTCCTGGACACTTTATAATAGGTCGACCTATCAGTGCAATACCTGAGCCCGCAATTTTAGATATTTCAGATAATAGACTATCTAGGTGGCAGTATACAACAAAGTGTGTACAAACTCTTTGGAAACGCTGGAAAAATGATTATCTTAATCATTTACAGCAGAGAAACAAGTGGCAGTTCGAGAAAAATAATGTTGCCGTAGGGTGTTTAGTGCTTTTAAAGGAAAATGATTTGCCTCCCTGCAAATGGGCAATGGCAAGAATCTTGGAGGTTATTTATGGAACTGACGGTAAGGTCAGAGTCGTTAAACTAAAAACTGCCCCGGGGTTCTCACACGTTCTATCTCAAAAATATGTATCTTACCAATAGAAAATAATAATATAAATTAAATTGTAATGTGAAGTATATTATATTCTTAGAATATAGTATTTTTCTATTTTTGAATATTGTATTTTTTTTCTTATTTTAGAATACTGTGTTTATTTGTATTTAATTCATTTAGGCATTTGTAAACTGTATATAGCAAATTGCATTTTTTAAATATATTTTTTGAAATATTGTATATTTCAACGCCGGGCGGAATGTTACGTCATCAGCGCACTGTAGCGCCATCTGTAAAAAATTTGTAAAGGTAGACATTGTCTAGCTGTACCCCAACAAAAGCGGGTGCACAAATAAAGTAGGCTTAGCGTTGCGAAAAAGACTGATTTTTTATTCTTTAACCAGTTTTACAGTCCACACAAATATTGACGAAACAGTGATTATAAGGAATGAATTCAAGTGCAAATTATTTATGAAAACTCATATAATGCATGCTAATAAACCAGTTTCAAATATTTAAAATTAATTTTTATTAAAAAAAATTGACTATATATATAATATTGTCTTACTTTGTAGGATGTACTACAACACTCTTTACAGTGTAAGCAGTTCCTGAAAGAACATCAGTTATTTCAGAAGATGAGATTTTAACATATCCAGCATATCCATCATCAGTACAAACAATAAAATCATTTTTTTCAAAAGGAGACTCTTTTTTCAACTTCCTACCCAAAGCTTTAAATACTGCTCTGTAATAAAAGAATAATTATTGAAGTTTATGGTATCAATATAAATATTCTTTCTTTTAAAATGAAAAATATATTTAAAAAGAAATAAAATATTCACATCACAAAAAGAGAAAAAAGTAAAATTTCTTTAAGTGTTCTAAGATTTTACTCACCTACATATAAAAGATTATTAATAATTGTATATCAATTCATGAAAAAATTTTAAGCTCATCAAAATACATACTCAGATAACTAGTTTCAAATATCAGAATGAGCTAAAAACTATTCCCACATCTTTTTCTTCAATGACTCAACAGCCCTGGGCTTTTCCAGACATCTCTACTTTTGGCAACTGCTTACCAGTATTTACAAGCTTTTATTTAATTTGCAATGTAATTTGTTCAGGTGAAATCTTGCAACTTAATTTTAAAGCTGAAATTATGTATACACGTTTAGTTTGGATGACAATTTTTGACCATTTATATTCCGATATTGCAATTAGTTAAAAATATATTAATTAAAAACATTAAAATGCATAATTGTTTTACCCCTGTTGGCTTTTTATTCTGTCGAGCAGCTTATCGGATTGAACTTAAAAGAAGTTCCGATTTTTTTACATTTGTTTAAAAAAAAGCCATCTAATTGTTTCTATCAAACTCAGATAAAAAAAATTACATAATCGGAAATATCATTTATTTCGATAGGATATGGTATAAAATTTCTATTTTTTACGATATTTTTCTAAAATGAAACAAAATCGATGCGTTTTTATGAAATAAATTTCTAAATCGTTCCGTATGAATTTTTTCCCCCAGTTAATGACTCGATATTCTGCACTAAAAAATTCAAGCTTTTCTCTTTTAGAATCAGTCATTTTAAAAATGAAATGCTGAAAACTTTTTTTTTACGATTTTTCAAAAACTACACAAATTTTTAATTAAACATTTAATAACTTCGCCATTTTTAAAGATAATCGCACGAAACTTTCTTTTCGTTTGTAGAATAGTATTATCCAAATTCTGTACAAAGATTGAAAAAAATTGTTTAAAATTACGGATTTTAAAAATTGTTTTGTGTTTTTCGTTTTTAATATAGTATTACTGTAAAAGCAAAAAAAAAAGTTTTAATATTTTGATTAATTTTACTTTTTCCAATGTTGTTTTGGTCTTACAGTATTTCCTCCCCCCCTCATTATCCTCTTGTTTCGGCCCGAGTGAAATATTAATCATATGTATGTGGCCTGGCGAGAAAAAGGTTGAGTACCCCTGAGCTAGACTGTTCAAAATTAACCGGCATATGGCCTTGCAACAATGATGTGTTGAATGAGATGAACAGACTGAGAAATCTGTCCAGTGATAACTAAAAGGTAAAAAATAAATTAAAATTAAAAAAACTTTTTTTAAATCAAGCTTTTATTTAAATGTGCTAAAAAGAATAAAACTTTTCTTTCAAAACTTTTTTTACTATCAACTTATTACGTCATTACATAATTTATGATATAAAAGCTTGTCACAAGATTTACCTGTATAGATAAACAAGTAAATTAAATAACTTGATCTGATTGATTTTAATTTTTTAAATTTTCAAATTAAGTAAATAAGAGTACTTAAATCTCGCAACAAGCTTTTATATCATAAATTGTGTAACGACGTTATAAGTTGATAGTAAAAAAGGTTTGAAAGAAAAGCATTTAAACAAAAGCTTGTTTTTAAAAAAGTTTTTTTACTTTCAATTTATTAACCTTTAAAATATTGAGATTTTTTTTGATGCAATCAATCCATCTTAACGGGGGTCTGCCCCGAGTACTATTTTCCATGGGCTTTGCCAGAAACATTTTCTTGCAACAACGATCTTCATTCATTCTAGCCAGATGACCAGCCCATTTAAATCTCTGTAATTTGACAAATTTTACAATATCAGGTTGTTTGTAAATTTTATAGAGTTCTAAGTTAGATTTTCTTCTCCATGATCCATTCAACTGGACCCCACCAAAAACATAATGCAAGATCTTTCTCTCGAAAATTCACAAAGCTTTCTCATCATGTAAAGTCGATACTCACATCTCTGATGTATAAGTCAGGAAAGATCTTACATCTTTTGTAAAGAAGCGATTTAGTTCTTAATTTGAGAAAGCTGGATTTTAAATAACTCTTCAAGGTATAAAGACATCTATTTGCAGCAATGGTTCTTTTATAAATTTCTGGGGGGACAACTCATTTTTATCATTTATCTTCATTCCCAAATAAGTAACACCATTAATTTTTACAAATTTATAATTGACAATTTCTATGTGACTGACTTGTAAGTCAGACTTTAAGCGAGGTAAATATTTCATTTTACTTTTATTTACAGATAAGTTAAACCTGCAAGTCCTTTGCAATAACATTTAATTTGCAAACTATAATCGTACCTTTTTATTATCAGTAACAAAAAAATTTTTTTAAACAAATTTATTTTTAAAAAAATATGTCAAAACAAAGAGAATAAATATATTATAAACGTGAAATATCTTTCCCAGATAACTGATCTAAACTTACCCATTAATCAGTCCATAAATTATTATTAACACCCTTGTCATTTTCTGATTATTCATATCTTTTGTTTCAACAGTGAATCACACAGGAATTTTTTTAACACATTTATCAGTTTTCACATAGCAATGAAACCAATCTCAGAGTACCATACATTTTAGTACATAAGTATTTATATGCTTTACATTTAATTATCGTTACACTAACCAATGTTCCCCTCTCACACACCTCAAAAAAGTGCATTTTTGTAGTTACAATGAATCATATAAAAAGTTTTTAAAAACTGAAAAATTTACTGTTAGTGGATTTTCTAAGAAATTTAGTATTCTCCCTAACAAACTCCCATAAAACACAAATAAGAAAATTAACATTCCACAAAGTAATATTTCCTAAATATGTGTGGTAGAACCCTCTCAGTATAGAAGGCGCTGCTTGTAAAAACATGCTTTGTTTACACCAGAGATCTTGTCTACGTGACCGAGTGCAGATGCACTCCATATTCCATTAAACTTATTATTTAATCTTACACTTGTCTTCGATGATTTATTGAATTTAATTGAGTCTAATGATTGTGATGATATGAAAGTTGATTGATATAAAAGCATTCTACCACTGATTAACTGAACCACTGATGATAGTAGCAATGTGATTTTTACAGAAATATCATAATACTTTAATAAAAATATATTAGAAATAAGTTTTAAAGACAAATATGTGTTTTTTGCTTTTTTTTTAACAAATAAATCAGAATTTGGAGAAATCTTGAGGTTTTAACAGCTAAGAAATTCCACAGGCATTAAAATGTGTATATATTTTCATTACTATTTAAGAACAGATCTAAAAGGAGTAAAAGACAGCCACCCCAAAACAATTTTTCCTCGATTGACTAAATCATCAAACTATTGATTATTGTAATTACAAAGAAAATAAAAAAATAGTTAATTATGAAGACTTTTAAGCTGAAAATGTTTAAAGTTTGTAAAAAACACATACTCAGTTTTGCTGTGAATGTAGTAGTCTAGCAATTTCTAATGCAGCAGCTAGTATATTTTTACAAATTCTCCTTTTTTCTTTTATAATGTTAAAGATAAAATATATACTTTTAAAAAAGGCTAAAGCTTGCTAACATTTTTCATGATAGAATATTATTTTTAAAATGTGTTCCATATCACTTATTTTAATTTAACATGTTAATAATTAAAAAATAAAATAGTTTAAAATGCATAGAATTCAGCTTAATATAATATTGCATATTTTTCTGTTATCCAGTACTAATGTAGATAGATTTATATCTATAATAATTGCCAAACAAATGTAGCAAGAGTTTTTTAAACAAAGAATCAGAACTGTATAACTCAAAATATGATAATCTTGTGCCTTCAAATATTATTGATTTTATAAGGCTATAGTTTGTATATTGATTGTGTACCTGTATATATATTTTTAAATACTCATTTAAGGATAGTTATATATTATACTTTATGTTTAGAATATAGATAGAGCTGTTTTAACAGCTACCTGATTGACTTGTATCTATAACAAAGTGTGGGAGTAAAATAGTGAAAAATTGGACAGAAAAGAAAGAATATTGTGAAGTTGTAATTATTAGGTCTCCTCTCTCTCTCGATTTGCAGTAGTCATATATATACAGTGGTGGCAAAAAGCCCTGAACACACTCACCTTTTTGCGTAATTTTTGTGTTTGACTTCATTTTTCGTTATGAAATTATCGCACTATCTTAAATATTGTTATTGATTTTAATGTATTTTTTCATGCTGATTTCAAATCTGTTTGTAGATTTCATCTAAAGTAAATAGTTTCATTGATATGTTGAAAAGACCTTGACAAGAAAGCACAAGGTCACTGTAAGAATGAGTGAGTATACTTTCCACAAATGAAATGCTCCGTTATTTCAACCAATCAGAGAGCAGTAGCGATAAAGGGTTGAAAGAAAAGGGTGAAACGTGGTTTATTGTATTGAATGCAGTTGTGTGCTTGTGGAAAATAGTGTATTGAAAGCAATTTGAAGTGCGTTTGTGGAAAATATTGGAATTATGGCTAAATTTTTATATCTGCCTGAGAATAAAAGGTACAAAATAATACATTTGAAGGAAGGTTATTCTATGCGCCAAATTGCTGCTAAAGTATCATGTGGCTTTTCTACTGTTGAGAATTTTGAAAAGATTTTCTGAAACAATTTTTATTGCGAACAGGGGGCAATTAGGACGACCAAGAAAAACATCTTTACGTGAAGACAGGTTATTGCACAGAATTTCACTTTCAAACAGAAAGCTTAATTCCTCGCAAATTTTGAAACAATGGACTTTGACATCAAATGTGTGTGCCCAAGAACTGTTAGAGGAAGACTGCTGGAAATTGGGTTATGTGGCTGCAAAGTGCGCCCAAAACCATTACTGACTGAATTTCAACGCATGAGGCAATTGGAGTGGGCAAGGGAACATTCATTATGGACTATTAAAGACTGGGGAAAGGTAATATTTTGTGATGAGAGTCAGTTTTGTATTTCTGGCAACCAAAGTAGTGGCTATGTAAAATGACGCACTCATGAGGAATTCAGCCCTCAGTGTCTGAAGCCCACAGTAAAGTACCCGACATAAGTGATGGTATGGGGTTGCATGTCTTCTCATGGTGTTGGAAGACTTCACATCGGTAGTGGAACAGTGAAAGCCATGGATTACATTGAAATACTACAAAATAAATTGCTACCAACTGCGAGAGATCTTTTTAGGAATCAGTCATGGATTTTTCAGGACGATAACACCCCTTGTCATCAAGCAAAGGTAGTCGAGAAATGGTTGAAAGACCATACTGTGAATAGAATGAACTGGCCAGTAGTCTCTCGACCTTAATCCGATACAGAACTTATGTTTTAAAATTGGTTATGAAATTTCAAAGAAAAAACCTTCAAACAAACGTGAATTAATTGAAGCTTTAATATTTTCCTTTAACCATATTGTCACGAAAGATCTTCTTTTGAAATTGAAGCATTCCATTCCAAAAAGATGTAGAGCCGTAATTAAAGCAAATGGCTGGCCCATAAAATATTGATTTTCTAACATGTGACAACAATGTAATTTTCAAAATGCTTATATATATATTAAATATACCGTATTTGTCAATTTTCGTGTTATTTTTCTTTGCATATTATATTATTCTATATTGTTTTATTCTGCACATATTTCACATTGTGTTCAGGCAGCTTTACTACAAAAAATATTTTAGTCATTAAGAAACTAGTAGTAGATTTGAAATCAGCATAAAAAAATACATTAAAATCAATAACAATATTTAAGATAGTGCGATAATTTCACAATGAAAAGTGAAGTCAAACACAAAAATTACGATAAAAAATGAGTGTGTTCAAGACTTTTTGCCACCACAGTATATATATATATATAAGTTGCCTGTTCAAAGAGTTAATGGAAGTTTCAATAAAGGTAAGGAGATTAATACAAATTTCACAATGTATATTAGCAATGCATATAGTTTGATTGTTCTTCAGATGAATGGTGACTGGCTAATGAAACTTTATTTATATTTGAATATTGGATACATTAATAAACTGTTATCATTTTAAATTAAACAAAGAACTTGCTCATATATATAGATAGATAGATTACACCATTTTTTTTCAGCAATTTAATTCCATATTTTAATTTATAAAATGTATTTTATGTTGAACTATTTTCATGAAGCCTATTAGGAGATAAAAGAAGTAATTATTTCCAAATATAATGATATTTTAAACAATTTAATAGCCACTTTTAAAAATTTTAATTTGTGAGAGATCCAAAATTTCAAATGCAAAAAATTATATATTAAGTTATGCTTGATAAATATATTTTGTGAAGTATATTCATGAAACAAGAATAACTGATGGAGAAATACTCACTGCTTAAAGCTAAATTTTGGCTTAAAATTAAAAGAAACAGCAGCAATTGAATTGCCTGGAACTTTAATAGACCTAAAAATATAAAATTGAAACAACAAAATTAATCGTTTTATACACATATTAAATATTGATTTAAATTTTTACTTGTGATGAAAATATGTGCTTGGTATCTTAACAATTTCTACATTTCCAAGGATAATATCAACAATATAAAAAAAATACGTCATGAATTATCATAATTACATCTGAAAGTTTAACATTTCATGAAAAGAATTAGATTCTTGTAGTTTTTTTGTCAAATATCCACTAAAAAAAGTCTCCATTGCCACAGTTTTTGAAGTATTACTTTCATTACATGTAATTTATGTAATACAAGCTTATCCCCCCTCCCCCATTGACACACACAAAAAAGCTAGCAGAAATTTTTTTTTAAGTTTGATAATTTTTACTATAAATTTGAAAGCAAAAGCTATTTATTAGAATTTTAAAAATGTTTTCTGAATTTCAGAATTTTATTGCCTAAAAGAAAAATATCGCAACAAATTTTGTAAAAAGACTGGTGGAGAATGGGCAAATTAAATGCAAAACATACTTAATCCTTTAATCAAAACTGTCAATAAAGATCTAGCATTGTACAAGTAAAGAAATTTAACCACAGAATTTCATAACAAATCAACAAAATCAATTTATTTCTGGATACTAAGGTTAAAATAAAACTTCAATAGGAAATACTTTGAATCTTTGGAAAATAGAAAAAGATATATAAAAAATATACTCCTCTAAAACAATATTTTACATATTAAAAAATGTATACTTAAAAAAAAATTCTCTCATTTACATTATTTTACACAATTTTAGGATTAAGGTGAATAGTACTATTGAATTTTTTTTTTTCATAATACTAAAAATATTTCATTTGTTGCAGGTGATTACAAGCATGATTACCAATTTAAAAAACAGAAGGCAAAGATAATAATAATGAAATATTTATAACTATTTATTTCATTTTACAAGTATAATCTTAGTTTAAATTTTATCTTTACATTAAAATTATTTTACTATAAAAAATGTTACCATAGAAGTTGAAATGTTTCATTAAAGAAGCAAACTTTGCTTTCACTCGTTCCAACTACAATTAAATTTTCACAAATTCCTAAATATGTTATTGCACAATGAGAAGTAAAAGCTTGCATCATACGAAGGCAAATTCTTTGCATAGGATCAATTGTTAACACAGATTTAATAGACTGAGCTATAATAAATTAATCAAAATTATAATATAAATTTTTCAAAAAAATTTTGTTAAATTTCATAATTTGAATTATTTTAAATGTTTGCTTATAATGCTAAAAATTTACTTTGCAAAATTTAGTGTATGAAATGTTAAATATATATACTGGGGACTGACTCCTTTACTGCTCGGTTTTCATATAAATTATATAATGAATTTTAAAAATTATGAAATTTAATTCATACTTAACACTAGAACCACAGCAGTTTCAGTATACCTAAAACTGCGAGCTGGGTCAAATTGACACCAATTAATAAAAACCTGTGTTGTAATCATAAAAGAATGCTTTAAGTATTTGACAATGACATTTATTCATTTTTAACATTAAATTATTATAAGTGATAAAAAATAATAAGATATTACAATACGGAACAGTTAGATAAGATATTACAATATTGTATACAGTTAGTAAAATAAATATGCAGACAACTTAGTAGAAATAATTAGTATTTTACCAGTCAAGTTTTCCTACACAGTTCATACACATTTTGGGCAACTTTTTATATATTTTGTACACTTTCCACATATCAGTATTTTACAGTCAAAACAAGTATCTACAGTTTTGTTTCTACACTCTAAAGCAAGCTTGGTAATGAACCATTTTTCGCATCTGCCCAGATTCTTCAGTAGTATCCTCTTTTGTCTGTGTATCTGACTTGTACTTTCTTTTGTGCATATACGCACTACAGAACTATCCAATGAGTTGTTAAAAATATTCTCTCCTCTTAAGTTTTTTTTTCTAGTAACTACTTTATATAAAATCTATGAACTAATCCATACAAGATCCATTATTGTAAAATACATGAACTGGTCACCTCCTTGGTCCTGCCTTCTCAGAATATTTCCGAGCCATTTGGTTGGCAGCGCCGACACCAAATTTTGTTGAGTTATACAATTATATTGTTTCTGGAAGCTTTTTAGGGTGATTACTGTCGAATATCAACTGTGGTATGAAGAGAGCTCAATAATCTCTCGCCATAGTATCATGGAAAAAAGGAGGACCCCAAACAACAAACCACAGACTATAAAGCTCTAGATTATTTGCGCCATATATACCTTGAGCTTACAAAATTGATTTAAAAGCATCTAAATCGCCTAAAGTTGATGACCATTCATTTTTCCCAGTCGACGGTGAGCTTCTTCCTCTGTACAATTTTTGATATGACGAAGCATAGGCTCATCTATAAATAGCCTCCATGAACTGGTTGCATAGCCATTTTCAATATTTTACTTTGCATAACTGGTTAGACCCCTCTTTTCTTTGAAAATATTATGTTCAGCAATTCTTCCACGCATACAACTTCCACAGGTGATGTTTTCCCAACATGTTCCATCATTTGTAACAAAAGTTCTAGAGTTCGTTTCATCTGGATTTGAATCTGATAACTTTTTACGTTTATTTACACATTGTTTTTCTTCCCAGAAGTGGGTATCTGCTAGTACATTGTACAGGGAAATAAGATATGCTATCTTCATCCGAGGAAATGTTTTCTTCATCTGAAGGCACATGTTCATCCTCGCTGAAAGTAATTTTTTCATCATTATCATGTTCAGATTCATTTTCTAATGATTACCGCATATATTTGAGGACCTCACTAACTGTTAATTTATGTATATTTCTTCCAGCCATTTTCACCTAAGATCAATTTTATCTCCCCATGTCAACTAGGTTGCAAAAATCAAACAGACTGGTACACTCAAGCTATCTCCAAGGCAATGCTAACAATCAATTGTGCAATCATAAAGAACCAGATGTACACCCGTTATACTACCGCATTGGCTATGGCAGTATTGCACCACATTCCATTCAATAGGCCAAAACAAAAAACATTAGAGAGAATACATTCCTTGATTACGCTAACCAGAGGCATTTTTCCAATACAGAATGATAACTGGAGGGGAGAGAGGCTGCAACACTGGCTACAACTACAACAAAATTCTCAGCAGCTCTTCTGTTATCAGTAATAATCTAATGGCCTTGACATATTTTTCTGCATACATCTGGGAAATGGAAAGAGGACTGAAAAAGTTTTCCCATTCAAGGAAATGTTGAATTGCAAATTTAGTACTTGTGATTATAGTGGGGTCAAAATGACCAATTCTGCGGTTTTAGGTATAAGTATTAAAAACAAAAAAACAATAAGTATTTAACATATCATATTTTTATAGATTATTATTGGCATAAAATTAGGAAAAGAGTCAAGAAATTTTTTTCAATTCCATTAGTAACTTTTTGAGAATATTGGAAACAAAATTGCTTTTGGGTCAAAATGACCCCATTCACGGTTCTAGTGTTGAATTTACTTCCATAAATACTTTAAAATAATACACATCCATCTCTTTCATAATACATGTTCATTATGAATTATACATACATATGTTTGTGTACACAATACATAAAAATAGATTTTTAAAATACTACAAGAGAGGAATTATATTAAAATTTAACATAAAATTACTACACATTTTACCTAAGGCTTTAACCCTCTTTAAATATACAATGCAGTCATAAAAATAAAAAATGGGATACTAACTTTTGCCACTTGCATTGTAGCTAAATAAAATTATCATTAATGTTAATGGAATGGTTATGAATAATGGTTCAAAGGAAATTAAATAATATTAATGGATTAATAACCAACATACTTAGTTTCTACAAAAGAATTATCTTTATCTCTCTCCTTCAGGCCCCCCCCCCCTCTTCCTCTCAAAATTTTTATCCTAAAATTAGTATAAATTTCAAATTTAAAAAGATTATGCTTGAAAAGTTTTGATTTACAAGGGTTTAAAAATGAATACCTCAAAAACATTTCAGGATATAAAATTTTCTAATAATTATTTTCAAATCTAGATACCTTTTTTTCCAAATCCAGATTTTTTTTAATAGATGGAAAGATCAATATTATGAAAAATATGAATTATTAAATTCAGTTTTAAAAAAAGGTAATACCAACTTATAAATGTATGCTTTGATGTCATTAAAACCCTTAAATCAAAAATTTCATGCAATTCTCTTCATAAGTTTAGGAAATTTTCACAACCAAAGTTCATTATTGGAAATTGTACCATCTTAAAAGGACATATACTTACAAACCTTAATTAACTCCTTAATTCAATTAATCTCTTAACCTGCTTATCACATGTAGTTTTATTAAATGAGGAGGGAAGAATTAAGAATCCCTTGTAATGAAATGCATTTTTAATCCAAATTGATGATTTTTTTCTATTATTTCAAGAACTATAATGATTGGATTTGAATGAACATTGAAATATCAAGCAAATTCAAATCATTAATTACACAGAAAAAGGGGTGGGAAGTTCTGTGAAAAAAAATTATTCAAAAGTTAAACAGCTATTTTTACAAAGTTAATGTATTAACATAATTTTGTTCCATTAGAGCCATTAAAATAGATACAATGGAGCAATGCAAAAGTTAAACATATGTTTTTTATGACTGCCCATACATTAATTCTTAACACCTTTACAACTAAGAAAAACATTTTACCCCATTTTAAAATTTGTGATTGTCATCTTTAATTACAACCTTACCTGCATTTTTTTTCTAAAGACTTTTAAAATAGAACATATATTGAACACAATTACATAAACAGGAACACTTAAGGAAAGAGAAAGAACTATTGAACCAATTGGCACCAATGAAAAATACTTGGGGCTGTATTCTTATTACTACTTTCAGTATACACTATATAATATATTACTGTTTTTTCTCAAATGTTTATGTCTCATTTGACTTATGTAATTTTGTGCAATAATAAAGTACATTTGGAAAAAAAATGCCAGATAAAACTACACAATGACCCAAATTGAATTGACACAGTTTGATCCAAAAAACTACACATTGTTATGTATTTTTATGGTTTTTTTATCTCTAAAAAAACTAAAATAAACAGTTGCAAAGTAATATATACTCTTTACAACCTTATGGCCTAGTAAAAGAAAAAAAATTCAAAAATTTACTTGTCTTTTCCTTGACATAAAGAGGACGACCCCATAAAATAACTTTTCCTTTACTAGTGCCAGTAATTGCCAATGGTGACACAGGCGAAAAAATAGTTTGTGTAAAATCTCCAGCTTGCTTACATGCCTTCTGTTACAGAAAACACAAATAAATAATAGATAAAAATTTGTTTTTATATTGAATTTAAATTTCATAAATAAAAAATCAAAAAGTATTTTTTACATCAACAAAATTTGTATCACAATATATTACAACTAAAATTTAGAGTAAAATTTTAGAATAAAGAAATTTTAAATATTTTTTGTTATATCTTGAGCTTAATAATAAGTTTATATCTTGAGCTTTTAATCTCACTGGCATTTCATTCACTGAACAGAAGTAATTGTCCTGTAAGAATTCACAATATTGTAACATTCAAGAACAGCTTCAAAAAAAGCTGATACAGTTTTCTCAACTTTACAACAAACTAAAACTTAAAATTAAAATCTTGCTGTAGTTGCCACTTCAATTGATTTCATAACAGAAAAGCCTCATTCTTAATTTGTCTAGTTTAAAACCAATTTATTCAGAATAAAATGAAACATTCAAAAAGCATTTTTTACTTTCAAAGAAAGGAGCTACATCTACATAATCTTCATCTTAATTTCAGAAAAAAAACATAGCTGTAACATTTAGGAACTTTTCAAATAACCTCCCACAGATGATACAAACACCTTGGAATTCTACTTATAGTCTAAGAACACTTCCACATGTTTTTTTTTTTTTTTTTTTTTTTTAGATATATTTTTGAAATATTAAAAACAAAATTCTACAATCTATATTCTCCATTATTATAATATTGCTAAAGAAATCACTATTTCAAAAACATTATTAAATAATATTAAAGTATAGTAAAACAGTAAAAATGTAAATAAAATACAATCACAAAACAGGACTTACTTCATCATATAAGCTATCTAGACTCAAAACAGACTTTATAATTCTGTCATTGTCCTATAAAACATATATATATATATATATATATATATATATATATATAATATTCAAATAATTTTTCAAATAATTTTAAAAAGATGCTCATAATCAGAAGATAATATAAGGTTATATACTCATAAATACACATACCAGTTTAAAAAAGGTGACATCTTTTTTACTACAAGAAATAAAATGAGTTGAATCTTTTGTATGAAATGATGCAAAATGCTAAAAAGACAAGAAAATTACTTCTGAAAAACAAATTAGCATTTCCACCAGCTATGTAGATAGAAATTAAAATAAAATATTTAACAGAAAAAATAAAAACAAAAATATCTTATTGAGCATACATAAAATAATTTTAAATAATTTTGAAACAAATATAACTAAATATATAAAAATTATTCAGTCTTGATTCACATTTATCTTTGAATATTCATGACAAGAGAAAAAAAAATTATTTGAAATTTGAAGCACTTTATGCATTTTGAGATTTTAATACATTCCTGTTTATAAATTCTTTCATCGAAATCCAATAATCTTGATATATCAAACTATGTTACCTGGAATGATTCCCTTTCAGTAAAAGAATAAGTAGAAAATGGTAACATTTCTTTCTTTTTCCAATTCCACAAAGATAATACCTACAAAGATTACAAATAAAACATTGCATTTCCTAATCCACAATATAAGAAATATTTACAATATTACTATTACAATCAAACTTTTCAGAGATCAATTAATACACATATTAAAACCTTAAAGACAGAAAAATTTTAATTGATATAACATATTACTTGGAAAGGATTTGTCATCGTAATATTAAAAATAAAATTTTAAAAATATAACTTTATAGTAAAAATAATTGCCATTATTTATTAACTTTAAATTATTAAATTATCTAGCTCAGAAATTTGACATTAACAAAATTCAGAATTTTAAATTTATAGATACAATCAAACATTATTGTAATGCACAATATTCAATATATATTTAGCCTTTTAACAGAAATTAGAATTTTTGGGTGCAACGCCTAAGACGTTTATACCCAGAATATATTTAGCCTTTTATATATGTGTCAACATTTGATGATTATTGAAAATTACAGAAAAATCTAACTAAAGATTTTTTTTATACATTCCAAGACTTTTGCAAACTACATAGTCAGTGAAGTACTTCTTAATACCTGGAAAGTAAAATTTGGATGCAATTTTCCTGTATATCTGCAAATTAATGGACATATCTTTGAAACCATGAGCAGGTTTTCAAGAGAATGACTGGAATTCTTTAACATTTGCTGAAACTGGTATTCATTGAATCAAGACACAATTTTCTAATGATAAACTTCATCTTTAAATAACCAAAACTTCAAACCAAATATTTGAATTGGTCACTAAGAAAATAGCATTTATCCAAATTTGCTTGCAGCTTGAATAATTTCTATTGAAGACAGTTTGTAGATCAGATGTTTGTCAAAACTTTCAGACAGAAAAATTATGTCATCAAAACATGAAAATATAAAAACTTTAAAAATCTTTGATATTTATCTATTTAGGAATGAAAAAAGGTGGTTGCATTTAGCAACTTGAATAATGTACGAAAAGAACACTAAAGAACAAATGAAGGCAGTTTTGTCATGATCATCTTTATCCACTTTCACCTGATGACAACCTGACTGTAGCTCAATAGTATGCTTATAAAACGTTGTGTGGCTTCATTCAAAAGAACTACATATATAAATATGTGTCTAGTTTTGCTACAGTGTTAGGTCCATAATCAACCTATAAGCATACCCTTCTGTGCGGCTAAAGCCTCTCGCTGCACATTCCGCGATTTCAAGGGTCAAAGTACACGTAGCAGACACAGCATTACGCAGCAAGAGGGTTAAGAACAAGTATCATAGGGGCAGGATATGAAAACTCACATTATTCAATTTAATTTTTTTCATACAGTTCATCAATTTGCTTCTTCGGAACAACATTTGAACCAGTAACATTTGAAAAAAAGGAACAGAAAAAGCTGGATTATTTCCTGCATTTATATTGTGTTGCAAATAAGGTGTGGGTTCCTCAAACTGCTTAAATATAACTTTTGAGGCAATCTATTTATTAATGTTACAAATGGGTTAGGTGTATAATAATTATTTCAGGAATAGCTCTCAGTTCTGAAGTGGTCAATATATTTGACTTAGTGCTCTTTTTGAAGAAACAATATAGTCTTTGAGTATTTTCACAGGCCTTATGAAGAAAATCCATTGCCACTATAATTTCATTCCTTTCCATCTCTGATAGAATAAGGACTTCATTTGATAAAAACATGCCCTTTAAATACCAATTCCCAACAGTACAAAAAATTTTATCTCTATCATCAAAATCTATATTCTTATAGGAAATGATATAGTTTTTTTCTTTTGCAAGTGAATTTGAAAAGCCAGTATCAGCACAGACAAAAAAAAATTCCTAAAATTGTAAGAATAATCTACACTATTAAAATTCGTAGGTAAACAAACATATATATGCGACTATGTGAGACTATGGGACTCTATCTTCTCACGAACCACACGACGCAGAAACTCGCCGAAGGTACTAAAGAAACTGGAATTATCCGAGGAATCCGTTTTGACTATTTATATTCCGATATTCCAATTAGTTAAAAAGATATTAATTAAAAACCTTAAAACGCATAATTAGTGCCATTTTCCCCCGCCGGGACCAAGTTCAAAATCTCGGAACTTCTTTTTTTTAGATGTTTTTAAAACACGATCTAATTTTTCCCATGAGACTCAGACAAAAAATAATTACAGAATCAGAAAGATCATTTACTTCGCCACAATACGGTATAATTTATTTTACAAAATAATAATATTTTCTACTTTTTTAGGATTTTTTTAAAATGAGTCAAAATTGATACATTTTTATGAGTATGATTTCTAAATTGTTCCGCTCTTGCATTTTCTTTCCTGTTAATGAAAAAATATTTTACACTAAAAAAGTCCATATTTTTTTCTTTTAGAATCATTCATTTAAAAAATTAAATGTCAAAAACTGGTTTTCTTTTTACGATTTTTCAAAAAATACTCAAAATTTTATTTAAATACTTATAAACTTCTTTATTTATAAAAATAATCTCACGAAACTTTTTTTCCATGTGTAGAACGATATTATCTGTAATCTGTACAAAGATCGACAAAATATCTTAAAAATTACGTTTTTTTAAAAAAAAATTGTTTTTCGTTTCCCCCCTTTTGCAAGAAATATTTAAGCATTATTTTTGTTACATTTTTTGCTTAAAAATTACTGTTGCTTGCAATCGACATATGAAGTTTGAAGGCATTAAGTTAAAAATGAAGCCTTGAAAAAATAATTACTTAAATAATAATCGCGATTTTAATAAATGCACGCCCACAAACGACTGTTATGCATTTACCTTCCAAATAACACCTGAGTGCTTTGCACATGTGCGGAGGACGAATCGATATTTATTTAATCGCATCGATGGTTTAACTTGTAATCTGAAGCTAATTCCTTTAAAAATTTTCTGGAATTTTGTAATTTTGAAAATTTTTATTTTTCTGTTTATTTTCATACATAAACTATTCATTTTAAAAAAAATTTACTTTTGCATTTCCGATGGCTGCAAAAATTAAATGAAAAAAATTGCCTAAAATGTCTGTAATAGTTAAGTCATTCTAATTACATTCTTTATTTTTATTTCATACTTTTTTATCACAATCTTTGGTTATTCACATTTATTATGTAATTATGTTTAGTGTCTGGCTGATTAGCAATTAAAATATTCAATTGTAGCTGTGGCAACACTTAACATTTTATTTTGGATCTTTTTGAAATTTTGTCTTGCCTTGACGAGCATTCGATAAACGTGGTTACCTCTCACAAGTCATATAATTTATAAAATTCTTTGTTTTACCATCATATTTATAGAAAAAGAATTTCTGTTTCAGCATTTTTTTTAACTTGTTATTTCATAGAAATGTTAAGAAAAATAAAATACGACACTTTTATCAATTTCATTTGTCATGCTTTACGTTTATTTTATCAATGCACATATGAGTGTTAGCATTTTTAAATTCTGAGAAATACGCAATAGTTCTTAAAACTGCAACACAAAGAAATTTCAAAAAAGTATATTTTGCTGAAGCTTTTAGTTATATAAGTACAGAAAGCCCATGCAACACTGCCCCATAAAGCTAGTTACATTTGAAGATTGTATGAAGGTGGATAAAAAATAAACCAGAATTTTCAAGCAACACATGCTAGTAAGATTCTAAGAAAGTGACACTCTAGTATGTGTTGAGGAGGAGTGTTAGAACATGAGGTTGTTGTTTCTGTTCACAAATTGCTTGAGTTAGTAACGCAATGAAAACAAGTACATTTCAGGAAAGTAAAATTTTGACATGAGTGAATGTAAAAATGAGAGAAATGTTATGCCAATTGTCAAAAAAATTTAAAGATAAGACATAATTAAAAACCCAAGTGCATCATTGTATCATATTTAAAGAACAATAAAAACATGTGAAAAATATGAAGTATATCCAGAATCCATAATAAAGCTATAACATCACACACACTATCATCACTGCTGTTTGAGACCTTTTTAAAGAAGACTGATGTTTGACAATAGCTGAAATTGAGTCTACAGTTGGAATCTCAAATGGAAAGCATCAGAGCAATCATTAGAGAAAGTCTCACAAAGTGCTGCAAAGTGGATACTGTATATGTTAGCTGCTCAATAGAAGAACCTTTCATTTAAAAGTGTTTGAGTAACTTGTGGAGTGTTACTGTGACAAGAGACATTTTTGACACACAACGTGTGACAGAGCCTGGGAAAATCTATACATTACAAAATCCAAACAGGCCAACAAGCAGAGAAGAAGAGTGGAAAACAAGTATTAGTCAAAGAAAAAACAAGACAATCAATATGATTTTATGATTCCATTGGTTCACCACCCCAAACATTGAAGACATGAACTTGTATCAGCAGAATGGTGCTTGCGACTACTTAATTGGATTTTCATAGAATCTTATATGTTGTTTTCTTTTATGTCAGATACACATTTGGCTGTTTTCGGCTAATGTTAAAGAATAGGACCCAAATTTGGAATATTTTTTCAGTTATAAAGGTACTCAAATATTAATATTATATTCTGACTTCGCCATCCTGTAGAGAATTACTTCTTTATCATGCTACTCCTTTTTATCCTAGTTGACACATTTCTTTTCTTTTATAAAATGTGTTTTGCATTTTTTTTTCCCATACCGTAATGCTACATGAGCTATCCCTTTTCATGTTAAAAGGAAAAACTAATTATTTATGAAATATTTTGAAATTTTAAAAACACTACATCATAAACAAATGCATGAGTTACAATGTCACAAATTTTTATAAAAATTTAGGCATTTGTTCTGTTTGAAAATGCGCTCACTCTCGTACATACAGCAAAAACAGCCTTAATGCTAGGTGTTATTGTTGCTAATTTAAAACTAGTTTGATGGTGAAAAAGAAAACTTTCACATAAAAATAAGATTTTGTTGCATGGCAATGCTCAATTCCAAAAACTTCTTTAGCAATTCAAAAATGTGAGACAATTTCACCAGAAATGGAACATTCTCTTTCCAGTGCTTTGTTACTATGCAGCTGCTTTATACTGCTAAAAGAGGCTTTAAGAAAGCAGCAATTTTTAATGATGATGTGTGTGTAGAGGCATTTAAGTTTTAATGGCTTCAAGACCAGCCATAATATTTTTATCAAAATGGAATAAAAATGCTGCCTACACAATGAAAAAAATGCAATAGTAAAGCAGAAAAATAATTTGCATGTTTTTTTTTTTCCTTTTATCTTCTAAAATAATTTCTTTTAACAAGAATTACAGCTCATTTTCGATCCACTCTTGTACAAGTATTAGTTGTTGAAAAGTTTATGCAATTTATAGATGTCTCTTCTTCTTTAGTCCTTTCACAGGTAAAATAGGACTCCAAGAGTTTCATAGCCAAAACATTAAACAGATGGACTTGCATTAGATCTGGAAGTTGTATAACAAAGTATTTACACACTTGAAAATCAATTTTCTTGTTTGCTTCACATGACTCAATTTTTTATCAGGGGTAGAATATTTATATTATTCCCATGAATATATCTACTGGTAGATCAAGTTTGAATTTTCCTCATTTCAAAATGTAAATTCCAACTTCTAAGCTACTGAGGGTTGTCCTAAATTGTCCACTCCCTAAATTAAGCCATTTTGGATTGTGCAATAAGCAAAATCAAAATTAATTTCTACCTACAATAAATATTATCCTCTCCCTTCCCCTTTTTCTTTTCTGCTCATCTTTTATAAAACATTTAATCTTTATGGAACCAAACACATTTATTAATGGATTATAATATACACTGAAGTATTAAATTATCACTACACAACATCTGCATATGGTTCCTCAACAAGAAAATATCTAGGTACAATAAATATTTTTCTTAAAATTGAAAAGGAAAAAAGTTGCAAAGCAATTGTACAAGCATACAGAATACAGCCTTTTTTCCTCTTTGTTAAATCATATTCAAATATCACACAACAGAAAACAAAAGATATTTGGACTGGAATGTTATTATTACATCAATTTAATGCTGATTATATATCAACATTATTAGATGTGCCGCGTTGGGTGGTTAGGCATTCTTCACTACAACATGGTTGAATTAAATAACAATAAACATTTATTAACTTTAAAGATTAAATGTGCAATTAAGAGGTAAACTTCTAAAAACTACAACACATGGAACCAGGCACGCTACAATAATAACAGATCAATTCAGTTCAGTTTTGGAGTCGTTATGTTGAGTTGTAAGGTCGCTGAATACTCCCCTTCCAGTGTCAACGATACCTAGTTGGAAGATGAACTTTGCGACCAGAACGTGTAGATGGCTGGGTAGGCGTTGAAGCTGTTGGATCAGATTCCACAGTAGCAGGTGTTGAAGCTGTTGCATTAGGTTCCACAGTAGCAGGTGTTTCATTCTTGGTTTGAGGTAGTTGCAAGTCCTCAGTGTTAAGAAAGAAGGCAGGTTTGCATCTATCAATAGATACAGATACCCGTTTACCATTGATGTCAAGGAAAAACACTTTATCCTTCCTTTGTAAGACTTTGAAAGGGCCATCATAGGGTTGTTGAAGTGGACGACGTAACATGTCTCGGCGAAGAAAAACATGTGTAGCTTCCAATAGTCCTGGATGGATAAAAACTGGACGTTTGCCATGGTGTTTTGGTGGTTTAGGGTGAAGTGATTGCATGTGAGACTTAAGTTTCGAAACAAAATTCACAACATCATCGTCTGGCTTGGAAGAGTCAAACATCTCCCCTGGCAGTCGAATAGTGGTCCCAAAAACTAATTCAGCTGGGGTACACAGAATATCTTCTTTAAGAGAAGCTCGTAGACCAAGTAAGATGATAGGGAGTACTTCTGTCCAACGCTCAGTAGCATGGCATTTGATTGCACTTTTCAATGGGCGGTGCAATTCTTCGATCATCCCATTAGCTTGAGGGTGGTATCCAGTTGTACGACACTTCTGAACACCAAGTAGTTTGCTAAGAGCTTTGAAGAGCGAGGACTCAAACTGCCTGCCCCTGTCGGTTGTGAGAATTGCAGGAGTTCCAAAGCGAGACACCCAAGAGGAAAAGAAGGCCTCAGCCACAGTCTCAGCAGTTATGTCTTTGAGAGGTTGGGCCTCTGGCCATTTCGAAAAACGGTCAATCATTGTCAGGCAATAGGTGTAGCCATTTGATGGAGGTAGAGGTCCAATGAGATCCAGATGAACATGATCAAAACGTTGGGAAGGTTCTTGAAATGATGAAAGAGGTGATCTAGTATGACGATGAATTTTGGATTTTTGGCAAGCTAGGCAGTGTCTTGCCCACTTAGCTACATCTGATGAGATTGATGGCCAAACAAAACGCTGCTTCATCAAATGCACTGATCGACGTATGCCAGGATGGGATAAATTATGCATAGCAGAGAAAACATCTTGGCGATGCTGTTTTGGGATGTAGGGTCTGGCTGTGCCTGTTGATAGATCACACATAATTTCAGTAGACGAATTGGGAAAAGTTACCTTTTGAGTTCCAAGGAAGTTCCAAATGCTATTAGGGTGTGAAGCTCCTGATCAGTCTGTTGTGTCTCAGCAATACAGTCATAGTCAATTTGACTTGGGAAGGTGATTGCAGAAACACGAGAGAGAACATCAGCAGCAATATTGTCAGATCCTGGAATGTGTACAATATTTGTGGTGAACTGAGAGATGAAATCCAGCTGACGGATCTGCCGTGGAGAACACTTGTCACTTTTTTGCCTAAAAGCATAAGTGAGGGGCTTGTGGTCAGTAAACACTGTGAAATCTCTAGCTTCCAGCATATACCGAAAGTGTCGGATAGCCGAGTAGATAGCAAGGAGTTCACGGTCGTAGGCACTGTAAGACTTTTCAGATGAAGTAAGTTTTCTGGAAAAGAAAGCCAATGGCTGTAGCTCAGAGTCCACAACTTGGTGAAGTGCACCTCCTATGGCATAATTAGAGGCGTCCACATGAAGAGCAAGCGGGGCAGAAGGTGAAGGATGAGCAAGAAGTGCAGCATCAGCAAGAGCTTGTTTACACCTCTGAAATGCTGTAATTGCCTCAGAAGACCAGTTTAAAGGCTTTGAGTCCTTCTTACCTTTAGAACCTTTTAAAAATTCACTTAAAAGATACTGTTGTTCAGCTGCTTTGGGCAAGAAACGTCTATAAAAATTTAACAGTCCTAAAAATTTTCTCAGAGAGACAACAGTCTCTGGTTGTTTGTAATCAAGAACTGCTTGAACTTTGTCAGGCAATGGCTTAATGCCATCAGGAGTGATAAGGTGGCCAAGGAAAATGAGTTCAGTCACACCAAATACACATTTAGAGATATTTAGTTTTAAACCATATGAGCTCAGTCTTTGGAATATAGTTCTTAAGTGAGAACGATGCTCCTCAGCATTTTCTGAGTAACACAAAATATCATCCAAGTAGACAAAACAAAAAGGAAATCCTCTTAGTACTTCATGCATGAATCGCATAAAGGTTTGTGGTGCATTCACAAGGCCAAAACACAAATGGGTACATTCGTAAAGACCCCATGGAGTTGTTACAGCTGTCTTAGGAATATCACACTCAGCTATAGGGATTTGGTGGAATGCCTTAAAAATGTCTATTTTGGAAAATATCTTCTTGCCATGTAGTGCATGAGCAAAGTCATTCAAATAAGGCATGGGGTAGCTGTCGAACTCAGTAACAGAATTCAGCTGCCTGTAATCCCCAACAGGTCTAACTGTAGAGTCAGATTTGGGCACAACATGAAGAGGAGAACTCCAGGGACTTTTGGAAGGTCTAATAATGCCTTGAGCAAGAAGAAATTCAAATTCTACCTTCACTGCATCATACAGTTTAGGGTGTAGCCTTCTAGGCCTGGCAGTGACTAGTGGGCCAGTAGTAATAATATGGTGGACTGTGCCATGTGATGCTGATTTGGAAATTAAAGAAGGGTTGCTGAGGTCTGGATATTCCGATAAGATGTTTTTAAAACTAATGTTTGCATCTACAGTGAGGATTGAGGGCTGTACAATATTTGAAAAAACACAAGTGAAAAGAGAAGTTTCCACATCCACCAACCTTTTTTTAAGGTCGATTAAAAGGTTGAAGTGCTTTAGAAAATCAGCACCAATTATAGGAGATGATACATCAGCAATTATGAAAGTCCAGATAAAAGGTCGCCTCAGACCCAGGTTCAGTTCTTTACGGACCATACCATAGGCTGGAATTTTGGTATTATTAGCAGCAAATAAGGAGAAGTTAGACTGAGGTGATTTATTCATAGTTGGAGAGGGTGGGATGACACAGATTTCACTTCCAGAGTCTATGAAGAATTTCTGGCCAGACTTGCGGTCTAATAAAAATAACCGGCTGGTATGTTTCGAGGGCTCTGCCATTCCAGCTATGACAGAGCTTACTCGTTTTTTTGAACAAATGCACAAGGTGAAACACACTTGCGGGCCTGCTCTTTATAACGGCGATGATAGTAGCAGATGCCACTTCCTCTATTGACACTCCTAGAGCGTGAATGTGATCTCCGGCGGTCAGAACTATATCGTTGGTGGCGAGAGGAATTGCGCTCTCTTGTCAGTTCAGCAACTTGTAGAGACAGCTCTTGGATCTGCCTGGCGAGAGAGTCCATGGTTGGCTGAGCACTGCATGAAGATGACTGGGATGGTGGAGGAACAGTTTTGGCCGCACAGATAGTCGAGGACGTACCAACAACCTCAGAAACTTTATCAGCGATGATAGCCAGTTTATCCAAAGGCTCTGAGGATGCAGATAAAACAGTCTGGATATGTGGTGGCATTCTTTGAAGCCACAAACTTTGCAGAAAGTCATCCTGGAGTTGGCCATTAGACAGCTCTTTCATTTTTCGCAACAGGTGGCTGGGCTTCTCATCTCCTAGCTGAAGGTCAGTAAGCAGTTTCTTAATTTTTTGAGTCTCCGAGTCGCTAAATTGGGTGATGAGCCGCTGCGAGAGAGTGTGATATTTGTCACTGTTCGAAGGGCTTAACACAATGTCCGACACGTAGGAGAGAGTTTCAGCATCCAGGTTCGCAACCAAAGCAGAATACTTAGTATCATCACTGGAGATACCACTGAATGTGAATGCATGGTCGCATTGCGCAATCCATAGACGAACGTTGGATTTCCAAAACGGCGGCAGCCGCAACGCAATACGAGCGACTTCAACGGTTTCACTAGTCATATTGTTGAATAAGCAGGAAGCGAAACAAATCTCCGAGCAGATGCTTTAAGTGGCCTTGAGGAGAAGGAGAAAAAAAAACTTTCGCTACGTACTGATCATCCGTAGTAGAAGAATTTGTATTGCATTCGCCAGTAGAACAGAATTGCTTACGTGTTTTTAAGTCCAAAAGGGGTCACCACTGCCGCGTTGGGTGGTTAGGCATTCTTCACTACAACACGGTTGAATTAAATAACAATAAACATTTATTAACTTTAAAGATTAAATGTGCAATTAAGAGGTAAACTTCTAAAAACTACAACACATGGAACCAGGCACGCTACAATAATAACAGATCAATTCAGTTCAGTTTTGGAGTCGTTATGTTGAGCTGTAAGGTCGCTGCAGATGTAACATAAAAGTACTAACATTATATTAATTTAATAAAAAGTATAAAACAATATATATGTATATGTATATATATATTTGAAAAGTACATTTATGTCACAATAATAAGTTTCCAAAGAGAATCAAATAATGTTTTATAAAATTAAAAAGCATGCAATAATAAAGGTTTACTTCATAATTGTTACAAAGTAACAAAAGAAAAGAACATTCCACTTATAGAAAGATTCACTCTTTGAGTGCAACACGCCAAATATGGCGAACCTACAGTGTGAATGAACTGTGAAGCAACCCTACGTTGGCAAAAACACCAGTTGCTCTCCTGCCATATACAAGTGATGTGAACACTGTCTCCTTCCCTTCCCTCTTTCGTATAATGTAAGTCATGTATTAACAAGGTTTTTCACTTTTAAACTTCCTTTCAATTAAGGCCTGACTCCGCGCTGAAAATAACATTTGTGTGATTGAATTTTAAAATAAAGCCATGAGTCAAAAATTAACTTTGTATTTATTTATTTATTTGTATTATTTTTCAGTTGTGTTGTGTGTGAGATTTTGCATATGTTATGATTTCAAGAATTTGAAAATGTCGCTTAATTACACTTCTAAACAAAATAATCCACTATACAATCAGTAACTCCATAACAAAATTGGTGCCTTCATCCAGGAGTCGTAACCCTAAATTTAATAGCGTAATCCGTTATATTAGCACTCGGCGCCATGTTGCATCAGATTTTACCGCTCAATGACGTCATTTCCTGCCTCTTTTCAGCCTCGCATTTCTTTCAGTATTAAATTTCCGTACGCTTCTCCCAAATTAAAAGCAAAGATTAACTTTCAGGAAAAATTTGAAAAAAAAAAGTGTTAGTTGAATATTTTTGTGTGAAATTTTAACGCAATTGTATTTCATAATAAAATGAGAATTCTCACACCTGCACACAGTGCAGTGAACTAAGAAACAAATTTGGTAATATGTTGTAAATTGTTTTATATTTTATTAGTTTATCATTCAATCTGAATAACTGCTCCTGGTAGTGATGACTGTATCTTTGATTTAATGTCACAATTATTAATTGTATATATATATATAAATAGGACAAAAGTGGAATTATAACCACTTTAATTTCAATTACAATTTTATTTTTGATTTACAATATTTGGAAAAATTTCTTTTGTGCAATTCATTAATATACATTGTTTTATGTTGTGTTAGAATTTAAGTATTTTTATGTAAATTTTTTCAATTCTCTAAACAAATGTTCACACAAAATTTGTATACATGCCTAAGAAATCCTGTAAAATAAACACTAAAATGGCCCAAAATAAACTCCCCATAGAAATAATTCCTTTCTTCGATGGGTCTAAAGAACACATAAACAATTTTTTTACCCAAATCAAGCGTGTTGAAAAAGTTAACGGATGGGATTTTCTCACAACCCAAGCCATTTTAAGTGCTCGCCTAACTGGCCCAGCACTCACATTTTTTTCAACCAACCCTAATTGTAAAAACGCAAAAGACCTGGATGAAGTTGAGTCACTTTTTCTTGACTTCTTTTCAGACAAAACAGAATTACAAAGAAAATTAAATTTTCACAATATCCAATATTATTCTGGTGAAAACATCAAAAATTTTGCACATAGATTGGAAACCGCTGCAGAATATATGCTTGCTGAAGCCCAAACGAATGAGGCAAAAACAATTACACATAGCATTATTTTATCCAAATTCATAACCAGCTTGCCTCAAAATTTTCAAAGAAAACTTTCATTAAAAAATCCCTCTTCGCTTAAAGAGGCTATTGATGTTGCTGTGAAAATGCAACAAAATAGCGAAACACACACCACATGTTCCATGCTCTTACAGCCAGTAAAAACTGTCAATGTGGAACAAGATTCAATTACGCAAAAGTTAGATGAATTGACCAACCAAATTGCCATGCTTAAGACAGAACAAAAGCCCGAAACAGAAGTTAGTCAACACATCAGCTATCGTACACCACAACAAAACACCTTATCACAGCACTCAGTTTCTTGCAGCTTTTGTGGGAAACCAAATCATTTAATGAAAGATTGTTGGGAATTTGAAGAACTATGCACACAACACCCAACCAACAACAGTATTCTTGGTCTCAACAACAACATTCTTGGCCGCAGCAACAACAATACCATAATAGATCCCAAAATAGGGGATCTTACTCCAACACCAGAAATTACAATGGAAACACAAACTACCAACAAACTTACCCAAAAAGCAAATAGATTCAAGAAATCCAAACTCTTTAAAAATAATTGGAGATGGCTTGACTAATTTCCCAAGTCACCTCAACACACAAACAAATGGGAAGTTAAAACAACAAACACCGCACGAACTAATTATGAATGTAAATCAACAATCACCTTTATCCATGATTCAGGTAAGCATAGCAAATGAACAATTAACTTTCTTAATCGATAGTGGAAGCAGTATATCTTTAATACCAGGACACGTCTTTGACACAATCAAACATAGGATACAACACAAATCCTACCTTTCAAGACAATGTAAAATTAAAAGTGTCAATAACTCTGAAATAAATTTTTCGTGTTGTGTAGACATTCCAATACACATAAACAACAAACAAGTCAGACAAAATTTTTTCCTTACAACAGATATTGCATCAAGCACCTTTCAAGGACTTTTTGGCTATGATTTTCTGTTACACAATAGAGTAACACTTGACTTAAATTCAAACACACTGAAAATTTCTGATACAACTATTCCTGAAATTCACAATAATATTAAAGATAACCTAGAAAATGTAAACAATCCAAATTTCAGTGCAAGTTTAAATGCAATTCTTGAAACACCAACACAAGTAAATTCAATGAATGTTAACCAGTGTAAATTTTATGTAAAAACATCTAAAGCATTACTTGAAACTCCCACACATATAAAACCTATCTATTCTGAAAATGTAAACAGACTTCAAATGTTAAATCAAAACCTCTTCTACCAACCCCTAAAGCCCACACACACACACACTTAACAAATAATACCATTGAAACTCACACTGTCAAAACAATTAGAAAAATCATTCTACAGCCAAATGAAACAGCATATGTTAACTTTAGAAGTACAAATGCAAATACATTAAATTCAAGCACTGTTTTATTTCAACCAAAAAATTAACCGAAATCACAATATTGAATTACACTGTAGTATTAATGAAATCAGGGCTGACAACACATTCACCACATTGATCAGAAACATTGGAAATCAACACATACACATAAACAAAGGCACAAACATTGGAACAATAAGCACGGGAGTCACAATAGAAGAACAAATGAATGAGCAATCATCTGTTAATGCAATTCAAGCAACGGCAGACATTATTGAAAAGAGATGTCAAGCTGTAAAAGAAACTGATTTTCATTTAGATCATTTGAATCCTAAAGACAAAAGCTTACTTCTTTCAACATTAATGAAATTCAAACCAGCTTTCTCTAAATGTATTAAGACTCTTGGTCACTGTGACTTAGTTACACCTAAAATTAACACCATTCACTCACACCCAATTTCTTCAACACCTTATCCCATTCCACAATCATTACAAACACATGCTCAAAATTATCTTGAAGAATTAATCACAGCAGACATCATTGAAGAAAATACAGCAGAATGGGCTTCACCCATGGTATTAGTTAAGAAGAAAAATCACACAAATGACAACCCCTCTTTGCGTCTAGCACTTGACTTAAGATTATTAAACAATGTGATAGATGGATGTTCTTATCCATTACCCAAAATTCAGGACATTACCACTAAACTAGCAGGATTCAAACTATTCACTGTGCTAGATCTTAATTCGGCTTATTGGCAAATTCATCTTCCAAAAGAATATAGAAAATTTTTAACTTTCACAACCCCTTGGAAAACATTTCAATTCAAAAGATTACCATTCAGCATTAAACATGCAGCTGTATATTTTCAAAACATGATGGATAAAGTCCTCTCTACATGTAAATGCCCTGGTATACACTGTTATCAAGATGACATAATCATCGCAGCCAATACAATTCAAGAATTAAATGCAAAACTTCATGATGTTTTAAATGCTTTACAGGAAAATAATTTAACACTTGCACCAGACAAATGCATTTTGGCAACACAAGAAATTCAATATTTAGGATTTACAATTTCCTCACAAGGTATCACACCTGGAATTAGCAACACATAAAATTTGTAAGTTCTCTACACCCAAAAACCAGAAACAACTCAAGCGATTTCTTGGCATGTGTGGTTATTATAGGCACCTCATTCCTGATTAAGCCACAAAAATTCATATTTTGAACATCTTATGCAATTCAAGAACTTTTACTTGGACTGATGTACATCAAAAACAATTTGAAGAACTACAGGGGATCTTTTTCACTAAACCATTTATTGTTCAGACTGATTGGACAAAGCAATTCTTCCTCAACACTGATGGGCTCACATATTGCCATAGCAGGTATCCTCATGCAAAAACAAGATGATGGGGAATTGCATCCTATTCTGGATGTAGCATCCTATTCTGGATGTAGTTCTGGAGTAGTATTTCATACTACTCCAGAACTTTAACAGCAACTGAATCTTGTTACCCTGCAAATAAATTAGAACTTCTAGCCATCCATAACAGTGTCAAATATTTTCGAGAATTTTTATATGGAAGAAAATTCACAATTCTTTCAGATCACATGAACTTCAAGTACCACACAGATCTACAGAACCCTGCAAATATTATCGCAAGATGGTTAATGGACTTATCTGAATATGAATTTGAGTTCCAACATGTAAAGGGCAAAAACAACCTACTAGCTGACTACATTTCACGAGAAAAGCATGGTCATGCAGATATACCACCAGAAAAAATCCTTCCAGCTATAATAAACTCACAAACAATAAATGCCCTCATCACACAAGAACTTTCAGATGAAATCATTTTAACTGCGCAAGATGCTGATGATAATATTCAAAAAATTAAAAGCTCTTTGCAAGAAAAACATAAAAACAGAGAAAAATACTTTATTGACCACAACTCTGGATTATTAATGCATATAAGCTTTCATCAAAATTATTTAAAAGAAGACATTTGCCACAAAACCATCGTAATCCCACACTCTCTAAGGAAAACTGCTCTCCAACAAGCTCACCTTCCACACATGGGAATTGACAAAACTTACTTTATTCTGAAGGAAAGATATTTTTGGGAGGGAATGTACTCTGATACCCTCAACTATGTCACATCCTGTACATCCTGTTGCCGACACAAGAGAAAACCATGTCAGAAACAAGCATATGGAAAAACTCCCATCCCAACAAGACCGAATGAGTTCATTTCCATCGACATTGTTGGTCCTGTCAGATCTCACAATTATGTCCTCACAGTGTTGGATCACTTCAGCAAACATGCTGAACTGTTTCCCATCACAAATATCCAAGCACCAACTATAGCAAGAAAAATCATTCAATATATCACGACTTTTGGAAGACCAGGTATGATTCTGAGTGACCTTGGTACACAGTTCACTGCTGACATTTTCAAACAAATAACCAGCATGACTGGCATCACTCTTCATCACACAACCAGTAGAAACCCAAAAGCCAATGGACAATCGGAAAGGATCAACTCCTCCTTAAAGACCACCATCCTATCCTTAGCAGACCACAAAGTTTATTTTGATCTTGCAGTTGCAGTACACAAATCTTTCTACAATGGCACTAAGCATAGTAGCCATGGATTTACACCTGACATAGTGCATTTTGGTCACAACCTCAGCCTAATATTTGACACTATCACAGCTCCAATAGAAGCCCCACTGCTCACTGAGAAGAAGGGTATACGAACACTCTGTTATCTTCCCTCCAAATACTGCAACAATAAATAAGAACAAACTTGCAAACACAACAAGATAAGCAACATGCAAGACTGAATAGCAATACAATGCAAAGAGCACCAAAAGTTGGTGATGTTGCGTACACACTAAGTGGCAGCCAGTTTAGACCCAAATTTGATGGACCATTTGAGGTAATCAAAAAACCAAATAAACATACATGCATCATCAGGGAACTAGACAATCAACAGGCTCATGAATTAAAAGTCAACACCCACAAACTTAAACTCTCCTGTAGGAGATTTGATTATTTAAAAAATTATTATCCAATTCAGCCTGAAGTTCAAACTGCTCGCCAGGGTCCTGATCTACACCCAAGATGATTGTAGTTGTTAACTTTACATCTGTAAATTTAGTATTGAGTTAAATTTATGTTAGTTTCTATTACCATTTATTACATTTATGTATATGCTTTCATACACATTGTATAAATAGGGGTGACCCATATTCATTTATTTTGTGTTACTTATAGTAAACTGAAAGGGGAGGGAGATGGTAGGTATCACTTGTATGTTTAAGACATAAAAGTCAAGAATTTTCATTATTGCAAACCATATTTTGAATTAATATAATATTTTTATGTCAAAATTTGTTATCTTTTAATATTTGTAAGCAGGTTGACTATTCTGATGAACAACAGAGAGCAACTCACTGCATTATTACACAAGAGAATCATCATTAAGAAGTTCTACTTTAATCTATTTTTTCAAATTTCAGCTTTGATAGTTGTGTGAAACTTTGGGGGTTGTTGGGGAGTTGCCTGATCAAAAGTTCCATGGCTCTCTCTCTGGTTCACACTTATATGCACCAAATCTTCCTCAAATTTCCCATGAAGACGTCCATGGTGAAATTTTTTAAATTAGCATTGATACTTTTATGTATAATTTTTTTCTCAACAGCATTCATTACATTTGGGGTCACCTACCCAGGCATATTGTAATCAAGACACTCATCATTATACTACTATGCACACATTCCATGTATGTAAATTATATTCTTTCATATTTTGTACAATTTATTACACATATTTAATCGTGATTTTAATTATATTTATTGTTTTCACATTATTCATTCCTTTTTCACACCATTTTGATGGCATCTATCACCTGTCTGTGATACACCATAATATACTATAAATAACTTTTTATATCTAGTTATTATTTCATGTGTTACTATTTTTGTCATACAACTGAGAACACCTCAATTTGTTTTAGTAAAATATTTTAATATTGTTTCAAAAAGAATATGTCAATTATTTGTGAAGCTTGTAGTTCAGCGGAGGTCAGGCACTTCTATGGGAAAACACTTTCCTCAAATTGATTTCATTCTGGGTCGATAATTGATTCGGTATCATTAATTATAAAACTTTATAGGTGAGGGAGAGTTGTTACAAAGTAACAAAAGAAAAGAACATTCCACTTATAGAAAGATTCACTCTTTGAGTGCAACACGCCAAATATGGCGAACCTACAGTGTGAATGAATTGTGAAGCAACCCTACATTGGCAAAAACACCAGTTGCTCTCCTTCCATATACAAGTGATGTGAACACCGTCTCCTTCCCTTCCCTCTTTCGTATAATGTAAGTCATGTATTAATAAGGTTTTTCACTTTTAAACTTCCTTTCAATTAAGGCCTGACTCCACGCTGAAAATAACATTTGTGTGATTGAATTTTAAAATAAAGCCATGAGTCAAAAATTAACTTTGTATTTTTCAGTTGTGTTGTGTGTGAGATTTTGCATATGTCATGATTTCAAGAATTTGAAAATGTCGCTTAATTACACTTCTAAACAAAATAATCCACTGTACGATCAGTAACTTCATAACAATAATATTCATAAAGAAATTACTTGTGGTATTCCTCCACTAAGAGTAAGCAATATATTATCGTCACCAGAAAAACACATCCATTTAACTCCATCAAGAAAACATCCAGAAACAATGAAAACAATTTTTCTACAAATATAAAAAATAAAAGAATCATTATGAAAAAACATCTATTTTTTTCTTCAATTTATTTAATTGTTTCATACATAGATAGGCTCTTGAGAACCATGTTTACATATTCCTCCCCAAAATTTTATGTTCAAAATATATTATATGTATTAATACACATATAACTAAATATATTATTAAAAAATTAATAAAAGAAATTACCCAGTTTTGGCATGCCACACAATTAAAGAATTCTCAGGTCCAGAATCAGCAGAAGCCAAGTATGTCTTACTATGTGTTGTAGCAATTGATATAATGTTGCTGACCTGGAATAATTTTGATAGTTAGATAAGGAACTGTTAACTCTTAAGAATTAATAATTTCTTTTTTTTTTAATATTCTAATTCTTTTTTCATCTGAAATTGATCCAAAATCAAACAAAAATATAATTTCAAATAATTTTTGGTACTTATATATCAACGTCACTACAGCCAAATTGGCTTTACGAAAATCGCACCATTTTCCTCCAAAATCTGACCAATTGGTATTTTTTCATATAAAACATGTTACAATCTTTGTTGTTTTGACATCAAGAAGTGACTTGCGTGGCACCAATTTTGCTGTGCTGTCGCTAATATGCAAGTACCTATAATTTTTAAATACATCGAATTAAAAATAATTAAATAATGAGATTTCTCTGTATATATATATTTTAAAAAATTAAAATCAATAAAAATAATGCCAGAAAAAAATTAAGTAGTCTTTTTATTAATCGATATATATGACACCATTGGGGAAGATGCAGCACAGGCACAAGAATTGGTAGTCAGTTGCATATGCCAATGGTATATGTAGCAAGGACTCTCAATGGTTCATACCTTCTTGATACCCTTGACAATTACATGTATCCATTTGTAACTTCAGCATTCCACTGCATATCTCATTCTCCAACAAAATCATGCCATCACTCTCAAATTGTGTCCAAATAGTTCCAAGAACCTTCTACAGACTTGAACTTGTTTCTCTGACTATCTAGGTCACTTGATCTCAATTCCATCAGGCATATCCAGAATGATATCTGGATATGGTTAAAGTGTAGTATAGGGGGCACTTGGCACAGTCCTTTTTTTTTTTTTTTTGGCGACTAAAAGAGGTCACCAATGTACTTTTTCCAGAATTATTTATTACTTATTTTAGAATGAATTCGATATCTCACCATGACAGTTAGATAAGAATTGCCAAATCCAACTTGGCCCCCCTATACTACACTTGAGCCCTGGATACTTTATAAATTAATTATATGTTTATAAAACATAATTAACAAAGTATGTTCAATTTCTGTATCAAAAATATTACATACTTAAGTTTAAAATCGTACTCTTATTTTTACTAAATTTATGCAAGCAATATTTGTTACAATTCTTTCTAAAAACTTTTTCCAATAAAAAAAAAAGAAACAATCAAACAAAACATGCAAACCTTACAGCAAAAAGTCAGTAATAAACATTGTAATAAAAAAGAATCATATATGAAGTTAAAATTGCATTTAATACAAAAAGAATTTCTCTTTTTATAATGAGATTTTACATGTTAGTGGAGAGTGCTTATTTAAAACCAGTATCCTTGGTACTTACATATTATAGTGACCACCAATTTCACTAAATAAAGAAACACCAAATGCTATTATCATTCCTATTATTTTAGAACATGTATGAGAACAGTTTCCCACTATTGGCTGCATCTTTTGATTTGAAGAAATTGATTGATGGTATATTATATAAGTACCATATCACTTTTACAAAACCCCATATGAGAAAACATTACAATGCAACAAAAAACTGTACCAAGTAAGACTTTGGTGAAAAAATTATCCATTTTGGTTTGTTTTCCAGAATTGCATGGTTTTACTCAGCAAAAGAATTCTATAATTTTGAAACACATGCTACTCTAAATAACAAATCTTCATTGTAAAAATTGGAGGATAAGTGCATTAATACCTCCACTTACTACCCTAACTTAGCATACCCGGAGTTACACAATTTTAAAATTTTGTCGATTCGTGGTTCTTTTTTTTTTTGCTGAAAGTCAGATGGAATCAGTGCCAGATCCCAATAAAATTAGTGATGATTGACGAAGTTGCCAATCTTCCCAGGCAGATAAATTTTGAAGGTTAGTGATGATATTCAAGAACTGCTAGATTCCCACAATCATAAGCTGCACACTTGATGAGCTCATAGAAATGCATGAGCAAGAGCAAGACATAGAAGAACTTGAGTCTTTAGAGCTAGTTTAATCAGTAGATTGAATGCCAGTTGAAAATTTAACAGAATTCTTCAGTTTAATTGAAAAAGAGTTATAAATTTTAGAAAATAAAAGACTCCAATGAAAAGCATATTTTTTTCAACAAACAAGAAATAAAAAAAAATAATTAACATACTGTGAAGAAATTTTCTGTAAAAAAAAATCTTTGAGTTTGGCAGACTACTATGTTAGATTTTATGAAACTTTTTACATGAAAATAACTGTGCTTATGATTTTGTGTTATCCAAGATTTTATCAAATATCTTTTTCCTAAATTATTATTTTCTTTTGTCTCTGACACCAACAAAGAATTTATATGTTCTCATATGCAAAATCATACCTCAATGTATGCAAATTTGACTAACACGATTATCACTCAGTCTCACCAATTGCGTAAGTTCGAGATATTGCCGTATTTTAATGAATACCATGAATATAATTAAGTTTTGTAAGTCTATAAAAATTGCCTACACATTAAAAGATAGAATCAATTTATTGATAAAATATACTGTTTTAACACTGATTAGAATATAAATATTATATCATAATGCATTTTAACCAATATTTATAATCTACAAAGCAATGTTGAAGTTCAAATTTTCTCTATATATACTTCACACATTTATAACCTTTGCTTAGTTTAGATCAGCCATTTTTCTCATTATATATATATATATATATATATATATATATATATATATATATATATATATATATATATATGCATAACAATCATTAAATATAGTACTTGAATGAAAATAAGCTTACTTTTCAGTGAAATTATTTTTACAGTACTGCTTGAATGGAGTTACGATTAAAGAAAATTATAATCTATCATTTCCATCTTACATAAATATTATGTTATGTGTTTGTTTATCCAATGTTCAGTTAAATATTTAGTGCAAAAAAAAAAACTTCTTTTTTTTTTGCTTGTGATAAAAATCAAAATTTGAAAACAACAAAATAAAATTGCCTTTTTACTTCTGTATGATGTTAAAACATTATATTTATTAAAACTTCTTTAACATCTTTATGAGATTAATAAATACATCACATTATGCAATAATAAGCTTTTAAATTAAACATCACTTCATTAATCAAAATTAATTTTCTCAAGTATTTGCAAATACAAATTTTTATCTAACTTCCCTCTAGTCCAGTTCCAAACTGTTATAAATCTCTTAAAACTTCATGGCACCTTTTCATATATATCACAGTTCAGCAAGCAAGAAGCATGCTGAACTGTGATATATATGAAAAGGTTTTATGTATTACTATAATTTTTTAAGAATAAATATGCAACATATAGAAACTAACAAATTAACTATATCCATTAATCATATATATACCTCATAAAAAATCTTAACAGAATTGTCAGAGTTCTCATCAGGTATAATTTGATATTCACCAATATATATGCCATAACAGCATATATCTTCTATTTAACCATGATTTGGAACTAATTTTACTTTTTCAAAAAGATTTTTATATGTTGTGATAAACAAAATATTACCTAGCACCACAATAGCACTATGAGTAAACAACCCAAATTTTAATTAAATGTCAAAGCTTATACTATTCAGGGTAGAGTGGACTCCCATGTTGAAGTTTTAGATAGAAACTAATAATGTGAAGTAACAAAAATTAGGTTAGCTTATGAAGATAGGAAACTTTGAATATTTTAGTATACTTTATATCATTTGATGGTATGGAAAAAATCCATATTGATTGAAACCAATTTTAACTTTCAAGTGATAAAAAAAAAACATATAGTTGGATCCATCTAACTTAAGTATATGTTATAAAACATTATTTAATCATGAAAAGCAGAGGTGCAGCTATTGCCACATCAGCCTTATTAAATGTGAGCCCCATGAAAACATTTCTCTACCCATACTACCCTCCTCCCTACCACCATTTTATATGAAAATAAATATGCCTCTTGATGCTTGGGTTTCTGTTGGAAATTGGCATTTCGCACTTTTCCATCAATGTGACTGACCAGAGACTGATTATCAGTTGTCGTTCTTTTATGATCCAATGCAAATGTTCTATTGCCCATTGCACGCACTGTTGAAGATGATGTCCAGTCAGCACAGGGACATGATGTGGGTGCCAGTGGTATACATGACACTGATTCTCAGTGGTCCATGCCATCTAAATACCCTCGACAACTATATGTAGCCATTTGTAACTTCAGCATTCCACTGAAGACCTCATTCTCCAACAAAATAATGCCATCACTTTCAAATTGTGTCCAGATAGTTGTAAGAACCTTCAACAGACTTGCACTTGTTTCTCAGACCATCTAAGTCACTTGATCTCAATTCCATCAGGCATATTCAGAATGAAATCTGGACAGATGTTAAACTCACTAACTCTACTCTGTCAATTTTTTATGAACTGTAGAAGATTACTGAGAGTTTCCGATGCTTCTGATATCTTGTCAAGTCCATGCAGAAATGAATCACTCTTATCAAAGCACAAAAGGTAGCACTACATAATACTAGACTGGTGTCCTGAATACAGTTGTATTTCAATGTATGTGCATGCACAGCTTTTAGGAAAACCATATTTGTATTACATAAAAAAATATTATCAAAATGACTTACATGTCCAAGTAACATAATTTGCGATTTTTTTGCCCAATCATAACAAACACCAACTGCACCAGAAGTAAAGAAAATTCCTTTAATAGTAGCAGATGATATATTAATAGGAATCACTTTTGTATCATGTCCAAACACCCAATGAAGTTTCTGAAATAATTCAAATTGTTATTGAAAAAAAAATTCTTTAAATTATACAGATAGAAAAATCAATAATTACTTTATAGATTAATCTCATAATTATAAATTTTTAAATTACATAATAAAATATGATTCTTAATTTCATAAAGAGGATATAATAAATACAAGACTCTTAAAATGAATTCTTCAAATAAAAAAAAATTCTAAACATAACAGATTTAACATAGATACTTTAACCATTTTGTAAAATAGAATTAACACAATTAAAAGAAAAATTTATGCAATAAAAGCAAAATTCAAGGTAATTAACTCTAATAAACCAGAACTGATATCAAAAAATTCAAGTAGATCCTTTTTCTTCACTAAACATAAAAAAAATTCACACAAATATATTAACAGTTAAAAGTAACTAAATCTATATACAGTGGGCCACAAAAGTGTTCATACACTTGCAATTTCTTATAAAATTTAATATTTTCAACTAATAAAAATTAATATATTGTAATTGTAAATTTTTTTTGTGATATCTGCACCTTATTCTTAATGGAATGACAATTAATATTCTAAAAATAGTACAACTATTTTTTTTAATTAATTATCAAAAAGCTACTAAAAAATTACGCCACAAAAGTCTTCATACACTTAACAAAAATCTCAACTTAGCTTTAAATATTGTATTTTTTTTCTAAATTTAGTACTTAGGATATCTTTTAGTGTCCACAACAACTTTTAAGCGTCTTGGTATAGATTTAATCAGATTTTTGTAATTTTTGAATCAATTTTCCTCCATTCTTCTGTGATTATTGTTTTTACTTCGCATTTTGTGTTTATATTTGTCACTTTTTCTTTCTTTTTTTTTACTTCAGAATCTCACCAAATATGTTCTACAGGGCTAAATAAAGTGATTGAGGAGGTGTTTTCATAATTTGGGGACAGTTATAGAGACACCAGTGGCGTACAATGAGAGCAGTGTCCTTGGGTCATTACCGTTTTAAAAAATTTAGTCTTAAAATATTCAAATTTCGGGCGGATAATTTAAAATTTCTCTTTAAAATAATTAAATAGAGCTCATTATTCATAGTACCATGAAAAAATACCAAATTACCTAATTCTGAGGTCAATTTACACCCCCACACCAGAACACCTTCACTTCCATGCTGAAGCATGGAAGTGAAGGAGTTCTTGTTCCACATAAATTCATGGGATTAAACTCTCTATTTTTTTCATTTACAATCTATTATAGGCTCATCAGAACCAAAAATGTTGAATTGTCTGCCATCCCAATCAATTTGCTGTCAATTTTGAATTTTCTGAAACTTAGTTCCAAGAATCTAGTTGGATCAATAAAACATGGAAGTAGAATTGTTCTTGCGTGGGGGTGTAAATCGGCCACAGAATTAGGTAATTTGGTTTTTTTGTTGATATTGTGAATCATGAGATCTATTTAAATATTTAAAAGAAAAATTTTAAATTATCTGCCCCAAATTTGGATATTGGAAACGACTTCATTTTTTAACAGGATAATGATATGTCAAGCGCACTACTCTCAATGAACGCTACTGGTGTCTCTATAACTGTCCCCAAATTATGAAAATACCTCCTCAATACCTTTAGTTGGCTCAGTATAACATATTTAGTGAGATTTTGAAGTAAAAAAAAAGAAAACACGACGTATAAACGCATAATCTGAAGTAAAAACAATAACCACAAAAGAATGGTGGAAAATCGATGCAGAAATTACATAAAAACTTATTAATTCTATACGTTAATTCGTTTAAAAGTTGTTGTGGACACTAAAAGATATCCTACTAAGTAATAAATTAAGAAAGAAATACAATATTTAAAGCTAAGTTGAGATTTTTGTTAAATGTACGAAGACTTTTGTGGTGTAATTTTTTAGTAGCTTTTTGATAATTAATTTTTTAAAAAAATAGTTATACTATTTTTAAAAAACCAATTATGTCATTCTATTAAGAACAAGTTACAGATATCCTTAAAAAATTACAATTACATTATATTAATTTTTATTAGTTGAAAACATTAAATTTTATAAGAAATTGCAAGTGTATGAATACTTTTGTGGCCCACTGTATATATATAAACAGATTTAGAACACTTGACATATTCATAAAATTTTCATTCATTAATATAAACAGAAGAGGGAAGACAGACTATCCACAAAACTGATTTAACTACACTGAAAAAATAGCCCTCAATCTCCTATGTTTACAGATATTGCAACATCCATCTTTCTTTCCAAAATTTGAATCATCAATTTAAAAATCTGTAATATCCAAATCTTAATTGCCTCTCATCTAGAGTGTGTATATACACCCAGTATCCTTACTTTCCCCCTCAACATTATTATGCCTTTTAAAACTTAAATAAAATAAAACAGAAAATAATGTTGCTAAAAAATAAATAGAAAATAAAAAGATCTTCTTTTAGTGTTTTGGAATAAACAAAAAATACTTCAACATTCATAAGCATTTAAACTAATTATGAGATTTCATTAGCTCTAGAGAAATATTGAACTATAAAGTTAATAAACTCACATATATAAAACCAAATTAATGAGATACTATTAAATGAATCAAACTATTGAATAGAAAACTAAGTTTGTGGAATCCAGATTCATTTATTTTGATTAGGCAATTAAGTCACTGATGATGCAGGCAGATGAGCATTATACTTTCCAAAGATGCTTTACACTACATTAACAATCCCTATTCAGTTAAAATTAAGTCTAACATATACACCTCATCAACCCATCTTTCATAGATCAACCAAATTTGATCCATACATTAATGTGACATTTTTGTTTAAGTAAAATCTTGTTTTTGATATGCTCTTTTAACTTATCATTATTCCCTGTATTATTTGTTCAATTTCCTACACATAATTTCTAAACATATAATAGTGGTTTTTATAAGTATATTTTGTTATAAATGTGTATCATAGAATATATGAAAGAGAGAAAGATAATAAACAACACTTCATCCGGAGATTTGAAAGACTTGATTAAAGATGAGGAAAAAAGAATTGAGCAGATCCAAGTTTTAAAATTTTCCAATGATAATATTCTGAAAATGAACTTAAATAAACAGTAGTAGGTTAAAACAAATAATTTGATTGAATGTAACAGTTGAAAAAGCTTAGTGCAAGTTCAGCTAATGGCATCATAATAGTCTCAAATTCATTATGTAACATGGAACAACTTCAAACGTAAACTGCTAATTATCACTTACAAATGGATATAATTCATCGATTTTTTTTGGTGAATTATTATTGACAAGGGAAATAACATGGCTCAAATTTTCTTCCATATTTCAAACAGAAATGCAAATTCAACAATAAAATTCTCCTTAATAATAATAACTAAATAAAATAACAGCTACTTTCAAATGTATGAAAACATTTAAAGCAAAAATAAATTTAATTTGGAAATATAGGATAGATAAAATTCAATTTTATATTGACTTTTCGTTTTTCTTTCAACTCAAATTCATTTCAAAAACTCAGTTCAGTTCAGTTCAGTACAGTGAAATCACTGTAAAAATGGAGACTTGGTGCTCTACAAATCAATAATCCGACCGGTCATGTCATATGGATCACAAATCTGGGGATCCGCTGGCATGTGCCATTTAAAGAAGCTACTAATGCGATGCTTACTTAATTTAAACTAATTAAATTATTTCATTAAATCCATTTTATATAAAACCCGGTTCTATTCTTCTATCAGCGTCACATTATAGCTTAAGTTTAAACATTAGATCTTTTAAAGACAAATAAACTGTACGCTAAATCAAAAGACATTCTTTCAAGAATCATTAATTTATTTTAACACAATAAGATTGAAATTACGTTAAAGCCTAAAGAGATACATAACAACTTTACTTAACTGATAGAGATCGAGTGAGAGGAGTCATGGCGCTGCCGGGAGTCCACTAATTGGAAGGGACGTGTCAGACCAAGTGGGTGTGAGAGAAAAGCCTCCGAGCGCGTGTCAATTCGGGGTGCATCCGCCTTTTATTCTGCGGCAGTTTTCTCCTGTATTCTGGAGCGGATTATTTACAGAAACTCAATCAATTTATCTGATTGGTCTAGAGTCAGCGGAAGGATATCCTCTCACGGTCAATGACATCCCCCAAGCGCGGGAAATTCCCAATGACACTCCCTATACCGTGATGTAATTTATGAGAACAATACCCCCTTCCAGGCGTGAGAACGCGTCACCCTTTTCGGTGGGGTAAGAGGCGCATTCGCCAAATTCCATTTGTTGTAAACAACAACAGGGCAGATGTAAAAACTACAGTTGCAATCCTTAGGGACCGGCGACCTCCCATCACTCCTCCCCTCTTTCAGATTAATAAAACTAAAAATAATGAAACACAAAAATTTCAGTTAAGTAAATGTAAATACAAAATTGCCCTAGCGTCGGCACATCCAATACAAGAAAATTCATTGAGGAAATGTCCATATCAAAGTCCAAAAAAAAATTTGTATAGTCAGTCGCGAAAGACTCGTCTTCCTTTCAACAGGCACTTCACGGACTCTTGATTCACAGACTCCTGGTTCACGAACAGCTGTCCACGTCCTGATGGGAGAAAAAAAATGTCTGGAGCGTCGTAATCTCACTGAAAGCACTATAGTTCGTCGTTCTATTGATCTTCCGGTGCTGTTTGAATCCTGTAGGGGTTCTGCCCATACTCGTCCATGATGCCCGCAGCTCCATCAGCGCTTCCATATCTCGAACGAAATCTGTTAAACTGCAAAAAATAAAAAAAAAACTTTGTCTCCCAAGGAAACCATATTAGTAATGAAACCACAATTATTAAAAAAAATTAAACTTGGCCCTTTGTGACCGCCGTCGAAGACTCCAAGCACCAACCTCCAACTCCTCTCACCGCTCATAAAATAAAAATAAGAATGTAAAAAAAGTACAATCAATTTCTGAAGTTCCTACCCAATTCCGTGAGGGAAAAAAAAAACCAAATTAACTATCAACAACGACAATGACGTTAATGTCCGAAGAGAAAAAAAATTCACTGAATGGATCACCCAAACAATTTACAAAAACATCAAACACAAAATGACAAATAGAATTAATTAAATAATTACAAAGAATCGTGTGCCACTAAATAATAAAAAAAATTAAGACAAATAACACGTAAAAATTTCAAAATTTGCGTATCTAACAACTGCGCAACTCACAATAACAACACTTAGGAGTATTGAACAAAATACATTGATAAGAAATAAACGCTAGTGAAAACATTTACATACAATTCAAGCGTGGCACCCAGAAACAGACACCTCATAATCGTTTAACATCGAAATCTTGACACGACTAATGTGAAGTGAATGTCCAAAACACTCAAAAAAAAAATACTAGCAGAACTCTTCACATACTCAAAGCATAAGAAATTGCAATGGTTCACTAAGAGCATTGATAACAATATTTAATGAAAATAATTAAGTAAAAGTAAAAAAAATTAGAGATTGAAACGATGGGTGTGCATAGGTGGAGAAAAAAAAATTTATAACCTCGGAGAATGCTTAATAGCCTAAGAAATTAAAAAATTCACTACAAGCATTGGTTACAAATGAAAGTAAAAAAAAATTAACGTAATTAATTAAGATTTGCAAATTAAAATTCTATAAATTAACGAATCGTATAAATGATAAAAAAAAAAATTTATAACCTGTAAGAATGCTGAGTAGCCTAAGGAATTTTAAAAGAAAACTTCACTACGAGCATTGGTTACAAATGAAATTACGAAAAAAAAATTACTGTAATTAAATTTAGAATTGCAAACTATGAGTGCGCATGTGATCAGTATGCACCCCCACTGTTTACAAATGCAACACAAAAAAATACATGCCATTCCTTGCGCAAACGATTTGCTGCATGCCGCAAACGCCAGCACAAGAGACAGAATGAAATTAAGATAAAAAAAAATTTGCAAATCCGATTGTAAAAAAAAATTAACTATAGCAATTAATGTCTAATTTAAATTTGAGAGGGAAAAAAATTTCTTCCACATTCAATACATTCGAATTTCCATTTGAGAAATGAATTCCAGAAATCACAAGTGCAGTTGAAAATTTCAGAGAAAAAAAAATTAAAAACGTAAAATTGATATGCAACCCAAGTCATATGAGGCGACACATACAGAGTAGAGTAATTTAACTAAAAGAAAATTATTGCAAGTGTTATACATAATTAAACATAAATTCCAAGATAAAAAAAATTTCGCTAAACTAATCAACATAACTTTTTAACACTCTATGTAATACAATGTATCAAGTCTAGATAATAAAAAAAAACTCAAAATGTTTCACTATACGCGCAACAAATATACAAACACGAAAAAAAAACACAAGATCTTCGATTTACAACAATACCGCTAACTCAATTCATCGAAAATCCTCTAATTAATAACTCAATTATAATTCTATAACACCAACCTAAAATTCTCAGTAACCTTAAAATGATTCCTCGATAATCCAAAAATAGCCTTTACCTCAGATCGTTCATATCTTATTCCCTAATAACACTAACTAAACTTATCTGCAACTTCCAAATAATCAATCGATTGTTCCACAATACCATTAACTAAAACAATCTATGCTCATCAACTTTCTTACTCGAAACCGTACAAAATCATGGACTCAAATTACCCTATCTACGTCAAAACAACGTTCTCAATTATACCGTATAATTATATCAACTCAATTTCCCTTGCTCCAAAATCCTTAAATCAAAACATCCTTCTGTACATCAAACAATTTTATCAAATAAACCATGTGACTTTCTTTTCAACTCAATTATCCATTTCCACAAAAAAAGCAACTATCGAATAAACGTACTTTGAACAAACTTATCTATCTCCATGAAAAAAAAAAAAAAAAAAAAAATTTCCCAATTCTTCAACAAATTCATCAGTGCAAACTTTATCTATCTCCTTCAAATAACTTTCTCAGTTTACTGTATAATTGCTTCAATTCAAATTGTCCTTTTTCCAAAACAACTTTCTCGGTTTACTGTATAATTACTTCAACTCAAAGTGTCATTTTTCCAAAACAACTTTGTCGGTTTACTGTATAATTACTTCAACTCAAAGTGTCATTTTTCCAAAACAACTTTCTCGGTTTACTGTATAATTACTTCAACTCAATTGTCATTTTTCCAAAACAACTTTCTCGGTTTACTGTATAATTACTTCAACTCAAAGTGTCATTTTTCCAAAACAACTTTCTAAGTTTACTGTATAATTACTTCAACTCAATTGTCATTTACCCAAATCCATAACTCAAAACAATCCTCTGTGCGTAAAATTGCTGGATATCTGACCCCCGAAGAAAAAATTCTGTAGGATACAACTCTCTCCACATCAGAAAAAATGTTGGGCATCTGACCCCGAAGAAAAAAAAAACTCCGTAAGATAAAACTTTCTCCACATTGGAAAAAAAATGTTGGGCATCACGGACCCCATGCGTTCTAATGTCGCAATGATGAGAGAGATGTCCAATAGAAAAAGATTTGATTCCAGTCAAGGCGGTGCCAGCGTCGAGACAGGCCATAAATCCATAAATCCACCACACCACGTGGGCATGCCGTAGAACTCAAAGCCACCCAGTGACACTCAGAAAAGGGGAGGCTGGCCAAAGAATTTCACAATGATGAGAGAGATGTCGAATAAAAAAGATTTGATTCCGGTCAAGGCGGTGCCAGCGTCGAGACAGGCCATAAATCCACCACACCACGTGGGCATGCCGTAGAACTCAAAGCCACCTAGTGACACTCAGAAAAAGGGGAGGCTGGCCAAAGATTTCACCAATGTGCCGGATAGAATAACAATCAAAGCTCCACCCTTGATGCGAGACTTCTTTGGGGGCTGGGGTCCCATGAGAAAAAAAAATTAGTGGAGTCTCCGGAAATGGACTTCACGCCGTTTCCATGTCCAGCCTTGATGCGAGACTTCTTTGGGAGGGGGGGTCCCATGAGAAAAAAAAAAATAGCGGAGTCACCGGAAATGGACTTCACGCCGTTTCCATGTCCAGCCTTGATTCGAGACTTCTTTGGGGGGATCCCACGAGAAAAAAGTCGTCGGAGTCACCGGAAATGGACTTCACGCCGTTTCCCCCATCACTCAAGCGCAAAAGTTAAATTGAAAACGATATTTCTCTCTCTCACTCTATTTCCAATCCTCAATTCTCAAGCAGAAAAAAAAAACGTCCAAACAATAGATAATTCTCCCCCGGTCAAACATATAGAACACACAAAGCAAATTTCACAAGCAAAACGTCCAACAACAGATAATTCACCCCCGATCAAACATATAGAGCACACAAAGCAAATTTCTCAAGCAAAACGTCCAACAACAGATAATTCACCCCCGATCAAACATATAGAACACACAAGGCAGCTGCCATCTCTCGTCGCTCAAGTACACCAGAGACAAATTGAAAACGCAACCCAAGGATAAACACGCGCAACACTATTTCAAGCACGACTCCACAGATAAGAATGCCTAATCCACACAACACTATTCTAAGCACAACTCCACAGATAAGAATGCTTAATCCACACAACACTATTCTAAGCACAACTCCACAGATAAGAATGCCTAATCCACACAACACTATTCTAAGCACAAAACTCCACAGATAATCTTAATAACACCATCGTAACAACCCAAGAACTGAAGATATGTCTACACCGTGAACAAACCAACCAATCCCTCCAGTACCAACAACAACCAAAAAAAAAACTTATAACCAAATAACAAGCAGAACTACTTATTAAAATCCAGAACAAAAAAATTAAATCAACATCAACACTCAGTTAAATAATCTACCCGCGCGCCAACCTAAATCAACACATGTAAGCCTAGCATCAACGAGAAAAAAAAATACAATATCGACCGACCAAAACATCAAAATTCCTAGTAGTTTAGCACACAACTGAGACACAATTATTGACTGCAAATTCATTTAACAACCACAATTAATCTAAACCAACAGAAATACTATCTCGACAAACAAAACCTTCAATTCCTAGTAAAGTTTAGCACACAAGCGAGACACAATGATTGACTGCACATTAATTTAACAACCACAATTAATCAAAACCCCTGAATAAACAACAACAAAAAATTCCAAATCTACAGCAAAACAAACACAAAAATTAAATGAGCATTGAAACACCTAACCGAAACACCAGAAAATTTTAAATCAAAGTTAGCAATCGTCTCACCTAACAAAACAACATGAGCGAAAAAAAATTAAGTTTCAACATAATTTCGTAGGGAAAATATTCAAGCAACCATCTCTATCCATAACTTAACGAGCATAAATTCCAATATTATCATCATTTAGAAATATACAACCACTTAAAATTAACCCTCTAACTGGACACCTTCCTCCTGAAAAGTTATTCCGAAAGCGTTTAACTCTTATTTTGCGATTCCCTTCAAAAATGCAACAGACTTTTTTCCTTTCCCCTTTTAGAACTTGGGTGGTCGAACGGAGAAAATTTTACGACCCAGTTCGGTCGCTTTGAAAAGTAAGAACCAAGAGATCAATCGTTTAAAGCTAGCTGTTAAGTTGCCTTGGGCAATCTTCTTTGAAAGCGTAGATATCCTCTCTTGATCAATCCTCTTTGAAAAAGATACGGTGTTTCTTTCTCCTATATGTTCAGTCACAGTAAAATTAAAAGCAAAATGAAAGGTAAAAAAAAGAGGAAAAAATGAAATAAATAGTATGTTAGAAGTTGAAAAATAATTATATTTTCTTCAAAGAAAATTTATTTTTCTGTCATTTTTTAAAAATTAAAATATATATATATATATTTTTTTGGTATTGCGGTTTGAACCAGAAAAAAGCATCCTGTATTCATTTTTGAATATGAGAGTAAGAAAACGCGCTCACTTTCCTGTTTTTTAAAAAAGTAATGAGGTAAAAAGAGCAAAGGCCCTATCTCATTTTTAAACAATAACAGAATAAATATTACATACAATGATTATATTTATGAAATAAAACCGATCTTTCTCTATTCAGTTATATTTTTAATTTAAAATAGCATAAAAAAGGATTTCAATACTTTTAATTTATTTTAATTAAAATCATATAAAAGATATTTTTATATTAACTGAATATTTTTCGGAAAAAATTTAGATTTTCCTTCCTAGTGTTCTCTTTTTCGAACTTCTTGTATTAAATAAAAATTCCTTTTCTACATCGGCATTTGTGATGGACATAACACACATTCAGTCAATAATTTTTAATTTTAATGGGGGATATACTTCTTCAAATGCACATGACAGTACTTCTAACCATTTTCTACTCAAGTTAAATTTCTTATCTTTCTGTTTCTTTTATTACAAGGAAAAATGTCACACATCGATAACTACATTTTCACACGATTCAGTCATTACAAATTCTATTGTGAGAAAGGTTCTCCCTAATTAATCTTGTCTTTCAAAACAGTACACTTAAAACAATTTTGTTCAGTGAAGTTAACCGACAGTTTCACAATGTATTCATACCAAATTTTAAAAACAAATTTAACACTTGGAAATGTATCCTGTATTAAATTTTTCAGTATACACAAATATTTCCTGCTGTAGGGAAGATATAGTATGAGATGTGGTGTGCGGTTGTGAAAGAATGTTTTCGTACGTGTATACTATTTTTGAAAATTTAAATATCACTGAAGCTGATCATATAACTGCAAATGAGCCTTATTTTAATGTGTGCTGGTATCAAAGTAAAACACTTTACAATATTAAACAGCCTATGGGTTTATACTCAATATCAAACTATTCGCAAAATGGCTTACAACTTCTATTCAAAATTGTAAAGAAACTGAAATATAAATATATCTTACCGCAGTCAAAAATATTCATAATATGTAAGTATCCTGTTGCGCCACTTATTTCTGTACATTTTAAAAACTGTAGCTGAATGCAAATTTTATATTTATAAACGAGGCATAAAAGCTCACACAGTCGTAAAAATGTCCTTATCATTTTTAAATATACTACTATAAAACGTATATGGATTGTAAGATCAGTTGTAAAATCCTAAAAGCTTTTAGAGGAGCTAAAAACATGTAATTTTGGACTGATCAAATTTTTAATATAATACACAAATATACATGTTATTAAGCAAATACATTTGAAAATCAAACTTCCTTCTGAAATAAACGTAATTGAAAGAAAAATGTTTAATTGCAAATGAGTGGAAATACATGTTTATCTAAGGGTATCCCCAAAGTGAGGTAATCCTCAAACTTAAGACTCAAACTCAGAAGCACAACAATCCATGAGGGCCAGGAACTACTGTGCCCATCATAATACACGTGACCATTGGACGCTGAGGTGCATGAACAGATGTCCCGATTTGGTGGTCTGTCTGAAGAGAGACCTTCAGTGTTTAAGACCCGAAGCAAGCTTGGTACTCATTTATCGACCCAATGTAGCGGGGATGAAAGGCAGAGTCGACCTTGCGCAGCCCGTTAATAGAACCCCAGACCTGTGGTGTGGAAGCACTATACACTTTCACTCAATCCTATTCGGTGAAAAATAAAATTTAATGTTAGAATCTTATATAAATCCCTAATGAATGAAGGAGTCCAAACTTTTTTTTTTCATGTAAACTGTTTAGACGGAAATGGTTAATTATGAACATTTCACAAGTTGCATAAATTAAAATTAACCGTTATAGTTAACATAAATTTTTAAGGGTACAAAAGGTGTATTTTGGCTGCACGAATTAATTTTAAAAAGAATACGGTTACGAAAAAGTAGTACAAATCTATCTAAAGTAGGGTTGGTTACCTTAGATATTGTCAAAAACAACAATGTATTGGAAGCCAATTCCACAATTCGTTGTTATAAAAATGTATGGAAAATTACAAGATTTATTTTTGCATTTGTAATTTATATATATATATGTGGGAGACAACAAGGGGTCCAAGACGTTGGTCTTTCTTCTATTTTATTTTAACATTAAACAAAAATTAATTAAAAAGGTAGTTTTTACAGATAAGTTTGACGATGATATTCAGAAGGTAACGCCTGCTCGCGCACCTCTCGCGTTCTCCTTTCTCTCTCTGCTCTTTCTGCTCTAATCCAAAAGTTTTTGTTTCACTTTCACTAGTTCAAAAGTTTCCACAGTTTCGGTTCTCATTAGCTGCGCCTGCGCGCGAAGACTGTGGTTTGCTTTTGGCTGCATGCCACAACGGCCATTCTGACCGTACGCTGTCCGCAGCGGTATTTCCATGGAGACCAGAGGAGAATCTGAAACATACAAAAAAAAAACGGAACGGACAAGGACTATAAGACAAATATATAGAGATTAAACATATCATAATTTTTCTGAACTAGACAGTTTCTCCATCATGTGAAGGCACCTCTTCGACATCCGGAAGGTTCCACAGGAAAACATTGTGTTTCACCGGCATAAGAACATCTTTTTCAACAAGTTGATCTTTGGTTGAACGCATCGATATTTTCCTCTGTAGAGTTCTGGACGTCTGTTCGAAACGATTTCTCTTTTTCCTTCGTTTCCACTGCCAAGGCTCAAAAAATTTTCGGAACAACACAAACCGTCGATGTTCACTCTTCATAGGTAAAGGGTTAGGAGATCGGGAGATAAATTCCACGGAACTCGTTTTCATGGCACCATTGGCTTTCTTACACAATACTATATCAGAACATTTTTCTCTTACAATACTCAATTTTAACTTAGTAATCTTAATTTTATTACATTTATAATCCTTAATTAGAGAACTCGAATCATTTCTAGTATTAAAGTTTATAACATATGGCAAATCATAACTAGAGTTTTCTATCACATTTGAAACAGAAACATTTGGAAAAGAAATAGCACTAGAATAAGCATAAGCATGAGCACTGGGATTAGCGCCCAAAGAGGATCCACTTTCATTCAATAAAACATCGCTCTTTGCGTGGCCTAGTTTCTTTATTTCAGAATATACACTGGGATGTATAATAAATTCTTCGGTCAAGGTCGGTGATATTGCCGTTCCAACACTTAAGCTAGGAGAGTGTTGATTAAGAGAAATATTTATGGGTTTAACTTCTACCATACGCTGTTCGCCAAAACATGAACTTAATGTTATGATCTCTTCGGAAGGTGTTTGCACTCTAATTAGTGAGGAATTTAAAACTGGGATCTGGCAACCTGAATCAATCAATGCTGTTACGGGCTGATTTTCCACAAAAATGTTTACGTATTGAAGATTTGCGCATTCACCGCTATTTTGTTTTTCGCTCTCGATTTTCAAAGTATTCACGTTTATTTTATTATGGATGTGATCATTAGATTCTTTAGGTTTAAAACGCTTCTCACAGTCTCTTGCGCAATGAGATGAATCACCGCATATAAAGCAATTTTTATTTTCTCTTTCAAGATATTGGGGATAGTTCTCTTTAATCTTTGGTTTAAAGTTTTGTGATCTATTTTTAAAGGGGTCTTGGGTATATCCATAAGTAATAGGAATTTATTTACATGATCCGCTTCTAGATGAAATATAAATATCACACTCTTTAGCTAAATCAATAGGCCTAAACCAATCTTCTGCTTCTCGAATGCCAATATGAGTTGCAGTTTCCTTATTTAAAGTTTCATATAATTTATCAGAAATTATAAGATCACATAGAGATTCAAAGGAATTAACTTTTCTTAACGAACAATAATATTGGAAGTTTGCCGTCAATCTTGCAGCAAATTGGATGTATGTCTCGCCTGATGATTTTACAGCATTTTTAAATGAGTTTAAACACTCGCGAGGGGTTAATTGGAATTCTCTGAGTACTATAGATTTTAGTTTTTCATAGTCATTTAATTCCTCTTCTTTAATATACAGTAAGACGTTATGAGCTCTTTCGCCCAGAAGATTTATTAAAATTTCGGATTTATATTCGTCATTTATTTTCTTGGTTAAAAATGCGCGTTCTAATGATTGGAAGAACAGATTAAAATTTTCAGATCTGGTGGGAACAGGAAGAGATAAAGTTTTTATACTTTTTATCATATTTTCTATGTTAGTTTCGAACTGTTTTTCTTCGACTTTAGCTGCAGGATTTAAACTTAATGCTTTATTTTTAGCCAATTGTAGTTCGATTTCTTTTTCTAATTTTGCTAACTGAAGTTTCGCGAGCTCAATTTTTTGTTCTGAAGTTACCTCTCTTTCGTTTTGCGATACTCTCTCATCTATACAGTTTTGAATTAAAGTTTTAACGAAATCTGGATCACTTTCAAATGTACTACTGTTCTCAATTTTAGTCTTTAGTTTAACTATAGTGTCAGTACTTTCCACAATACCGTCTAATTTCTCAACAACTCTTTGAGATCCTCTTTAAGAGCGTTTTTATACATTTTAGAAATGGAAAGATCCTACCTTTTTTTTCTGGCTCCCTTGTTGCTCGCACGTACGATGTATCCAATAAAAACGTTGATTCCACTGATGTCACCTCTTCGCAGGTAATATAGTTGAAATTGTAGTTCCGGCCTCTACACAGGCGGATTATTCACACTGAATTAGTTCCAACCTCTACACAGGCGGGATTTTCGTCGATGGGTTTTCCAACCTCTACACAGGCGGAATGAAGTTGAAAAATTCAACCTCTACACAGGTTGAACGAAGTTTCCGAAAAATGGCGGAGCGTCTCCTTCACGGACGCTGTTGTTCATTGTCCAGACTTTGGTTCAAAATCGAAATTTTGTCGATCGCGGCCGAGCCCCCATAATTTGTGGGAGACAACAAGGGGTCCAAGACGTTGGTCTTTCTTCTATTTTATTTTAACATTAAACAAAAATTAATTAAAAAGGTAGTTTTTACAGATAAGTTTGACGATGATATTCAGAAGGTAACGCCTGCTCGCGCACCTCTCGCGTTCTCCTTTCTCTCTCTGCTCTTTCTGCTCTAATCCAAAAGTTTTTGTTTCACTTTCACTAGTTCAAAAGTTTCCACAGTTTCGGTTCTCATTAGCTGCGCCTGCGCGCGAAGACTGTGGTTTGCTTTTGGCTGCATGCCACATATATATATAATTTTTCCTGTGAGCTTTAAAAGCTAGAGCGGCATTCATCAAAACCGCGGTTCTCTCTCTGTTTTTCCAGATCGCCCCTGACTAAGCCGGCTCTGCCATAGTAAGTGAAAATGCCGGATTTTGTTTGTCAAGATCATTTTATAGCAGACTGCATTTTTCATGTATTTTAGATGGTCGTTTTATATTTTCTACATCAATATCTTAATGTCTGAATTTAAAATTACATAAAATTCTCTTGACATTCGCATCAATGACCATGATAATTTTTATTAGTATATGAATGTGTCATCAAACGATTACATGACTAATATTAACACATTATTTTAACCATTTAATTGATAACCATTTATTGATATATAACGCACACAAATTTTCTAAACTTTAAAATAAATATTTCGAAAACTACTTCAGGTATTTTGTATAAGTAGATATTTTTAACAATATATAATTCGAATGTTTTTCAATAGCTCGAATTTAAAATTGGTTTTTATGTTTATTTATATGCATAAATGTCTACTGTAAATGTTTCCGTATATTTTTTTGATTACCATTTATTGATGTAAACTGAAGTTCAAGCACTTAAAATTCAAATATAATTCGGTGTATTTTAACAATATATAACCAGGCACTGTACTTAAACCTCCCTGAACACTTAGGCTTTGAAATCTAAAAAAAAAACCTAATAAATCTTAATTAGTTTTTTTTTTCGTTATTATTTTTATCAAAGTATAAGAAAATGTTTCAAATGATTTGATGAAGTTTAAATTTATTCATTTTTAGTGGTTGGAAAATTGAAAAGGTTCCAAATTTTAAAGAGTTAGATGTTTTATTAATTTTTTCGGTATCTTATAATAAAATAATCATGTTTCAAAAACTGAAAGCTTTGAATAAGAAAAATGAAGCGAAAGAGAATATACTTAAAAAAAGATAATTTGTCTAACTATATAAAATAGCAGATTGCCCTGACACGCCCCAATTTGTTACAGTTTGAAATTAATATGAAACCAAAAGGGAATTGTAACATATTTTACTTATGCTTTGGGACTTTTGGAAACTTTTAAAATACAAGCTAGCAAAGAAACACACACTTCTTGGGTTGTAAAGAAATTTCTCCCCGATTTTTTACGATTGGGGGTCAAAACACGGGGTTCCCTGCGAGCCATAAAACTCCTGCTGTAACCCCCCGTAGTTTAAACTCTTCTCATATGAACAGTAGAAAGACTATCGCGCCCTCTAGCGGCTAGAACAATCTTCAGTAATGGTCAAGCTTCGGAACTGTAAGGACGTACGAGCATGTGCTCCGATCCCTTTCAATCCTATTGTAACTGTTAGTTCTCTAGTTATGTATGTAAATGTTTGTTTTGTCTAATAAACGTGTTTAATTAACTAGTGGACTTAATTAAGAACCCCTTCCCCGCGTGTCCCTTTATTACATTGGGTCACACCCCTTATACTGCTGTGTTGCTTCCTCCGTCCCTCATTATCTTTCAAGATGTTAAACCTTAAAAGGGGGAAAGGATTTCAGAAAAGTGCGGCTAATCCGCTTTTGAAAACGTTACTTGAAGGCAGACAAATCCGTGCAGTCCATTTTCGAAGCCTCTCTAGTAGGGCGGAAAAATCCGTTCTGTCCAATTGGAGGGTTAAGTATTTTAGCGCGTACCTTTTTCATCCTTTGAGGTTAATTCCTGTCTCTGTCAATATAATATCTTTAACTGTGATTAAAAAAGTTTTCTCGACATAAAAACTCCTAATTATATCTCCTAAATAAAATTTTCATTAAAGATATAATTCTTCGATAGAAAATTATTTCCAATCATACTCGATTCAAGACTCATTCAATTCAATCGCACTCAAAATCATGGGGAGCGAGTGATAGTTTGTTTTTAAAAGAGCAGAACAATCTTCGGTCTATGGTAAAATACAAAATGCAGGAAATCTTTAATTTTTTCAACCATTTGATTCGGAGAAATGTATATGGCCACCGAAATCTCTGTTTGTCTATTTTCAATTCTATTGTATCCACTGTTCCCCAAATTGAACAAGAAAAAATATTTTTGATAAAAAAATGCATTAGTCCTTGTGTTAAATAAATAAAATTTTCATTAAAGATATAACTATTCGATGGAAAATTACTTCCAATCATACTCGATTCCTTTTTTTCAGATTTAAGTTACTATTGCGTATTTACCACGATAACATGTCAGATGTTACACATGATATGCGATTACTGTAAGACTCGTTTCTTTTTTTTAATCCCTTTTAAGCATACGCATAGAACGTAATAATGCTATTTCCTGTTTTTTTCCTCGATACCAATAGCATATTTTTCTACGCGTGTGGGTCTTCTTCTCAAATTATTGTTTTCAAGTAAATAAGGACCAAAATTAATTCATATTTTATTCAGATGAAAAATTTAAAAAAATGTAATTGTAACGAAATCTAACGTCTGTACATTTTTAGCTTTTTAGCAAAGTTTGAAGCGAGGATATACAAGCGACACATTTACGAGACTAAAATTACAATATAAATTTATTTGGCTTCCTTTGCGTGAAAACTTCTTTCTTGTGAAAAGAATTTAATATTTGTAATATTTCTCTGAATATTTATATAAAGTTGAGAAAAAAAGATAATATTTTTAAATTTGTTTTATATTTCAGTCTATACATAAGAAATAATTGTAATCGATTCAATCTCTTGTATTTGAAGTTAGCAGTGAATCCCAATAAGCGGGATTTAGATGCACAAAAAATTGCTTTACATATATCACAAATCCATTTATAAAAAGAATTGATTTGTGTTTATAACCTCTACAAAACAACTATTGAATGGATTTTAGTGCAATTTAATTAAAAGATTCTTTACTATCTGGAATGAAATAAAAAAATTTGTCCGAAATCAAAAAGTTAAGTTGTCCCTCTTAATTAATTATTATATTTTGTTTTTAGTTTTATTTTTATTGGAAAGCATTGGGGAATTCAAGAACATTTTTTTTTTTATTTTCTTGCTGCTAATTAGTGTTCTAGCAAAGTTTTTCTGCTTTCTTACAGCAAGGTTTGATTGGAACTTTTCCTCGTTGTGAAGTACCAATTATTTCTGCATAAAATTCATTAATAAAGTAAATTTGACCGTATTAATTAATGTGACAAATGCTTGAAGCTATTTTAAAACTTAAACGAAACTTTTTATGTAGCAATTCACTTAAAAAATTGAATTAATCTCAAGTTATACATAGTTCATTAAGTAAAAAATGAAATAAACAATTTGAAATATATTGTTACGCAGATCCGGGTTCGAGGATTTTATGCAAAACAATCGCAAAGAAAACAAACAGTTCTTTAAGAGCGATGCGAATTTATTATCAAAAATCCAATCCTTTAAATACAGGATTCAACAGCAATATTCTCTGAGTAAATCCCCGAAGGTCTTCACACCTTCAACACCAATTAAACACAATCATCAGTGTTTAAAAATGCACGTAAGTAAAAGATTATTCACAAGCACAGCCGAGCTAATCACTAGTCAAAACAATGTACACTCATCGCTGGTTGAAATCAGACTGACTCTCTCCTTCCTGCCTGATCTCTATTTATAGGCGAGGCAGAAACTTCCAGAAATATAACCGCTCGTATCATAGAGTGGGACGTTAGTGGACCTTTCCACAAATTTCTAGAAGAATCCCGAGGGTTCCGAACCCACCAACATGGTCACCAACGACGCCAAAATGGTAGCCAAATTCGCCAAATTGACCGCCAACTTGATCGCCAAAAATGATGCCAACTTGGCTCTATCGTAAAGATTTCGCCAAGTTCTCATTAAATCGCCATTATAATTTAAGGGGCGGCTTTGCTTGTGAATATAGTACAATTTTAAACATAAAATAAATGTAACATAGAGTAATATAAATGCATTAAACATCCCAAATACAAATTATTTACACCATTTACACAAAATTCGTAACACTATTTAAATAATTAAAAATTACAATAGCATTAATTTCAATAATAAAATTGTGGTAGTTTTTGAGAAAAAAAAGAAAAAAGCTATAATTTTTTTTATAGAAATATTCCCAAAATTTCGATTATAAAGATAAGTGCATTTTCAAGAATAACATTAGAACTGCGGTTGTATTTGCGTAAATAAATTTTGAAAAACCGAATGCAATCTTCCAATAATATACTGCTGATAAAAATTGGCAGTGCAGGCATAATTCGGTTTAAGGGAATTATTGACAACAAAGAAGTTTAAAATTTTGAATAACCTTTCATCTGAAAAGCCTCAAATTTAAAAAATACGAAGAAAAATTTATAAATAAATTTTCATTGAAATAAAATTTTCAGTCAAAACAAGGCTTTAATTTTTTAGCATTTTATTTGCATATGTGTATAAATTAAATATTAATTTTTACCTTAACATATTATTATACAGTTATACATTATTACACAGTCAAAAATAGTTTTCTGGAAAAGGTATTAAAAATAATATGTAAAAATGTATATCATGTATGAAAAAGTTTTATAGTAATAATAATATATATGAAAGTGTATATCATATGTAGAAAATAGTTTTATAGAAAGAAACACACACACACACACACACACACACACACACACACACACACACACACACACACACACACACACACACACACACACACACACACACACACACACACACACACACACACACACACACACACACACACACACACACACACACACACACACACACACACACACACACACACACACACACACACACACACACACACACACACACGCACACACACACACACGCACACACACACACACAATAATATTCCTGCAATTATTATTGTATGTTTAAATAAAACAAGATTTCATAACTTTAAAAAATGTTTTAATTGTTTCAATAGTAAATTGGAAATTTTCACTTAAAAAAAAAAGAATTATCTATGTAAATGAACTGTTTTTTTGAGCGTTTAATATACAAACAAATTTATGATATTTTAATTTTTTCAACTACACTCAAAATATTATTCTAAGGCTGGTTCAAATTTTCTAATCTGAAACAAGCCCAAAACTTAAATTAAAAATTAATTTTTTATGTGTTCTTTTTAAAAGCTGTAATTGCATTTCGGACTATTTTAAGTTGCGGAAAACTGCTCAATTTCTATCTCGTTTACTCTATCTTAGTGACATTGCCAAACGTTAGAAGATCTAATAGACGGACTACCACATTTAAACAATACTAGCTTTATTTGGAGATTTTGGCGCATTTTAAACTGATTTTAACCTCGAATATTGAGGACTTCCCAGAGGCTTTTCATAAGTCGACTCTCAAGGTTGTTACGAGTTAAAATCCTCCTTTTCAATTTACTTACTTACAGATTTAAAATTTGCAAATATGTTTTTTTGTTGAAAAGAGATATGCTGAAAAAGCCTTTTTTATTTAATTAGACTTAAATTCAATTAGACTTCATTTAACTCTTAAGAAATTTCTTTTTCCTTCAATCTTTGTTGTAATATTTTTCAATTCATCCGTTCGAAAAATGGACTAGATTGCAAAGGGATAATAGTATGTGAATAATAGCCTTTATTGCTCCTTATCCCACAAAACCTGTAACTATAACTGCAGGTACCCACATGTTCTCTTCACATGGTTTTGTTAATATCCTATGTTTATCAATCAACATATAATTGTGCGCTGAATTTACAAATATAAAACAGACGAAAGTCGTTATATTTTTTCAATTAATACATAATTTAATTTCAGCAACAATGAAATTTTCTTTTAAAGTATGTATTTATTTGTTTTAGTTTTTCAATGATTCATTTATTAGTTTATTATTTTATTAAATTTTCTCTATTACTGTAAATAGTATGTGAATGACGAAATTTATCAATGCTTTTATTTACAATAATCTCTATAATTTATAATTATATATATTAACTATAGTACATAAAAATTACTTTTTCTGCATTTTTTAAAAAAAGCTTGACTATCAAAATCGAAGTTTCAACACTAACCTAAAAGTATATTTCAAAACTATTGCAGCTAAATGTCAGTAGTAAAATACAATAAATTATATATTTGCGTCTTATTAAACGGAACAAAAGATTCATATATATGTTTTAAAATTACCAAGTGTATTAAGGAATTTTTGTATGTTTTTTAATTGACATTAAAATCGCGGATGGGGTCATTTTGACCCAAAAGCAATTTTGTTTCCGATTTTCTTAAAAAGTTACTAATGGAATTGGAAAAAATTTCTTGACTTTTACTATTTTTATACCAATAATAACCTGTAAAAATATGATCCGTTAAATACGTATCATTTTTTTGTTTTTAATACTTTACCTAAAACCGTGGAATGGGTAATTTTGATCCCATTATAATCACAAATACTAATTTTGCAATTCAACGATTCCTGGAATGGGAAAAGCCTTTTCAATCCTCTAAGGCAGTGATCTGCGACCCCGGTCGACGGATCAAATGGTGGCGGGCTGCCTAATGAACATTAAACTATTGCCATTTTATTTAAAGGGGTGCATTTCTCTCGGATTTGCGCAACTTTCCACGTTAAATCACTTTTATTCATTTTTGGTGTAACTGTATTTTATTCTGAAGGCATATTTAAATGTAACTAAATTAAAATTGTTAAATAAAAAGTATATAAAATATAAACAATCAATGTGTCCCACCCTCAGTGGGCCGCGGTAAAATTATCAAATGTTGACCGGTCCGCAGCAATATAAGGTTGCCAGGGGTGTTTGTGCTCCGGGGAAACCCCGGAATTCCGCGGATTTTGAACTTCGATACCCGGAAATTCCGGGGATTGTCATTCAAAAGGAAGTAGGAATAATAATGAATTATTTATTTTGATCTGAGTAATTTTGTTTGCTGGGTAAATATTTCCTTAAAATGTAGTAGTTTATATGTTTGAAAATTTATGGTTATTAATTTTGCAAAAAAAGTAATTCATTGAACTTTTATAATTAGGTCATTCAATACTTCATAATTGTAATTTTTCGTTTCTCCCCCTTCTCAAAACTCCCAAAATGTTGGTAGTAAGTCCATAAAAGTTTCAGGGGATTTTTCGGGGTCCGACAAACACCCCTAGGTTGCAGAACATTGCTCTAAGGTACTGTATCTAATTTTCCTGTACAATGTACTAGCAGAAAACCCCCTTCTGGAAAGAAAAAACAATGTGTAAGTAAAAGTAAAAAGTTATCAGATTCAAATCCAGATGAAATGAACTCTGGAACTTTGTAAGAAATGATGGAACAGGTTGGGAAATCATCACCTCTGGAAGTTGTACGTGTGGAAGAATTGTTGAACATAATGTTTTCAGAGAAAAAAGTGGCCCAACCAGTTATGCAAAGTGAAATATTGAAAATGGCCATGCAATTAGTTCAGGGAGGCTACTTATAGACTAGCCTATGCTTCATCATATCAAAAATTGTACAGAGGAAGAAGCTCACCGGCAACAGGGAGAAAATGAATGGTCAACAACTTTAGACAAACTAGATGTTTTTATATCAATTTTGTATGCTCAAGGTATATACGGTGCAAATAATCTAGAGCTTGATAGTCTGTTGTTTGGGGTCCACCTTTTTTCTGCGATTGATTGATTGAATATTAACGTCGCACTGTTCAGCTACACGAGGGCTTTTGGCGACGGACCCCGTAATTTTGAACCATGGTCAAGTGACGTGGATGACACCTGAGCTGGCACCCCCTCTCCTAACTACCACACCACACCAACGGGAGGACGTTTCAGCTCTCGACAGATTTAACGTGCATCGCCTTTTTTCCGCGATACTAGGGCGAGAGACAGATCCAGAAAACTTATGAAATTTCTGCGATTCAACAAAAAAACTACATGATCTGAATGCTTTCAAACAGATAAATTGTGTTTCATTTCTGAAGTTTGAAAGAAATTTATTGAAAATTCGATAATTTGCTCTAAACCAGGACCATATCTAACTATTGATGAACGACTGTTTCCATCTAAAGCTAGATGTTGTTTCACGCAATGCATGCCAAGTAAACCAGATAAATTTGGTATCAAGTTTTGGCTTGCCGCTGATGTTGATAGTAAATATGTGTTCAATGGTTTTCCATATTTGTGTAAAGATGAGGAACGTCCTGTAAACCTATCTCTCTCCGAGTACATCGTTTTGTGTTTGAGAAAATCTTTCGAAAATAAAGCAAGAAATATCACTACAGATAATTTTTTCGCTACACTTAATCTGTCCCAAATGTTAAAAATGAAGAACACTAAGTTTAACTGAGATGATGAAATGAAATCAGAAAGAAATACCTGAATTTGTGAAAAAAGTAAAGATGTCGTTATGCAATACATTTTTACTAGATCAGGGAAAAACCAGCAAAAATGTCTTTTTATTGAGCTCCCTTCATCCCACTGTGGTTATTGACGATAATCTCCCAAAAAAGCTTCCAGAAACAATATTTTATTACTCAACAAAATTTTGTGTCGACATTGCTGACCAAATGGTTTAGAAATATTCTGTCAAGTCAGGATCAAGGAGGTGGCCAGTTCATGTATTCTACAATATTTTTGATCTTGCAGGGAATAATTGATGAATTTTACTGGTAAAGTAATTTTACTGGTAAGTGACAGGTAATAAACTTACAAGGAGAGAATATCTTCAACAACTCATTGAAGTGTTGCATAATGCATATATTCACAGAAGGAAGTACAAGTCCGATACACAGACAAAAGCGATACTACTGAAGAATCTGCAGAGATGCAAAAAGGGTTCAATGCAAAGATTTCCAGTGTAGAAACATATAGATACTTGTTCTGACTGTAAAATACTGATAAGTGGAAAGTGTACAAAATATATAAAAAGAAGTTACCCAAAATGTGCATGAACTGTGTAGGAAATCTTGACTGGTAAGAAACTAAATATTTCTATTCCAGTTGTCTGAATATCTTATTATTTGTATACAGTATTCCATATTGTAATATCTTATTATTTTTTATTACTTATTATAACAATTTAATGTTAAAAATTAATAAATGTCATTGCCAAATAATTACAACCTACTTTTATCATAACAACATGGGTTTTTATTAATGGGGGTCAACTTGACCCATCCCACAGTTAGGTATACTGAGGTTCTTTTGTTAAAAAAAACTTGGTTTGGGGGTATTATCATCTTCATAGCTAAATTTGTGTCACATGCACTTTTCTACCAAAATCTGACCTAGTGTTTTTTTTATTTTTTTTTCAAATAAAACTTGTAAGAAACTTTTTTTTTTATATCATGGTGCAATTCTCATGGCACAAATTTTGCTATGGTGATGCTAATATGAAAAATACCAAAAACTTTTATTATGTATAAAGTAATTTATGTATTTCATTGTTGTTTAAGAATTTATTTATACTTTACATGTGTGTGTGTGTGTGTGAAGGATTTTTTAATTCTTATCTATATTTTTTAGTTCTCTAATTTACTTGGCACTGTATATAATAAGGGTAATTTGCTCTTTACTTCTGATGGAAATATATTAATAAGTCCTGTTGGAAATCGAATTAGCTTGTATGATTTGAGACGGTAAGTTCTTCTGTTTATGTCATTGATATTTAAATTTTTTTTAGTTATCTTTACTGCTGTAATTTCTATCTTCATTGGTTTTAATATTAACATAATATTTAAAAATATATACATTATATATATATATATAGGTGTATTTTTTGTTTAGCAATTTTTCAATGAATATATATGTTTTATTAAAAATGATGACTTTTTTGTCTCATGTTGTAGTTATAAGAAATTTTTTAGATGTGAAAATTAAGTAATTTAGAACTAAATCTTGATGCTTGTTCATATCCTAATACAAATATTGATAAAATGTCATCTATAATTGTAAATATTAAATATATTAAAAAACATAAAGTGTTCTTTAGTTACATTGGAAACCATTCTGTGTTTAAAATGGTAAAGATTTTATGTAGCAGTATTTTTTTTCTATTAAAAATTGTTACTGTCTTGAAAAATTGTCTTTTATTCTCTATTAACTGGAGTAACTCTTATTTTCTTGGATGAATTTTTAAAACAAAATTCTACTACCTCCATTTAATACAAGAGTCAGCAACCTTGTTGCTGTTGTATACCAAACCAATCTACCAATATGAGTCTGGGTGCCACATTGTAGGAAATATTTGAAACAATTCTATTCCCGTTATAAGGCATGGGGAGTTAGAGAAGAAAAATATAAATTTAAAGTTTTATTATACATTAATTTTCCATTATTTAAAGATATTTATTAACATAAAATATATAAACATAAAATAAATTAACATAATTTCTTCAACATAAATGAATAATCAAAATTGTTTCCAACATTTAAATCTGCAGCAATTACATCCAATAATTTAAAATAGCTGTTGATTTTTAGTAAGCATTATCTTTCAGATTTTTTTGTAATTTTTGAAATGTTGCTTTTCATAATCCTGAAAATGTTAGCCCAATAAGCTCCATTATAAAATTGTCAACTTCCATCTACGACAAATTTGTAGAGTAGTGTATAGGGTCGCTGAGAATTGCACTGTAGGCCATATGTGGCATGCGTGCTATAGATTACCATTCTCTGATCTAATATATATAATTTTTTTCAATGATCATCTATATATCCAACCTTTGGCAAGATAACATATAATTTTTAAGTACTTACATATTACACTGTTGACCAATTTCGCTAAATCCAAGGATGTCAATTATTAAAAAAGTGTTAACAAAGACTGTCATCATCATTATTATTATGTTTGAACCTGCACAGGATCAGCTTCCTCTATTGGCGACATACTGCTGCATTTGGAGACTTTTTTTGATTTGACGAAAATTGTCTACAGTATAGTATGCAAGTACCCGTTTTTTTAAAACAACATAAAATTGACTAGTTTAAAAGTTTTCTAAGTTTTTCAGTAAATTTTGAAACATTTAATTTTTGTAATGATTTAGCTGAAAGACGATAATAGTTCTGCTTCAATGAATAAACAATCACAATGATTTCCAAAAACAGCCCATGATGTTATGTGATCCAGTGTAACATGCACATAACTATTCTTATTGGTTTGTCTATCTTCCACAAAGGAAAACGTACAAAAAGCTCATTAATTGTGTACTTAAAAAATTATATGCAGCAGATTATGTAGATCTTACCTCTGTTTTTTTTAAAGGAATAAAATGTTTGATTTGTTTACTGTATGAATATTATGTCATTTAGATTGGAAGATTTCTGGATGGTATGATAAAAAAAAATTAAAAATTAGAAACTAATGCTTTTGTAAGCTATTTTCAAAAATTCACTTAATATTGGCTAATTAATTAACACACCTGAAACAAAATCAGTCTTTAAAAAAACTTGAATATTTTAGCAAGAATAGTAATTTTTTAATGTGTCTTTCAAGAGCTAGTTAGAAAGTATCCTAAAAACTGCAGACATTTTAAATTAAAAACAGGAAAGGTAATTTAACAAAAATTGCTTCATTGTCATCCATAGTTTCAGTATGCTAAATTTTATCTATCTGTTCTTGTATATTTTTGTGCTGCGTTCTCTCCCCTATCCTGGTTACTAACTCTCTTTTTATTAATATAGTTTTTAAAAATTCTTTAGGACATATTCAATAATGTAATAAAAAACAATCAAAGATGTGTTTAATGATTTTGTTTAAAGAGCACATATTAAAATGTACATTTATTTTTGATGTAGGAACAAATCTGAAACATTGCCTATTGAGGGCAGATATAATTTTACTACATTAGCCTTGTCTCCAAATGGAATGCTACTTATTGCAGTAAATGAACGTAAGTAGATATATACATTTTGCTAGTCTCTCATGAATTAAAATGCCTTTTTTTTGCTCTTAAAATAATATTTTAATAGGAATTATGTTTTGCTGTGAGTTAATGTATTTTATCATTTGAAATTAAAAATTGCTGTACAAAATAAATTGGATGAATATCTTAATAAATATATGTATTGATAAATTTATTTATTTAAAAAATGTTTTAAACTTGTCTTTATTATTTTATCATATTTTTATATAATATATAACAGTAGCACACACAGGAATTTTTCAAGGGGGTCCGGGGTCGAAAGTTCGCCATTCTTGTATCATGCTCCTTTTGATTTTGTAGTTTTTCGGGAACAAAACACAGTAAAAATCAATTTTTGAATAAATAATTAGCATTAATTAATAAAATTAATCATTAATAACAAGTAATTAATTAAATTTTATGTACTATATACTTAGAATTATAATCAATCAGAAAAAAAAATCAAGGGCTTTGTGTGTGGGGGGTCTGGACCCCCAGCCCCCTCTTGTGTGCCCCACTGATATATAACAATTGTTTCAAAGTATTATATTTAATTTTTGTTAATATCTGCTATTTTTAATATTATAGAAGTTGTATATATTTGCCTATTATATTAATATTGAATGGATAATTAATTACGTTTCTTAAAAACCTGTGTCAGTAGAGTGGTCATGCAGAAGTTCAGCATTTTTTTCATCCAGTTGTAGATATGAATCCCAATGTCCCTTAAAAAGACAAGTTGTGTAGTTAGGATGATGTATATTAAATTCAGTGGCATAACAGAGAATGTTAGGCCCCCTGCAAATATAGTTTTGCCTTTAATATTTTTTAAATTGGGTAAACATGTACTTGGGGTTAATCAGACCTTGGGGCTCTCCTGCGATCAAGGGCTGTGTGTGTGTGGGGGGGGTGTACATTATGTCACAGATTAAATTTGTCATTTCTTATTTTGGCTGTGAAATTGCAACTTGCTTATCAGTTTGGTTATAATTTTTATCATTTCACATGTGGCTTAAGTTTTTTATTCCATTTTTAGTTAAATAGAAGTACTGGGTGCTCCTTTACAAAATTGGTGATTTTCTTACCAACTTAATTAAGTAGCCAAGCTACCTGTGGTTTTCTGCACTTAACAGTATGTCAAATTACAAATACTATTTAATAATTAAAAATGTAAAATTTCAGGGAATTAAAGAAAATTTTCATGTTATGAATTATGATTTATATCACTTGTAAAAGGCAAACACTTTTTATTAGAATTCTAATCCTTCCAAAAGAAAATAAAAATTTTTATTGCTGAGAAAGAGGCAAAATCATATCGTTGATTTTGTACACCCTTTTCAATATGAATTTTAAAATATTAGCAAAAACTTAATTCTCACATGAAGTGGTTTAGTTTCAGGTTGTACTGGTAAGTGTATTTGTTGTTCTTTGTAAAGCTTCTCTCCAAGATATGTGTAAAAGGAAAGGAAATCACAACTGGTTATTCAAGCCTCTTATTTCTGGATCTTGTTTAATTTGCTTTTTTAAAAACCAAATGCTATTATGCTTATTCATTCCTCTTGCATTTTTCCCAAATAAATTCTTCAGCTAAACCCTTCTCAACTTAATGCATGCCATTGTTGTTACGTGGACATCCAGTATTATTTGAAATCAAATCTCTTTTGCAATGCATTATTATATTTTTATTGTTTGTACAAAATCATTGAAAAATAAAAATACATTCTTCTAATCTGTACTCTTTTCAGAATAGTTAACAGAAGGAGCATTTCAATAAAATTATATTAAAAAAGGTTTTGAATTATGTTGTTTAGCAAATATGATGAATTAAAAATTGAATACTGAACTTTTAATTTGTATTACAAAATGTTCCCTCTCAAATCTTGTGTCGTAACTAAACATAAGTTAACTTGAAATAATGAATAGCAATCAAGAACATAGAATTTATGACATATTAGGAATAATTCCACATTTCAATATATTAAAGTTACCAGAATAAACAGTTTACAAAAACAAAATTGTTATTGTGCCAAAAATTGAAAACATTGCCAAAAATCTATGAGGTATCCAATTCTTCACATTTACTACATTTTTTATAAATTCATATTTTATTTTTATGTTGTCATTTGTATGGTTTTTTTTTAAAAAATGAAATATGTTGTAATATTCTTAGAACGATCCTATAAGTATTTTTTAAAGAATCTTGCTTTTAGATCATTAATTTTTGAATATAATTGTAATGCAAAAAATAAATAAAGAAAGAATAAATAGCTTACATTTAAATCATATTTATTTTTGTAAAAATCTGTTATATAATTAGAAAGAAATACTTTAAAAAAAAAGATAGTAGAATATATGTTTGTTTAAAAAAATTTTTCCTTGATTTTTTTCATAGATGGTGAAGCTTTACTCATTAGTGTTCCTCACAGGATTGTAATTTATCGTTATAATTTTAGACGTCCAGTAACAGATGTTAAGTTTAGCCCTAATGGAAAGTAATGTATTACTACATATTTTATAGAAATTACTTTTCATTTTATTAATTTAGAATTTTTCTGCATACTGTCCCCTTAGACATGTTTTTGTTATTAGTACCTTGCAAAAAGTATTTCCTCATTTCATAAAAATGAAAACATGCTTTAATTTTTTGTATTTTTTTTAAAATGAATTTCTCATACATTTAAATTTGTTATTTTAGATATTTAGCAATTACTAAAGAGAATAAGCTATTTGTTTATCAAGCACCCATCTGTAATGCAAAACGGTTCAATCCGTTTGTCTTAGAGAAGGTTTTTTCTGGTTCTCATGACAGCACATTATGCATTGATTGGACATCAGATTCAAGGTGAGATGCTAAAAGATGATCTGTAACTGAAATCTTATGTACATTATAAGGTTTAAAAATAATTAAAACAAATTTAACGTTTTTTTCCTTCTTAATTTTGTATTTTCTAATACATTTTTAATGTGTTGAAAAATTGCACATTTTAAAAACATTTTCTTGGTATAACATAGTTTTATTTATAACTCATATTTAGTATAATATCAGTGGTAGGGCATCTTTGTTTTTCTTTGAAATGATCATGCATTGTTTCTAAATTGTAAAGAGAAGTAGCATTCCTTATCATTAAGTTTGGTAATTTATACACTTATCCCAGATAACAGGAAACTGTAGCGTTCCTTAAATGTTAAAGGATGCAAAACATATATTAGCGTACCGAACTTAAAAACGCTTGAGTGTAATAATACAAAACATGTTGTAATTAAAATGCTGACCAGTTGTCTAGAATAATAAATTATAGTTTTAACCCCCCCTAACAAGAAAATTAATGTCATTGGGGTAAAAGCATGGGGTGCTTTATATTAATTGCTATAATTTCTTACTAGTTCTATTCCAAAATGCTGAGTTAGTGTAAAAATGTAGTGCAAAGCACCCCACACTTTTACCACAATGACATTAATGTTCTTGTTAATCTTTTTATTCATATATTAAGAATTACTTTTTTACTTTCTTGTTCAATTCCCTATAAAAGTGTGTTTTTTTTTAGTTTTTTTAAACTATAGTTTATTTTTCATTTTTTTAGTTCAATCTACAATAAAAGCCTGTTTTTTTAGTTTTTAAAACTATCATTTATTCTTTCTTGAGTTTGATATTTGGAGCCGGAATTATGTGGATGTTAGAATTGTTCTTGCTCTTCAATGGATATTAATTAACGAGTATGATGGGTATTTATTCTCTCTGTTTACGGGGCCTCGGATGAGTCCCATATCGTTATAGTTCAAAGATTCCATCTCTGTAGATATAGGTCTAACTAATAAAAGTATGTTAAGGAGAAATATTAAATGACAATTGTATTATCACCTTTTAAATGTATTTCTATAATGTTAATTTACATCATCACTTCAAAACGTATTGCTTTATCAAAATAAAAAAAAATATTTAGCAGTTAGAATGTAAATTTTTCACCTTTTAAACGTATTTCTGTAATGTTAGTTCATGTCATCAGTTATAAATGTATTGATTTATAAAAATAAAAAATATTTTGCAGTTAGAATATACATTATTTTTTTTCACATGCACGAGTCTTTTTTTTTTTTATTTCTATTTTCAGAAAAACTAGACATTATGGTAAGAAATTGCTGATGCATCCACCCTACCCTTTCTGACATAAAGAACACTTTTTTTAATTTTATTTGTATTAATCACAAGCCTATTCGTGGTTTTAGGGTTGCACCTTAATCTTTTAGTTGCTAAATCGGGAAATGACATATGGAATTAGTCGCCAAATCTAGAAATGGCATATGGAATTAAGTCTCCAAATCTGAAAATGGTGTATGCAATAAGTCACCAAATCTGAAAATGGTTTATGCAATAAGTTGCCAAATCTGGAAGTGGTATACGGAATTAGTCACCAAATTTATGAATCATATTCCTAATTATCATGCTCAGGACAATGGAACAAAACTATGAAATTATTATATTGCCATCGATCCTTGACAAGTGTGCAAAATTTCGAATTAATCTTACCTTTTAAAGTGGGTAAAAATCGAGTTCAAAGATTCCATTACATACAAGTGAAACTTATAAAAGCATGTTTATTTTTTGTATGGAGCTCAGTTAATTTCAACCTAATAATGAACCAAACTAATAATAACCAAAATAATGATTTATATTTGACAATTAAGATGCATTTAGATTAATAATTTTCTTTAAGAGATGGAGTTCTGTAATGGTTCATGAAGTTGTTTGAAATCACAAGTTGGAAGTTGAAGGTAAAATTGAGACTTTTTATGAAAAAAAAGATGTTACTAGTGTTTGTTAGATTAGGTTGAGCTTATATAAAATTATAGCAAAGGAATCAAAAGTTTTTTTTTTATATTCTTAAGTTGGTGATTAAGCTAGTTGAGTAGTCATGGTTGTGAAATAATGACTAGCATTGTCAAGACATTGGTTCAAGTCCCAGTGCCACAGGAGTCCTTTTATTGTACAGTGGCTTATGTAGATAAAATTTGTCAAGGCAGAAAAGCCTCATGTAGATGTAGTGTAGAAGCTTGGAGAGTGGAGAGCCAGTTCAGTTGTCCTTATTATTTGACTGAGATTCAATATTATCAGGTTTATATTCAAAAATTGACATGCATCTTTAAAACATGATGTTAGTAAAAATTCAAATAAAAATTCACAATTAGCATGTGCTCTTTCTATGTTCCACATTAGTCATAGGAAGATACTAAGACTGGCACTTAAGGGTATGAATATAAGTTGTCCTCCAGATTTTCATGAACTGATTTCCACCAGATGTACTTTTGACCATTTTTGTAAATTCATTGCAAATACTTGAAATCATTCTTGACTGTTAAATTTCTTTCATTTTCCCCCCTTTATAATGTGTTTTTTACTTCTGTTAGTCCCTGTGATACTTTGTAATACACAAAAAATCATAAATATTTGAAAAAAAGAAAAAGAAAATTTTTTTTTAAGGTTTATTGTAAATTTATGAAATCTTATGTCAATGGTAAAATATATTGTCTTAATATGTCATTAATCTGGAACTTATTTATCTTTCTTTCAAAATAAATATTTAAAATATCCAATTAATAAAGATCTAATCATTAATCTTTTTCATAAATTTTAATGTATTTTAGCATATTTTTTAAATATTTCCAATTTATTTTTATAATTTTTTTATTATTTTTTTGTTGCAAATTAGAAATGTTTGCAATATTGTGAAAGTACAGGATTTAAACTGAATTTATTGTATCCTTGTTTGCTTAAAATAATTTTAAAAAAAAATTAAAAATTTTTTTTTGTCATTTATATTTTACAAAACATTTCAGCATGGCATTTAGTATAATTAATAATTTAATGGATAATTTAAAATGGTTTGATATTTTTATTTTTAATTATGCAATGTAATTAATTATTTCAAAAATTTATAATTTTTTTTTCATCCAACTGTATAATACTAAAATTTTTGGTACTTTTCTGTTCTGCCATCGTGAATCTGGCCAAGAAGGCCTTGATAAGAAAGGACAGCGACTTGTTTTGAAAATGTGGTGGTAAAATTTTACCAATGGGAATATTTCACTTGGTGTCAGTTGTGTCATTTTTGGTGACTTTATCGCTTGCACCAGCAAAACAGGAAAGTGCAGAATTTTTATAATCAACTCTTTTTCTGTTTAATATAAAAAGGGAATTATGTTTTTAGCTATGTGTTTTTTAACTTATGTGGCCTTGTTTTATAAATATACACATTTTTAATGTAATTTAGAATGTGTGTATTTCAGAACTTATTATTTATATGGATATAGAAAAAAGTTCAATTTGAGTTTTTATATTTAGAGTTTTAGCTGTTGGTGGAGCTGATATGGCAACAAAGATATATGCACTCACTCCTTTTGAGAATCTTTCTGTATATAGTTTAGGAGGTCATACGGATTCTGTTATTGGTTGTTTCTTTGAAGAAAATTCTTTCAATGTATCCTTCATTATTATTATTATTATTATTTTTACATCTTAGTTTGATTTTAGTTTCTTTATAAAGTAAATGAAGCTTGCATTTGTAAAATTTATATTGTTTCATTTTTTAAAAATGTATTTGTTTTAAATTGATTTTCTTTACACCCCTTTGAATGCAGTTACTACATGTAGGAAGAATAAAAATGTGTTCTAATGTTGATTTATTATTCAAATTTGGTGAGTGAGAGAGGTAAAGGGAGGAAATATATTTAGAACTTTTTAAACATTATTTAAAATATCTTTATTTCATTCATAAAATATGTAAATGTTTACTGTATATAATCTGGTGGGAAAAAAAAGATGATGCATTTATTTTATGTTGTAGTATTACTTTAATTTGAATGTGTTCAGATGCTAATATTTTTCTTTTGCCTAACTATATTTATTCAAAGTACATTAGCTTTTATCAATGCCTATAGAAAAGGTATTAGTTTTTGATAGAAAAGAGAAGGTTGTTCGATTATAGTGATAATCTAAGTCTGCATTTCCTGTTTCAAGTTGTGTCATACTGTTGTACATTTATGAACAGTTAAATTTGCTGTCAGTCTTGCTTTTTCTGTATTTGTATTAAGAATTTGAATAATTAGGAAATGATTTGTTTGCTCTTAAACTTTGTTTCCTTTTTGATGTAATTTACAACAATTCTATGTTATAAAACAAAAACAACTATTTTCAAAGATGGCATTAGTTAAATTAAAAGTCTAAAATTTCATTTAATGTCTACGATTTTCTTTTTACATGTCATTAAATTATTTTATGACCTAAAGTAATGCATTTAAAAAGAAATAATCCAACTTTAATTTAGTTGACCAGTATTGTATAAGTGTATATATATAAATGATATATATATATATATATATATATATATATATATTTGTATATATTATTATGAATTATATATATATATATATGCACACATACATATATTTAAGGCTAAGTTTTAAAGCTATTTAAGGAGACACAGTATGGTTAAATTGACAAAAAACCAATAAAATATTTTTAGCTTAAACTATTCTTTATATATTTTTCTATTATCTCACAAACTTTGAGTGCTCTATATTAAAAAAAAATTTGTAGTCACACACACACATGATAACTTTTATATTCATTTTTTTTACATCCCAATTGCAAATAAATTGATTGATATTGATTTATTTCAAAACAAAAAGAATCTTGAGGTTTCTTCCCCCCTATAAAATGCTAAGGCATTTTTCCTATTCTGCCAAAGGTTTTGATATTTTTCTTACTATTGCTAGTAATATAAGTAACAAAAGTTGATGTAGTTTTAAATAAAAAGGGTAATGGACTAAATTCATGTGATGTCACGATCACGTGATTCCAGTTCAGCTCTCTTGCGCACGTGCATGTGGCGTCATTTGTTTACATTACTATCTTGCTCTTAAACTTTTGTTAATTATTCTTTTTTGACGTTCAGAAATGACATACTGTGCAGCATATGGATGCAATAACTCCAAAAAGAAAGACAATTGCAGGAACAAAACTTTCTTCCAATTTCTTTTAAAAAATCCAAATTTATTAAAAACATGGATAGCAAAGATTATGCGGGAAAAGTTCGTACCTTCTTATGCTTCTGTACTATGTTCGGATCATTTCGATGAGGAATGTTTCGAATACCAAAATTTTACTAATCGCAGGCACTTAAAACCTGGATCAGTGCCAACAAATTTTGTGTTTACAAAAAGTCCATCTTTCCGAAGAATTCTGGAAAGATGCAAGCCCTCTACTTCTACTGAAATGTAAGTACTTCAAAATTTTTACTAAGTTTAAGTCAAGTTTTTAAATAAGTTACTTAGAAAATACTTCAATGGTTAAATATCTTAATAAACTTAAGTTTTACTTATGTTATAAATCTTCAAAATAAAGTAACAGAAGTAATTCTGTACTTTATATAATACTAGCACTATATAGAGTATACTTTTAAATAACCATACATATTATATTAAGACAAGTATGTATACAAAGTTCACAGAAGATTATCTAATGTATTGTGTGCTGTTATTTTGCTTTCTCATTAAAAAAAATAATAAAATACTTGTGATAATAATCTGTTTCTGAATTGATGGAATAGTTTAATTTTAGCTCTATTAATGTTTTTTTATCACCATCTACAAAGTATTTTATAACAGAAGTCAGTCAAGTGTTTACTTATAAAATTATTACTCGAACATGATTTAAAGTATTCATACTTAAAAGTAAATGCATTAAAAGTACTTATATGCAAAATTTACAAATCATTTAAAAAATATAATATTAATGTAAATGTTTTATTTCAAAAAATAAATGTGAACCACCTGTTTCAAATGAAGAAATGGGAACAGAAGAAAATTCAGAGCTTCATACAGTTTTTTTGCTATGTAATCATTGATTGCATGCAATAAAGCAAAAACATGTTTACAAAATGCTGGAGTGCCTCCAGCATGTTGCACTTATAACCTAAAGTTAAATAAATTTTAAATATTAAGGTAATAAATTTTAAAATTAGATTGCAAATTCATATAAGTTTTGGTATTTACATATCAGTCTACTGACTAATACATTTTAAAAAAATTATGCTAAAGTTAATTTACAGCTCAGTTTAAATTCAATTATTTTAAATAAAGACCATAATTTAAAATTTAAATAAATAAATCATGTAAATGAAAATTTCAAATAAATACAAATTAACAGTTTATAAAAACACGTCATAAAGTATTTGAATTATAAATACTTTTCCTTATAAGAAAAATTACAAACAATTTGGGAGAATCTTAATGTTTACACAATATTGCCCCTTATTGAATTGAAGTTTTAAATGAAAAATTTACATTTCTTTTTCAAAATGGTTTGGCATTTCTTGTGTTTACTTTTAATGTGTTGGAATCAAATTAGAATTTACTCATAAATAGCAATAATTATAGAATTACTAAAGCTTAATAATGCATATTCATTAAAATAGAAAACAATGAAATTGATATTCAATGCTACTCTAAAAAATAAGAATCAAATTATAAACTTATCACTAATAATGTAGCTATTAAAAAATATAAATTAGCCCATTCACATTTCTTTTTATCTTTTGGGGAATCAACTTTTAATTAAATAACTATCAATGTTAATACATAGAATCCTATTTTGTATTTTAAAAGAATGAGTTATATTAATGCATAAAAGAGTAAATAGTAATGCAATCACATAATCGTTTTAAAAAAAAGTTCCTAAATTAAAACAAAATAATTTTTAACTTACCTGACAAGTTGTTCTGATTTGAACAGATGGCATGTACGTCACTTTCTTCTTCATTTCGGCTCTAACAAAGCCTTGAATAAAAAAAATCATCATTCATTAAGAAATCAGGCTCAGTAAATGATATCTTGCTTACGAATTTATCGTCGAATAATTTTAATCCTTTCGATATATTTGCAGCAACACTTTGATTTCGAGTGGCACTGGAAAACTTCGCACTATAATTTAATATTTCGTGCAAATTGAAATTTTTCAAAAGAAGCGGTTTCGAACCTATGCTATGAGCCATTCTTGTGAAAAAATATGAAATAAAGAACTACAAAATTAATAACTAAAATAACTATAAGAGCTATAGCTAAGTGAATCAAGAAATATAAATAAATATCCCAGCTAACACTAACAAAGCAGACGAATACTTAATTGGATAAATAAAGTAGAATAAAACAAAAATTATGTAAAAGAGTTGTTAAAAATATTTTCTATCAAATACCTATATATACTAGAATAATGCAAAAAATACAATGATATATGTTTTTAATTAGATAAAATTAAGACACAAGAACAACGTCAAGAAACGTATAGGAAAACCAATGCTATGAAATTGCACGTGCTGTTTATTGACGTTGGAATCACGTGATTACTGACTGGCGCCAGTCTGTCCATGAAGTTACTCCATTGTGTTTTTTAAAAAAGCAATTAACAATATAATATTTTTTAAAGGAATTTTTAATAAGTATTCATAAAAAAAATGTTTTTACAAGTTTCAATCATGTTATTACACACAAAATCCATACCAACTTTTGTTGTATATAGTTTGACATACTTGTAAATCTAAATTCATGCAGCTATGCAAATTATCGTAAGTGGAGTAACAATTTAATACCATTTTCATATATTTAAAATTCTTTCTTAAGAAATTAAATGATTTGTTTTTTTTTGTGGTACTTAAAGCACAAATCTTGTTTTGCATATTACATATACATGCAACAAAAAATTTATAAGAAAATTCTAAATCAAAGATTTTTATTTAAATTTTATTATATCCTCTAAAATGTCTTGTATTTTATCCTTATTTTTAAAATGATTTATTAATTTAATTTTAACAATTTGTCATCTTATAAAGAGTTTTTTAAAAATATGATTTTAATGTACTTCTGTTTAATTTTGAAATACTGTAAGGAAATTTAGTTTGATCTTATTTTAGTGTAGCCTAATAATTTGGTACCGAAATGATTGTAAATTTACCAAAATATCAGCCATTTTTTTCTGGTAACCTTATTGGCTGTATGATGGCATACAATTATGTATATATATTTTTGCTAATATAAGCATAATGTCAAATGTTCATTTTGATCATTTTTTTTTGTATTAAAAAGGAGTTTTAATCAAAAAGAAGGAAAAAAATTCTGCATATTGTTCTGTAATAAAGACCATTTTTTTAGAAACACTAAACTGGAATTGGGCAATGAGTTCCACAGTGATAAAACAATAGCAGAAAATTACATTTTGTTTTTTTAAGGTAAACTGCAATTTTTATCAGAAAGACAAAATTCTGCATGGTGTTCTTAATAAAGTCAGGAAATTTTTTCCATTTCATTTAATTCTTTTCATTGTACTTTTTTTTGTAAAATTTCATTTTTACTTCTTGTCTTGTTTCTCTATGCATCAGCAACAGTGCCCTCCCTTTTCTCTAGAAATTTTGCCATCTTGTTTTACTTTATAATGACCTCAAATTTGAAATTCTTGCCACAATTTTAAAATCATTTCAAAGGGGTGCACCGAAATAAGATTTTATCACAAATTCAAATGCAAGCTCTATATTTTTATAATATATTTCATTGTATTCAATTTATGAGTCAAAGTTGAAAATTCAGCTTGACTCAGATTAATTCTTATAGATCATCAGGGCTTTGATTTAATTTGTATGATTTTGAATCCAGTATGCTTATTACTTTAACAATTCTAAGCTATACACTGTAAGCAGAAATGGAGTACTCTGTGCCTGGGAATGCAACATAAAATTAGATGATTTGATACCCAGAGAGAAAAATATAGAAGAAATTGATAAAAACCACAAGGAAGAAGATGATATATTGCCTAAAGAAAAAGGTATTTCTAATTTTTATTATAGAATATTGACAAATTGAGTCATTCAAATTTTTTTGACCACTGTTCTTGCATTATTTATTTTTAAGAAAGTGTAATTCTAATGATGTAAGATTGTGTGACATCTCACGTGTCTTTTCTTTAACAAGTCCTTTGGGTTCTTTGGGCCAGAATTAATGGCAACTCTTTTCCAACCAAATCCAAGAAATTAAATGTGAATAAGAGATGCAAATAAACGGACTTTAAATATCGGATCTTAGAGTAAGCGTGATGGCAATGTAAAGGAATGTTAGACAATTGATGTGGGTTGTGGCAGTTGATGGTTACTACAGTTCGTGTTTCAAGTTTGAATGAGTTATGTGTGATGTGGATACATATATTGGGGCTCAATTAGGAGGAAGCCATACAGTGTGTTGCATCCCATTGCATATAAAAGACAAGCTACTACAAGCTATAGTAAGGTAGGATTGATTACTTAATATTAGAATCGAGGATTAGGCAGTTCACTTATTGATATTGGTCTGAATTGGATTAGGTCTTATTATAAATATTGTTACGAATTTTGTGTAAATAGTGTAAATAATTTGTTTTTGAGTGTTTAATGCATTTATATTATTCTATGTTACATTTATTTCATGTTAAAATTGTACTATTCACAAGCAGTGCCGCCCCTTTCTTTATAATGGCGATTGAATGAGAACTTGGCGAATTCTTAACAGTAGAGCCAAGTTGGCATCATTTTTGGCGACCAAGTTGGCGGTCAATTTGGTGTCATTGGCGACCTTGTTGGCGAGTTCGGAACCCTCTGGAATCTTCTAGAAAGTAGTAGATCTCTCTTGTCCGTCTAAGGGCAAACCAACCCCCATTTGTTCAAATTGTACAACTGTTCATACTCGTTGCTCAGTTAAATTCAACTTTTTGTGACCCATTTTTACCAACTATACATTATGTACAGATAAATGTATTACAGGATCACGAGAGCCTTTTTTATGTAGAAAGAAAAGTCATCGATCTTAAATAAATATTAACCAATATGGAATGAGTACCAAGAATACCAAATTATAAAGAGAGGTAGGCAAAAACAATAAGACTCATAAAACAAAATGGACGTTGTGAACGTTAATTATTAAAAACCCACAACTAAAATATTGAACAGTTTGTAAATCATTAATTCACTTAATGATTCAAATTTTTTTTGTCCAATTTAAGTAGTTATTGATCTGCTTTGGAATGCAATACAATGACCTTGATAGTATGTGAAGGATTTATTTGTTTATACCTTTTCTTTTCTACATAACTGTGCCTGTGTAAAAAAATGTGGCACTGGGGAGCAAATAGTGCTACTTTCCCGCTGCAGTTAAGAGGTTAATTACTATCCATAGTCTGAGAATACTGAAGTTTATCTGTGGATATTTCTATTGTGCTGCACTACAAATTCTTTTCTTAGTATACAGTTGTGTGTATGTGTTTTCTCTTGCATTCCCTCATTTTGATTGTGTCTATATTATATTATCACCAATTATGTATTATATTGTGTGTTTTTACCCTCTTGTAAGATCTGGATTAGTTTGTAGTTTAGAATTATTAGGTAATTTTAAGTTATTTTTCTTTGTTTGCTATGTATCAAAATATTCCTTTTATCAAAATAAAAATTATGTATCTAAAAACAAATTATTAACTCACCAATTTAATTTGTTTATTGTAAACAGAAGCTACTTGTGATTGAAAGTTTTTTGTTAAAATTCATTTACTAAGTACTGTTAAACTCGTCTCTTGTATGTTGAATTTCTTTGAGTTTTTTATAAAAATTTAAACGTTACGTATAAAAATGTAATTGTAATGGGTTAGAGTATCCACTAAGTTGGGGAAGAATCATTTTCCATCTCTTTGAAATATTTTTTTACTAGAGCATTACATTGTGAATAAGTTATTGTAAAACAATTTTATATAATTGTATGAAATTTCACTTAACTGGTCTCTAAAATTTCTGACCCAATACGACCAAATTTGGTATTTTCTAATGGCTGTTTTATTGCTGTTTACAGTAATATTTATCTACATTTACTTTAACTGGAGTATAAATTAGAAGCCAATTTTTTAAATTGGTTGAATACACAAAATTGATTTTTTATATATTTAGTTATTTCTACCAAATTACTAATTTTGTTTTATTGTTTTTTTTATCATGGTCACCATTTTATTTAGTATCTTAGATTATTAAAAAAAATATATAATCATTGAATATTTTTGGAATTTTTAAAAAATAATTGTATATATATGTGCTTTTAGAAAATTAATGAATTTGAGTTAAGTTTGAGCAATTTGTTCTAAAATTGTAGTCAACTTAATTTGTTTCATTTTTATGCATTTCTATGAATATTCAATAATAAAATGCATTAAATATTTATTAACTACAGAGTTTTGAATATTCTGTTATTTAATTTAGTGTGTGCAATGTATTTTCATTTAAACATTTTTAAATTGAAATTATTGAAGAAATCAAAATATGTATAATATATTCCATTATTATTTTTTAAATTCAGAAGAAATGGTTATTGAAAATCCAACTGATAACAGATTTTTCTACACAAGAATTGGAAGGTAAGTTATGTATATATATTATTTATTATAAAAGAGTAATCTAATAATTTTTTATTCTCATATTAAATTATATAAATATAGTTTTCTGTATAAATTTTCATTTATGCCTTTTATTACATCATAGTTTGTCAAAACCATTGAGTGAAAGTTTTGCTGTAATATTATCAGTTGCTTTTTTAGAAAAGAGGTTAAGACATTGACATAAAAATATTGAATATGTATGCCACCAATCTATGGGATTAAAATTGCTTGTTAGAATAATTTTTTGTCTTGTTACAATTTTTAAAATTTTTAACAGGGTTATTTTTGTATTTTATATGTATTTTTAAGTTGGTTATTGTGATTTTTAATGTATGTATAATTTTTAAAACTTTTTTCAGACATTTCATAAGAGATGCAATTAAAGATAAAGATAATAAGGAACATTTTGTATTTCTTTCTTCTGCTGCCTTTCATAGAAAGACTCATATTTTAGTTGCTGGATTTTCCAATGGCTCATTTTTACTTTATGACATGCCTGCTTGTAATCAGATTCATTCTCTATCGTAAGTATTTTCCTTGAATTTGTATGATTCTGTGATCACATTTTAATTAGTAAGCCTCATGTTTGAATTTTTTTTGTTGATTATATTTTCTCTTTTATGAATTTAGGAATTATGAAAATGATATATCTGAGAGAAATATTTGCACAATTGCTCTCTTTTCCTTTTAGACCTTTTGAATAGTTTATTCGTTTTTTAGGCTTTCAAACCAGATGATAGCAAGTATAGCTTTTAATAATACTGGAGACTGGATTGCTTTGGGAAGTGAAGGCATTGGACAACTAGTTGTCTGGGAATGGCAAAGTGAAAGCTTTGTAATGAAACAACAAGGGCATTTCAACAATATGAATTGTCTTGCTTATTCACCTGATGGGTTGTATATTGCATCTGGTGGCGAAGATGGAAAAGTATGTCAAATTTATTGTTCTTTATTTTTTCAGGGCTTGCATATGTAGATTTTTGATGCTATTTTTGTTAAAAATTGGGAAGTTTTCTATTTTTGTTTTTTCAGTTTAGTTTATAAGTATTTAAATTTTTTTGCAATTTTAAGAAGTGTCTGCTCATAAATCTAAATAGTTTGAGTAAATGCTCAGAATTTTAAAAGATGATGCATAGCTGATTTCTTAAAATTTTATTTAAAATAAGTATTGCGTTTGATAATTACCCCAAAATGTTTAGTGTCTTGCATATTACTGTTTAATATTTCATTCACCATTAAAGTTTGATGAGAGAAAAAGAAAGCTCTACTTTTGAGGTAATTTTAGTTAATAAATGAAATGTTTAAACACATTTCTATATATATCTCGTATATAATTTCTTTTCTTGAGAAGGATATCTTCATGTTGATTTCATTATATTTGATTGAAATTTTCATCATATGATTTATTGTATAGTATGTCGTATTTATTTTAAACAGAGGAGGATTTTAATTAATTTTTTCAAAGAAAGATATTAAAACCCTCAATACACACTCATTACAACTGCAATCTCAGTTGTGAATAATAAACACACATATATATCACTTCAATTAATTATATTAATAGTACAATAAAATAGAACAATAGTACAATAAAAATATATAAATGATGTTAGAAAATGTTTTAAATATAACAGCATTTTTAAATGAAATTTTCATATACATATGTATAATCTTTAATAATACATGCAAATAATTATAAACCTAAGTATAACTAGACAGACCAATAAGAAATATTAGCTATATATATAGCATGCTTAAAGTTGTTAATGAGCATAAAAGTAACGAATTCATTTAGCTTAATACATAATATTTATACAAAGTAATAAGTTTTTATTTTTTTATTGCTGTAAAGGTGAAAATTTGGGATACATATTCTGGATTTTGTTTTGTTACATTTACTGAACATTCCAGTTCGATAACAGGTGTTCAGTTTTGTCAGAATGGTAAAGCTGTGGTATCTGCTTCTATTGATGGAACTGTTCGAGCTTTTGATTTAATCAGGTTAGTTCGGTATACTTTTTACTTTGTCAATGTCCTTAATTTTGCTAGTAATATATTTTAAGATTTTTTGTTTCATTTTTTATGGGAACATGTTTTCCAAAACAGTTTTTTATTTTCTTATGATAGTGAAATGTTTTAGTTATAAAGCTATGTGTGTATATATACATGGAAGTGCTACTGAATTATAGGGATTGTAATGGCTGTGCAAATTGTATATCCCTGCACATCATTTATGTACTGTGGTAACTGCATATATAGTGCATACTGTGATTGTTCTGAATTAGTTGTTGGAATTGCCAGTAAGGGTAAACTGCCTGATTTAGACATCTTTGATTGCGAACAAATTGTAGGTGTGCAACTCATGGGCCATTCAATTTCCGAATTCGTCAGACAGCTAGGATTTTCAAGGTTGACAGTGTCAAGAATATACCAAAAAGAAGGTAGACAAAAAAAGAAACTAGTGATTGGGCTAACTGCAAATGACATTTAGCCCTTGACAGTGCTTGATGAGAGATGTCTCAGGCGTATTGTATGTAGCCAGCAAAGCCAAACATTAGCTCAAATTACCACCCAGTTGAATGATGGTGCCAGTCGTACAGTCAGTAAACAGACTGTGTAACTCTCACTTCACTGTATAGGTTTCAGGAACTAATGAGAGTACCATTGCTTAATGCTCGCTATCGGGTTACACGTCTTGTCTGGGCAAGAGAGCACAGAGACTGGAATGTAGAGGACTAAAAACGAGTAGCATGGAATGATGAGTCTCAATCCGACTTCTTAACGGCGACGATAGGCTGAGAATATGGTGTCAGGCTCATGAAGCCATGGATCCTGCATGCCAGGTTGGAACTGTACAAGGGAATGGTGGCTCAATCATGGTCTGGGGTGTTTTTTCGTGGCACTGTTTGCGATCTTTGGTGTGTGTACCAACCTCCCTCAATGCAATTTTGTATGTAGAGTTGCAGGGTGATTGCCTCCATTCATTTATGCTGTTCTGGTATCCGCACGGTAATGGAGTTTTTCAGCAAGACAACTGTACATCTTACTGGTTGATTGAACGAGCATTCCTCTTGACTTTTCTGTCATAAATTGGCCACCTAGGAGCCCAGACTTAAATCCTATTGAACATCTTTGGAATGTTTTGGAACAAGGTGTGGAAGGCCATTGCGTAGCACAAATGAATCTGGCTGAATTGCGGACAGCTTAATCCAATATTTGGCAAGTCATTCCCGTAGAACATTTCCAAAAACTTTGTTGAATCTATGCCACATTGCGTAGCAGTCATTATCGAGGCTAGAGGAGGCCCAACTTGTTACTAGGTAGGTATCCCTAATTCAGTGGCACTTCAGTGAATATCGATATTCTCCTTGTCATAGCTATTAAGTTTAAAAATTGCATAGTTCTTTTGCAGTTACATGAAAAAAAATTAATTTTAAAAATCCAGAAGCTTGAGGAGATGTGTGGGATCAGAGTAATTCATTTGGACAAAGAAACTGAGAGATTGCATTCTGTTTGACTGATAGAAAATATTTTTGTTGAGACAGAATAGATAACCTCCCTAGTTCTGACAGTCATTCATTGATTCACTTTTACACTCATTTTAGGAAGTTCTGAGAATTCCTTCCCTAATCTGACAAATAATTCTGGTAATATGTCTTAAAGTATCTCACATGAGTTTTGAGAAGAAAAAGCATTGCAATTAGGATTCTTAGATCAAAGTATTACAAGATTTGTTTTTTAAGTTTTTTCTCCCCCGAATTTTCATTTGACACCCTAAAATTAACTGTTTACCTTTTTATACTAAGTAAATTGAAAGTAAATTCAATCAAATTTTGCAGATATGTGTACTTACAAACTTTTATGCATGGTGCATAATATATGCATTTTAGCCTCTCATTTTTGCTTTTATGCCTAGCTCCTTCATTTTTATGCATATTTTCAAAATTTCCATCATTCCCAATTATATCCTCTTAAACTTTTTATTGTCTTTTGCTTGCAACAACTGAAAAATAAGCAGTCTTGTGGTAAAAACGCTGTATTCTTATCTAGTAAATTTTTTAAAACAACCTTTTTTCAACACTTATATGCGAGGACAAAATTCATGGAGTTTGTCCTTGCATATAACATTTTGTTAGACATTAGTTCCTAGCTGATTCTCATAGGTTTATTTTCATAAGGTAATAAAATTTTTTTCTCTGTGCAATAACTTTGTAGAATTCACCTTGTGCTTTATGTGTTTATTTTTCTTATGCTTCATTTATTTTCAAATGATTTATTTTCATTGATTGTTCTTCTACCATATAATGTTTAACAACCAAAAAGGCCAACTTAGGCCAAAATATATTTTCAAGCAATTGAAAAATGTTTCGGAAAGAAATTTGATTGTGTTAACATAATCTAATGGGGGAGAAGGAGTATGCAATTTGCGACATATGACATACGAACAAATGTGTTTGTCACAGTGGCCAGTACGATATTGCCATCATGTGAAAACTGCTGGTTGGGAATTTGAAGTAAAATATCAGTTGTTCAAATTTGAATAATTTTTCAAGGATGATATCCATATTAAAATGTTATCAGGACTGAAGTACTATTTGCATCGCTTCTAGAACAATAGTTCCCAAACTTTTTTGTCCCATGGACCCCTTTTAATAGAAAAATCACAAATTAAAAAAAAGCACATTTTGTTGAAGTATTTTTTGATAAGACGAGCCTTCTTATTTTTAGAGAAAGAGGCCCTCAGGATGAACTGAAAATCAACGAGAATAAGACCAAATACATACCTTGCACTAAATCATGTTTTAACAATTCTCTCTTTAAAATTGAAGAGTATAATTTTGAAGTTGTTGACAGTTTCACTTATTTAGGTTCGGAAATTAACAATAGAAATGATTGTGCTACTGAAATCCAAAAGAGAATTACTATAGGTAATAGATATTTTAATGAAATATAAAAATATATGAAATCCAATTTAATCAAAAGAAAAAGGTTCTATTGTAGAAAAGTCTTTTAAGATCAGTATTAACTTATGCGTGTGAAACTTGGCCCATGTCTGAAATAGATGAAAACATGATAAGTATTTACAAAAAAAGATTTTAAGATTTATTTTTGGTGGAATTCAGGAAATTGGAACATGGCGAAGATTAAATTTCAAGCTTTAGTTCTCATATGAAGAATCTAACAACATTAACTTTCAAAGTACAACAAATTTAATTGGCAGATCACATTGTCAGAATGGATTTAGACCACACCACTAAAAAGTCTTCAATGCCCAACTATTTGGCACACGGAGTAAAGGCTGGCCAAATCTTAGATGGATTGATGTCCAAGAAAAATATCTCGTAGTTTTGAGAACTGAAAATTGGAGAACACTAGCAGGAAAAGGCTTCTTGAGAAGGCCAAGGCCTTCTCTGGGCTGTCACTGAGGAAGGAATTATTTATTAAAATTATAAGTTTTGTGTTTAAAATAAAATGAAAAAAAAATAATGTTTCGGATGAACTTGATAAGGTGTTGAGTGTATTTATTTTCTGCTCAATGTTTGTGAGTAGCAACACTAAATCTCCATGAGCACTAATTTCTAGTTGGTTTCTTTTTTTTATGATGAGGTTTATAAAAGCACTGAATCCTCATTATGCCAAAAAGGAAGACAGAAAAGCGTACAACTTCTGTACAATAACCCATAATGCAGGTTATAAAATTAGGATCTGTTTTTGTTACCAGAATTTGTGGTATTCTTGTTCAAACATTGGTTTAAGTTCCCCATTTGTGGATATTTCAATAAGCTGTTCCTGTATTTGGATGGGCCTGTGTTTGGAATCTGAGTTTGTCTATATGCAAAAGGGTTCAACACCCAGTTGGGAATATTTAAGGAATAATGTCTTCATATCTTTAATTCAGGTCTTCATGAAAAGTGGTTAGGTGTTGTCAGTAAGCAAGCAAATCTTTATCTCTTTTTAGAGTTTTGAAAGATTTGGAAACTGAGAACATTCTCTTCCCAAGTTTTGTTTCTGCAGAAAATGTTTTGCAACAAATTCAAATATTACACTTTTAGTTTTGATTAAATTAATTGGTCACCTTGTAGTTTTAAATTAGTTTAATTAAATTTCTCAAATAAAACAGTCGTATAGGCTATATGATTTTTTGAGTTACTTAGATTGTGTCACAAACCATTGTCTTTGGTTTCTAGAAATCCCAACACTGAATCAAAAAGCTCATACAATCAATTTAAACATGGACTTTTAGGGAAACAATGCACATCCTTGTGAACTAGTAAAAGATTATAGTCTGTCATTTTTCAAACAAGAGTAAACCTCATTGAAGGCAATCCTTTTGATTTTATTAACTGCGCTAATGACATAATTTAGTGATCCATGCAAACGTTCACTATTTTTGTGACAAAATGATGTTGATGAATGACAATGTACTGAAAATACATTTAGTACAGATTGTGTTAAGTATGTCAGAGAGCCTCGGTATCTTCCTACCATTGTCGAAACATTGTCTGTAGCAACAGAAATTATATTAGTCAAGGGTATCTTTTTAATTCAGTGAATAACATTTCATCTTTCTTATCAGTTTCCTAAAATTTAGCAAATAACGATTCTTCGCAAATTTTTTCTTCTTTTACAAATCTTGCATAAGCTAAAAGTAAAGCTTTGTTTCCTGTTAAAGTGGACTCTTCAAGCTGTATAGAAAATTCAGATGTTTTTAAATAAAGAATTTTCCATGCACTAAGCTATTTCATCAGTCCTTCTTTGTATTGTATTATTACTCAGTGGAATTCTTTTTATAATGCCAAAAGCTAGTTTCAGCAACACAGTGCATATTACCTCACTTACAGCGGGTAAAATAAGTTCTTCACCAATAGTGTACTGCTTTCCAGACTTTCCAGTCAATAAAGAAATGTTATAAGAAGCACACAGTCCGTCATCTCACTTAGATGTTGTCCCTATGAGTTGTTGTAGTGATGGTATTTTTAGAAATTTCTCTTTGACTGTTTGAAAAAACGTTAAGTCCTTTTTTTTTGTCACTATGGATTTTTATGAAATGTTTCTTAAGCTTAGAAAGTTTCATTGAATCATTTGACATAGTTTTGTTACATATAAGATACATGGTAAAGTACTATTTCCTGGTGATGAAATAAAGCCATACTTCAAATATTCAACACTGTATTGTCGGCATTTTCTTCTGCTCATCCATACTGTTAATGTTAAAAAGGTCAAAAAAGAAAATTTGTATTATCAAATGTCTTATTTGCAACAAACTGCTGTTAATTATTGTTAACTTTTTCAATGGAATGCTGCAGTAAAGCCCTTTTGAATTATTTGATGTAAGGATAAAATTTCATATAATTTCTGAATAAAATATAATTCTCAATAATTAATTTTTTTAAAAAAACATCTTTTTTTTTTAAAAAAAAACTTATGATATTTCCTAAGTTTTTAAATTAATTAATTTTTGTTAAAATTAACTGATGTTAACCATATTGAAAAATTCTGATGTATAATTTTTTCAAAAGAGATCAGTTTTATTCAAATATACAGTCAACACTTGCTAATTCAAACCTTCGATAATAGGAATCTCTCGCTAATTCGAAGTGTATGCTCAGTCTTTAAGACTTTTAGAAAAACTCTTAATATTTCAAATTAAAACAATATGTTTTGGTAAACTCAATCTTTCAAAGTAAAATCTGTGGTAGGCCAGACTAAAACATGCAATAATTCAAACTTATCTTATAAAACTGTCAACAATTCAAACATTCACTATCATGTATAGTCCTGTAGCAAAAAGGTTGGAATTTACATGTTTTGTGTTGTATTGTCTTTGTGTATCTTTCCTGTAACATAGCCCCTTTGATAACCATCTGCTTGCTACCCCTTAGTGTTTTCTGGTTGCTCAGGTAAAAGGACACTTTTATTGCTTTCCTTCTTCAAGTGGACAATAGACCAACCATACTTGTTTTCAGCTGTCTATATCTGTCATTTGACATATAAACTTGCTACACATATGTTTAGAAAGGATAGTCTGCTATTTGTGAAGAAGAGATGCGTGGAATTGTGCATTTTGTGTTGGACTGACATGATGATATATGGCTCATCTGTGTGACTTATAGCATGTGGTACCAAATAGGGCATGGGCAGGACTGGATCGTGTCTTGAAGAACCAATGGTGTTGGGGACAGTGTCTGAGGGAATTGGGTACAAAACGATTTTATTTCCAATGAGGAATGAAAAAAATTAAGAGGGGCATGAAGGAGTTCTATTTGAGAAGTTAAGAAAGACGAAATGGAAAGGGAATGGAGAGGAGAGATGGAGGAGAGGAATAAAAAAATCATCTGATGGTACAAAATGGCATCCCTGTAAACATTTTTTCATTGATAGAAACAAGCAAATCTCTCACAGTTCTAGGTCTGGTGAATAGGGGGATGTGGAAGCACGTCAGTGCGAGTTTTAGCAAGGAACTCTTTTACTGATTGAGATCGATGTGCTGGTGCATTGTTATGCAGAAGCTACTGGTCGTTACTCTGTGACAGAACCAAGGTCATTTATGACAAATGGATTCTCCCAAACAACATCTTCGATAAATGTGCAATTTGTTCAAGTGTTTGGCGACAATCTTTTCTAATGCATTCACACACACACAAACGCAATGTTTTCTGAGTTTCGTGAAGTCAAAGGTTCACAAACACATTCATTGTATTCTCGCATTCTCGACCCTCTTTAAAACACCGATGCTATTCGTAAACCTTCGATCTCACCATGGTAGATTCAACATACACCTTACTTAGCATTTTCAAAATCTCCTTTGGAGTTTTAGCTAAGTGTTGATAGAATTTAATGTTCAAAGCTGTTCAAGAAAAACCATCTTTCTTACACCACAGAGCAAAGCTAACTAGTTTCGGTCACAGGACATGGACTAAACCCTACCTGGCCAGGTAGGAAATGGTCGGGAGAATCCATTTAAAGTGGTTTAATTTAGGTACTTGCTGTTGTCATTAGCAATGGCCGCAGTCCCTGAATTTCAGGATCCTACTACATACATTGTAGACCAGTTAGTGCATGTAGTGATGTTGTGTTCCTTTACAAAGCTGTTTTTGGCTATTTGTCTTGCAGTGGTCCATACTTGTTATTAACTAAAGTTGCTGGGATCATCTAGAACTATTAAATTATAGGCGTGTGTTAGTGGATTGTTTTTTTATTTTTGTTTTTTATTGTTATTTTGTTAGCGTGTTGATGGGAAAGGAAAGCTTAAATTTATTGAAGTAAATTGAACAATAATCACTTTGTTCTAGAATATAATTTTTTTAAACTGTAGCCAATCATATTAGTCCTCTTTTTTGGAAAATGTTTCCAAAGTCTGGCACTACCAAGCAGCATTGTTATGCAAGAACTGAAACATTCGCTGTGATTGGTGAACTAGCTTCTAGTCAGAAAAAGCATAAGATAAAATGCATGAAACAAGACCCTTTCACTGTGGTATCTGTGGTAGTTATGATACAAATTAACAGACTATATCCCATTATGGTCACTTTCATCCTGCAAGGTGCCTTTTTTCAGTTCGAAGCTTGATTGCGGACTCAATTGGATGAATTTAATAAACATGGGATACCTTTCAAATATTTAATTTCATTTAAAAAATGAGTTATTTCATTGTATTTTTTATAAACAAATCCTGATTGAAAAGACATTACTTTCTTGTATGCAACTATATACATGTTTTTAAATTTATGTAAATGTATGTGAGGCCGTATAAATATATTGGATACAAAAGAAGAGTTTCCCATAAGTTCTTTCTAATCATAATATTTTTATTGTAAAATTTTCATCAGATTATTTTGAAATATTTATTTCTATATCATGCTTTGTTTTATTATAATTTAAAGTGTTTGTCCTTTGTGTAAAGAATTTGCTTGAAAGGTTGTTCCTGCAGTTTTAAAAATGCTTTTGTCTTTTTTTAAAAGTTGGCGGGTATGTAATTGTAAAATTAAGAAAGTTAGATTCACAATGATATACTTTGAAGTCGTCTTACTAATATGGTTCTTTTGTATTTATATAACAAGAGTTTTGTACTTCTTTACAATCTATTGTAGTTTTTAATGTTACTGCCATATTTTTAGTTTTATCTTGCTGTATTCTTTGTTTAATTTTTTTCAAAAGATAAAAATTCTGATTTTCCTTATTTTTTTGATACAGAAAATTAAAAAATATATATGTTTTCATTTATACAGATTTCTGTTTCAATAAGACTTTTCCTGAAATTTAGTATCAAAATACATTTTCTGTATGATTTGTATCTATCTATTTATTTCTGATTTAAAAGAGCTTTCACTTGCCAAGCACTTCATAAAACAAAAAGTATGATAATAATTTTTTCATATGCATTCATTTATTATAGTATATATTTAAAATTCTGAATTTTTTTTTTCCAAAACACAATTTTTTACTTAGATAAGTGAAATGTGTCAATTATAAGATGAATATGGGATGCGCGTTTAGAACAAGCAAAGGAAAAAAAAATATTCAAACGTAATTGAATGTTATAAAAATTGTGAAGTGATAATGTAATAATAAAGATGCATCTTTCTATCTGAAAAAGTGTGCCAAATTCAGGGCATGGATCAAAATTAGATAAAGACAGTCCTAAGTTATTTTCTTGTTTAACCACAATTTAAGATTCCAAATTGGATTTTGTACTTTGTTAAATCTTAATATTTGTTGCATTTGTCCTAATATATTGTATGCATTTGTGAGTGTATTATACATCTTATTTTTTTTAAATATAGATATCGAAATTTCAAAACATATACAACGCCTGAGCCTACTCAGTTTTCATGTGTTGCTGTGGATCGTAGTAGTGAAATTATATGCGCAGGCTCACAAGATAGCTTTGAAATATATGTATGGTATTTAAAAACAGCTCACTTACTCGTGGTAAGTTTTTGATAGATTTTAAGTATAGTATTTTAAATATAAACTTGTGTATTTTTTAAAATATATGTTTGAATTCCTTCTTATCTTTCCTTTCAGAATTCTTGACAGATGTAAAGTTTTTATATAAATTGTTATGTAATTCGTTAAAATTTTATTCATATATATATACTTATCTTTGACTATAAAGTTTCTTCTCTGCAATCTAATGAAAAATTTTATGAATTATTTATGCAATAAAATATGTTTCACATACTATGAAAAGAAACATACTATTACTATATTTATATGTGGGTAATTTACTGTTTCTTTTAAGATATTAGCTGGACATGAAGCTCCTATTAGTCAAATAAGTATCAATCCTGTTGATCTTTATGTTGCAAGTTCCTCATGGGACAAAACCGTTCGTCTGTGGAAAATTAGTGGAAGCAAAAGTGTCCGAGAAACTATACAATTAACAGCAGATGGTAATTACTGATGGCTAAAATTTTATAAATTTTTTATGCCTAATTTCATTTTATATATTTTTGATTTTTTTGAAAAGTGATGACTTTTTTCTACATAAGTTTCTTGGTGTATAGTATCTCTGATTGTATATGTATGTATATACTCTATTTACTCAAATCTAAGCCATACTCCAGATTTTCAAAATTTTTTTGTGAAAAAATATTGATTCTAAGCCCCCCAATTTTCTACACATTTTTGAGAAAAAATAAAATATTGTCTAAAAGGTTTATCGATATCCAATACATAAGAAACTTAAAAAAAAACCCAAATGAAAAATATTAAAAGTTATTAATTAATTTATTTTACCAATATTAAAGATTTTTAAATACATACATGAACCTATAATTACTTAAACCATCAGTATCATGTTTTGAAAATCATTCATCACTCTCATTGTCACAGCTGACTTCAGAATTGGTGCCACCGTTGCCATTTTCCCACATGGGGTTGTCTTGCGTGTCATCCGATGCATTTGTCATGCAACATTTTTTTAAAAGAATGTTGCTATACAAGAATGTAAAAGAATTATTAAAGACTAGAATATTTATAAACAAGAATTTTATCATTTTGTTTATGTCATTAATTTGTTTTGTCCTTGTCAAACTTTCAGTTGCCGCTGCTCTGTTTCTATTTTTTTCTGCATATAAAATTGCCTCCCTTTTCATACTTGAGTCACAGTGAATTTGTCTTGATGCTATTACCGATGTCTTTGATGTTTAGATGATTAAAGGAAAGCGTGTACAAAAAAACTTCCTGAATATGAAGAGACTAAACTTCCTTAATATGTTTAGCGTATACGGAATACTAGAGATAGACTGCAGAATGAGATAAGTCGTTGATGCAAGTGTTCAGAATGGATGCTTAAATTTTTCCTTTTGAAAGGGGTGGAAACTCAGTTTCCCCCATCCAACAAATGTTTTGCCTTCGATTCTAAGCCGCATCCGATTTTCAGTAGCATTAACACTGGAAAAATAGTGTAGCTTAGATTCGAGGTAATACGATGTATATGTATATATATATATATGTGTGTACACTATAATTTCCCTTTTTAGTAATTAATTATAGTTTATATTTTTAGTATGTGAAATTGTTGAATTTAGGCAAGTTCCATGTAAAATGATTAATAGTGAAATTTTTTTCTTGAAGTTCTATTATGTAATTATTATGTTCCCATTTGAACATTGATAAATTACATACTGACCGGATATTATACTGTTTTTGCTATCTTGATTAAATGTTTAAATATATGAATGTTTATCAAATTGTTAGCCTTAAAGATTTCATTTTTCCTGCAACATTAAGATTAAATAATGGACATAGATCATTGCAATGTTCTGTGACAGTTTAATAGTAGGCAAAAATGTAACCATCAGAAAAAAAAGAATATATATACAAATTAGATAAGAGAATAGCAGGACTTTACAGGAAAAAGTAGAATAGCCACAGTAATACAATAGCAAACTCTTAGGTGTAAATATATAATATATAAAGTCTCTTTTATATCTAGCATCTCACATGTAGAGAATCATTGCTCTATGGTAGGGGTCTTCAACTTTTCTTGCTTGAGAGCCACATAAAAAAGTTCACAAAGATCTGTGGACCGCAAGTCTATAAAAAGAATTGTGTAATCAAAAAATTTATTTAAAAAAGGGTGGAGGGCAGTTGTTTTACAAAACTACAATTAATTCTAAGGGAAGAGACAGTGTTACAGACTTGTATACATATATATTGGTTTAAAAAAGAGGTAAATGGAAATTAAATTAAAATACTTTAACTTGTGTTTAATTATGAATGAAATGAAGGGATTGTACAGAATAATGTTGCAAAATTAATTAACAAAAACTTACATTATTGGGGTGAGAGATGGTAGTTACTTTAGTCTTAATGGGAGAAATTTTGTGTTGTCTTTGCTTGGTTAAAGCTTCAGTAGCCGGTTTAATTTGTGCTGTTGCAGTTGGGGAAGTTTCTTCCAAATTCTGTCTCCTTTTTTTGATTTCATGTTCTTCATTTTACTAAAAAGCTGTTCACAAATATAGGTACTGCCAAAGACAGAAGACATGAACAATGTATGTTTAAAAACTCTTGGATACTTGTCTTTTGTCACTTATTTTAAATAAAAATAAATTAATGTAGGATTTTCAAGAAACTTACATTTCATTGCAGTCATACCACAAATCTATAAATCCTAAAGGAAGTTCAGTTGGATTACTTTCAGTGTCTACTGAAAATGGCAAGGTAAACATTCTCATAAAATTTTAATTCTCACAAAAATCAGAAAATCTGTTTTTGAATTCCTGACTACACATAATCATTTGTATTCCATGCTGTGTAGAGTTCTTTAAATACTCCCATCAGTTTTGAAAAAGGAATGGAATTCTTGTTTAGATTCTCATAGGATATTTTGTCTGAAAAGCTTTCACAGATTCATAAGGGTTATAAACAAGTAGATCTTTTCCCAGTAAATGGTAGTTCAAATCATTGAAATGACCTATTATATCAATAAAGAATGTAGTCTCTCAACCAGTTCTCAACATTGAACTTGTGAATAAATTTCCCTTTATATTCCATGAATTGTTGAATTTCGCCCTTCAAATAAAGCAGATGCTGAAATATCTTTTCTTGGTTCAACCTATGTAATACACAATATTTCCATATTTAGCTTCCAAATCACTTAAAAACTGATAAATTGGCAGTTATTAAATCCTTTAGACCAGTGAAATGAGTGAATATTCTAGCTTAAAATCAACTATGAAAAACCTACTTATTACCAACCATGCAGAATGTTTACAACCACCTGTATTTTTGACAACTAAATGCAAACATTATGAAAAATATAATTCTCATTTATTCTTACTCCCCTATATAGTAACAGCATGCCCAGTGACACCTTTGGTGAAGGATTAACATCCTGTTAGAGATAAGAATTCCTCTGTTTCTTCCAGAAATTACAGAGATTTTATACAAGTTATTTACTATTTGTTTTTTCTTTTTAAAAATATTTATGATACAGTGAAATTTTTGAAATATTTGTCATTTTCAGAAAACTTTATCTCAAATGGACATCAAAGATATTGATGTAATAAAAAGGGGTTTTACGATAAAAGGCTGGCAAGGTAATTTTTTCGTTAAATTCAAGGGTGGGGACTCTGAAGGGCCTTTAGTGGGCCACAGGTTGAAGACCACTACTCTGTGGCATAGGCCTAGAACAGGGGTACTCAACCTTTTTTTCTGCCATGCCACATACATATGACAACTATTTCACATGAGCCATAACAAGAAGATTATTGGGAGAAAGTGGAGGGGTGTGCTATAAGATTAAGGACATTTAAACTGTGGAAAATTGATCAAAATATTAAAACTCATAATTTTGGATTGTATTTTAACACTATAATAAAATATATTAAGCTCAACTCATAAAAGATGGGTTTTATGTGCATTTTTTTTACCTAGTTATGGGGTAATTTCAATTTTCTTTCATCAATGAAATCAAGCCCCCCTCCCCCAATATTTTGGTGATGTTGCAAAAATTTTATTTAAGAAAGACAATTTAATCTCGTTTTGAAAGAGATCCTCAAGAAAAACAGCCATTGAATGATATATGCTTGGTTGTGGAGTGACGAGCTAAATTATATATATTTAAGTACAACATTTTCATGAAAAACCATACTTGTGGATCTAATTTTTCTCTACAAAATAGTCCAGATTCCAATCATCTTGAAACAACACATATTCTTAGACATTCTTATATTTACCTGTAAAATGGTCATTACTCTACTGTTATTTGTTATCACTAACCATTACAATTACTAAAAGAAAAAAAGTTATGTCCCAATTCGTATCAGCAGGACATTGATATATGTGATTACTTGATTGATAGGATTTCTTGCTAAATATTTAATGCATGGTTCTTAAACAATTGAATTTGCAAGTGCAATGGGCCATGACCAGGCCACTCAGAAATGTCAGATGGGCCACATGCAGCTTGTAGGCCAGATTGAGTATTGCTGGTCTAGAAAATGTGACTTTCATTGAAGCTAGGTCTTGTATTAATTGATAATCATTTGAACAATTTGAAGATTTATAGAACTAAATGAAGAATATTAAAGATAATTTATAGATTTAACAATTGTAAATTTAAATCTTAGCAGTTATTAGTGGCCATAACCAATAATATATTTCTAATGATAGGACATCATCTTGTGCAAAAAGTCAAAATTGCAGGACATGTTTCTTGATCTCTACACATAACTATATTCTTACTATTAATGTTCCTAAAGAGAGTATTGTAACTTGTTTTTCTAACTTGCATCATGCTAGTTATCATATAATTGTTATTGTGTGATATTGTTCTTTTTTCTTGTGGCCTCTTTATTACTGTTTAATTAAAATGTAATCTCTTATGGTAAAAAGGTTTCCTACTTCTGCTCTATGTTGTTAATGAGGAAAATATTTTGAATACAAACAACATAATGTCTGTAAACTGATTAATGTTTTTTTATTCTTCATTCCTCGTGATTAATTATTTTTATAATCTGTTCTCTTATTGTGAGCATGGAATATTTGTGCATTATTGTTATTCATATTTCTTAAAGGTTTATGTGTGGCATATCGTCCTGATGGTATAGAACTTGCTGTGGCTACTTTAGATGGACAAATTTTATTTTTTCACCCACCAACATTAGAGCAAACCGGAAGTATTGAAGGCCGCAGTGACTTGTATGTTGGAAGAAGACAAACGGACATGATTACTCCAAAGAAACTTCTGAAATCACAGTATGTGACTTAAAGTTTATGAGAATATAAATTCAAAATTTTCAAATATCAACTGTGATATAAATTATTCTTAGAGCTTTAGGGAAATATTCCTTTATTTTTAAAACTGATTCTACTTTTAATCTGCATAAATTAAATTTTAAATTATGAGAGCTATGTTTTCAGTTAAACTTATGTTGACTCTGGATAGGTTTTTTGTTCAATACTATTTGGCAGGTCTTCGCCCTTTTGTGTTTGTCACTGTAAAATATACTTTATCTCTAATTTAGAATATATTCTTACATTTATAAGTGAGATGAAAGTCTTTATCAACATTATTGAAGTTATTGTTTCCATTAAAAGTTATAATGCATTGATATTCCTCTAAATTTTTGTATAATGTTTATTTTTAATTTATCCAAATGTCTATTTTAAATGAAAGAAATTTATATATAAAAAAATGACTGAAACTGCATTCAAATGAAATCCAATTAGTAATTTTTACCTAATTTTATGCATATGAAAAAATGCATCTGTGCACATGAAAAATAATGTGTAACAAAAAATAAATAAAATGATGAATATTATTTTAGAGGCTTCACATCCCTTTGTTATACTGGTGATGGAGAATGCATTTTAGCTGCTGGAAAATCAAAATTTGTTTGTATTTATAATGTGTCACAAAAAATCCTTCTGAAGAAATTTGAAATAACTGCTAACTTATCTTTCGATGCTGTGCAGGTAAGTTTTATTTATTTTTTCACAGAAGGCATAAAATCCAAGTTGTTTTGTAATTGAATTTGCACTAAGTTATTCTTAATTTATGCTTTTAATTAGGATTTCATAAATAGAAGACATATGACAGAATTTGGAAATAAAGCATTAATTGCAGAAAGAATGGATGAAGAATTGGCCAGTATTCCAGTTCCTGGAAGTAAAAAAATTGATAAAAGTTCTAGGTCATTGAGACCAGAAATTGCTGTTACTAGTATTCAATTTTCCCCTACAGGTGTTTTATATTTTTTCATTTATTTTAAGTTTTATAAATTTTTATGTTTAGTTTTGTGTTGTTTTTTTGAAAAACTTTATAAAGAAAATCATATTGTAATTAGTACATTTTTTTTGTTAACAATTTTGCATAATTTCCAAGTCTATTTTATTTTGTTGTAAAATTTGCATTTTTCTTTCAACTTTTTGCTTACTCATAAAATTTGTTTCTTTACGGTTTTTCCTTTCCTTTTTTTTGTAGAAAATGCATAATTGTTATGTTTTTCTAAAAGAAATCTCTATGAAGCTTTCTAAAATGGGAAAATATTATTTACTGTTTTTAATTGAGATTTATTTGGTACCTTTTCTTTGTTTAATGCTTAAAGAAACAAATTTATATGAATATATAAAATAATTTGCATCATCCTGGTTTGAGAAAAAACCAGTTTTCTTATGTTTTTTAAAATTTTATTCAGTTTCTGCTTAAGTGAATCTAGTGACCTGAATGAAATCAGCATTGCTTCTGTAAAAATGATAGAATATTTATGCTTTTCACATGATAGAAAAACCTTACATTTGCTAACATTTCATTATAGGAAGAGCTTGGGCTGCTACTACCACTGAAGGACTATTAGTTTATTCATTAGACAACACTCTTGTTTTTGACCCTTTTGATTTAGACATTAATATTACAACTGATAGTGTGCGAGATACTCTAAAGAAGGGGGATTTTTCTCAAGCAATACTTATGGCTCTACGATTGAATTTAACAGAAATAACTCAAGAAGTGTTGGAATCAATTGGAGTAGATAGTAGTATGTGTAAAACTGATACATATTTTTATCAACATTTTCATTTTGTATTTATTTTGATTACTAATTAAAGTTTCTCAGAAGAATTACTGTGTGTTATTTAAGTATTGTTTATTTATATCAAGGGTGTCAAACATGCGGGCCGCTTGTGGCCTGCCGGTATGAAAGTTGTGGCCTGCCGACTCCTTTTAAAACTTTTTGAATATTAGGTTTTTAAAAAATTTTTCATTTTGAAATTTATTTGAGGTGGACCTTATATATATATATATATATATATATATATATATATATCTACAATATATTTGCCCGTTAAATGTTCTTGTTTTAAAAGAAATCTTTTTGATTATAGAAATGGTTTTAAGATTAAAATTATTTTTTTTATATTTTATTAAATGTTTTCATTTGATTTTACCATATATAATAAATTACTTTTCTATTAAATTCTGAAATGCATAATGCATATTCTTTACTTATGGAGGGTAAATGATTCTTGCGATTTTATTTCTCTTCCTCATTTACTGTTTGGAGTGTCCAATCTGCAAGAGACAATCAGATATGTTTTTTAAGGTTTAAAAAGTATTCAGGACGTTTAAGATAAAGGGCAGTGTATACTTAATTGTTTGTGAGTGTATACTTAACTGTTTGCGAATGAAAGCACAATCAAAATTCAACAATGAGTAAAAAAAGATAAATTCAAAAAGAACGCCATAATTTTCAAGAAAATGGCAACTCTGTAATATTTTTAGTGTTCAAAATAAGAGATTCAATAGTCTAGATATCTAAAAGCTATTTCAGTTGCTATGAAATATATTCTTAAAAGGCACCATAAAGCACAAACTATGACCAATACTTAAACAAAACTTTGTGAAGACAAATTTCCTAATTGTGTGTGTCAGAGATCAATTCTTCAAAAATAATAAAGCACACTCATTAAATTTGTGAAGACTATGCGGCTACTGTAAAAAAGTTATATATTATTACATTTAATCTCGCAAGCAGATCAAAACCACTTGAATTTATTAGTTAATGTTTATTTAAAACAGCAAAAGTATTATGTGCAGCACAAACAAAGCAAATTAAAAATATAAGTTTGTCGAAATATTGTTGGCAGAGTTGATGAAATAGCCAAGAATTTGAGAAATCAGCTTAAAATTCATTAATACTAACATTTCAAGCTACTTTATTGCAATATTGATGAAAGTACAGATATTCGAAATTTCACTCAGTAAGTTGCTTTTTTTCACGTTGGGATGTTGATTCAAAAGTAAGTGAAGAACTTTTGAAAATCATTCATATTCAAAATACAACATCGGGAGCTGATATTTTTAATGTACTTAAAGATGTTTTGAAGAAATATAAATTACCAATGGAAAAGTTGGCTTGCCTTGCATGATGGTGTGCCTGCCATGATTGATATTACTAAAGAAGTTGCTGCAAGATTAAAATAAACATGCAAACAGCATGGCAGTAATAATTTTGAGTATTTTCACTGTATTGCACACCAGCAGGTACTGTGTTCCCAAGTTTTAAACATATGACATGTTTTAAAAATAGTCACCAAATTTGTAAATTATATTCGAGAACATAGACTTAATAATCGTAAATTAGCTTCATTTCTCGAATATATAAAGAATGAATTCAATGATCTACCATATTATATGGAAATTCAATGGCTTTCAAATCATTGTTAAAATGATTCTTCAAACTGCTGGATGAAATTATAATTTTCTTGGAAATAAAAATATTATGAATGCTGAATTAAAAGTTGGACAATGGATAGAGGACCTAGCTTTCTCAGTTGATATTACAAGTCATCTTAACTTAATTTTAAGCTTTATGGCAAAAACCATGTTATCACAACTATATTGATAATTTTAAATATTATTACTTAGGCAAAAATAAATAGAAAAAGAAAACTTGTCTCACCTTGAAAATTGTCAATATTTGTTGATTAAATTCCAAAAATTAAAATTTACTGAATATGCTTACAAAAATTAATTGTTTTAAATTGAATATCATGAATTCTAATTTTAAGAGCTGTGAGTTATAACTTCACACTTTTACTTTATCTCTATTTATTGATATGGAAATTGTTGATGAAAGCTTATAAAAAAATTAATTGAAATCAAGTGTGATTCTTTGTTAAAACAAAAATCTATGGAAGTTGAAATTCTAGATTTTTATACATACTAGTATTTATCTGTAGATCTTTTTCCTAAAATTTATCGCTTCTTGTGTGAATAATGACTATGTTCAGAAGCACTTTTTTATGCGGGCAATTATTTTCTTTAAAGAAAAATAATGAGAATTCAGAAAGATAAGGTTAACCCCAATCAACATTTATCGTTGGTTTAAAAAATTACATCAACTCAGTATTTTTAATCAAATCTTGATGACTTGATTTGTGAAAAATTGATGTCAAATATCTTCTACAAATACTTCTGTTAAATTAAAATTCTTCAAAAAGGCTTGTCTTTTTTTATTATTAAATATGTAAAATATGTATAGGTTAAGTTAAAAAAAATAACAGGAAATTAAAACGACTACATGTGAATTCACAATACACATTGAGCTTTACATTAACAAATGCATAATACATTATAGAAATAATATTTTATTGATTTTTGAAGATCATAAGCATGTGGCCCCTACTAATGAGTAAATAGACCATGTGGCCCGTAATATCATACGAGTTTGACATCCCTGATTTATATGAACAATTTTCCTATTAACATATATTACCAAGGAAAATATGTTTTTATGTTAAAAATGAATTTGTCTTGCTACCATTAAAATAAATTAAAAAATATATTTTAACTATCTACAATTTTGTAATTTTTTTGAAATGTTTGATTTTCAATAAGACTTCAGAAATGGTGGTTTAAAAATATTTGAAGTATATTATTTCTTCAGCTCAGGGAAAATTTACATATCAAAAGTTATTTTTCAATAAGTATTGATTATTATTATTATTTTTTTATGATGCATGTTGTTTAAGCTGAAAACCTTGCAAATGTGTAAAGCTTTTTAATTGAAAGTATATATATTTCTATTCATCTGGGTGAAATCTTAATATTTTTATTATTTTTGACCTGTAGAAAAGTTACCAAACTCTTTTCTTTTTTTTTTTATTTATAAAAGAACTCCTTATTATCATTTATTTAATATTTACAATTGACCAAATTGCATTATATTTCTTTTTCTATAGTTGAAACTTTAGCTTCATATCTTCCTGAATTGTATGTGGAAAAACTACTACGATTTGTAGTTGATCAACTAGAAACTACTCCTCATATAGAATTTTATGTTAAATGGGTTCAATGTCTTCTAACTTCACATGGAATAAGCTTAAAAAGGCGTCTAAGAGCCAATATGGGAACTTTATTAAACATGCAGAAGTGTCTATCTCGACGATTAGAAGAAATAGGAAAAATGTAAGAAGTTTTTATTTTCCATATTATATTTTACTACTATAAAATGTTTTGTTTGTTTACTTCTAAATAAATATCACTTCTAAACATTTCTATTTTACTATTGTAAGGAAAATGTAATTGGTAATATTTACATTTGTTTAAAATATTCAAGTTTATTAATAATTTATATAGTTTTTTTAAGAAGGTATTTTATCTTAGTATTTATATATTGTAGTAAAAGGTTTATGTATATTAAATTATTAGTTGTTGATTTAGAACAGTGAAAAATTATATTAGCTTACATTACTGAAATTGCATTTCATTCTCAAGATAACAATTTCTTTTTAGGTGTGAAAATTCAAAATTCATGCTTCAATATGTATGTGCTTTAAATAACATCAAAAAGCATGAAATTGACTCTGTTGAGGATTCAGAAACTGTGTTAATTTCAAAAGATGAAATGGAAGTTAGCTCTTCTGAAAGCTCTGAAAGTGAAACTGACATGCAATGCTAATACTGTAAGGTAAAATGATGTAAATAAAATTTTAAATTTTTATTTATTAATTCCTTATTCAGTGATATGTTTCCAGAATTTTCTGACTCATTTTAAACTTCTTTATAAAGAATTGGATGTTCTTCAATGCTTATTTATATAAAATAAAGCTGTAAAAATGTCTTCATTGCAGCTAGATAAACCCAATATTACTATTGATTCAGTTTTATCAATTCTTTATGAACCACTTTTACTTAATCCTGTTCATTTTCTAGGGAATTTTTTTAATCTGTTTTTTCGCACCAAATATCAAATAAATTTCTATCAATTTAATGTGGAGTTACAAATGTAAATATTTTGTTGCTTCATATATTTGAAAGAAGTACTAGAAAAAAAAACCCACCACTTTTTATATTTCATAGTACTAAGCAGAACTTCAGTTTTTAATTAAGAAGTTTTTTAAAAAATGATAACTGCAGAGAAGGGGGAATATAACATAAATTATATGAAACTAAATAAATAAGATGAAACAAAAAACCCATTCTACAATTAGAGCACCATATCCACACACAAACATCCTATATATTAAATTTTTGTATCAATTAAGCCTGAGAAAGTTAACCTTTTGTGTCTACCATCCACTTTTGTATCTCAGTAAAATTTTCTAAGTGCCCATCAGTGCCTTAGTTATGGTGTATAAAGTAAAAAAGCAATTGTAAGAAAGTTATGAAGCACAGCTACAGCAAGTTAAAGCATATAATAATAACTTAACAGATACTTCATAAAGTTCTTTTATAAAGTTTTTTGGAATAAATCTTGAGAAAACAACTAATTGTAGTTAAATCTTATTCCTTTCACAGAAGCATGACATTTATTGAAATTAGATTTAGTTAATTAATTAGATCTCTGAAGTAGTTGCTGCAAAACTAAATCTGGCTAAATTTTTGTTCAGAACACAAATGAAGGTTTTTCTTTCAGAAATATTCAGGTGGTTTCTTTGTTTGGTCATAATATAATTAAAAGTACTAAAGCCTCATTCAATGAGATATGAAGTTGGTTCCATATTTGGATGTGTGTGGGTGCTAGGCACATTTTCTTAAAAAATAGTACCATAGTTTTTTATATTTACCTCTATCTAATTTATGTTTACTTTTTGTTCATCATATATAATTGCTAACAAGTTTCAGCAAGTTGTATCAACCTCATCAATATGTATGGTAAAACAAATTTTTCATCCAATGCTATATTTTCAAAATATTTTAAAATCATTATTATTGCACAATTTAAGTTTGTTGAAAGGGCTGCTGGATCCGTCAATATCCTTTGGAATTATATAATCTTTCACCAATGATAATTAAAGATACTGATGAATTTCTCTCTTCAATAGATTATTATGAAATGTTTCAAGTTTGTCCATAAAAAATGATGTAATACTTTGGCAACCTTCAAGAGTTTTATTAGTTCTTTAAAGCTATAAAATGGCATCATTGAGTTTCTTAAAAATATATCTGCTTAATAAAAGGCACCTGTTGGTTCAAGTGTAGTATTGTGGAGGGAGAGGGGCACTTGGAGGAGTCCTTTTTTTTGACGACTAAAAGTGGTCGCCAAGGTACTTTTTTTTGGAATTATTTATTATTTATTTTAGAATGAATTCGATATTTCATCATGACATTTAGATTAAAATCGCAAAATCTGAAGAAAAATCGTCAAATTAAAAAAGTGCCCCCCCTATACTACACTTGAGCCACATCTATCATTACTTTTGATACAGATTAGTCTCATTTTTACTTTCAAAATATTGTACGACATTATCGTATAAGTATACGATATGAGTCAAAGATATACCTGCCTAATTTTAAGCTTTTTAGTCTTCCATTATGTTTTTAAGATCATTCACTTTTTACACATTTTTTGAAAAATTTCAGTCATTTACTGTCTATTTTCTCCTGTACAGTTCTTACTTGTTGTTTATATTCACTACAGTGGGAAAATAGTTGGAGGAAAATGTTAGAATTTAAGCTTTCGTAAAATTCTTGAAGTTTTCCCTTCTGGCAATTGTATTTCGTGAGCTATTGGATCCTAATTCATTCGTATGTCCATTCTCATTAGGTGAACCATTTTTTACCCTTTTCCCTGTAACAACTTTCTGAAATTTGACTAACTCATTTTATGCTTTGCATGTGTTTGTATTCCCTACATTTGATATCGCCAAATATTTTTTTCTCATTGATTGGTACTATAGTGTCCAACAAAAGTGAAATAGTATACTTTCAATGGTATAAAGTATATTATAAAAAGGAATTTGAGAATATTAACATTTCCCAAGAGAAGGGAAATTATGTACTCTGTGATGCATGCATTTGTCACAGTGGCCAATTTGGTATTAACTGTCATGTGAAAACAGCTTGTCACAAATTAGAAATAAAAAAGTGGAATTACGTATTCTTGCAATAATGATCAGCTCTATAAATAACTTGCCAAGTTGGCAATTCTGCTTTCCTATGTGTCGTACATGCTGAATTAGTATTCATGGGCTTCATTTCATATAATGTCACCAATAGGGTGGGATGATATGTAAATATTCAAAGTAGCTGTTGCTCAAAATTGTATAATTTTTTTCTAAAACATTGTTCAGTTAGATGTAATGAGGGATGAAGTATTGTTTCCCCTTTCTTGTAGAATATATTCCTTTCAACTGTAGCCGATTAAGCCAGTCCTCTTATTTTTAAAAAAATGTTTTCTTTAGTCTGACATTACCATGCTGTATGAATGTGCAAGGCTAAAACCATCTGCTGTGATTGGTGAACTAGTTTCTAGTTAGAGTTCATAATTAAATGCATTAAACAAGGTCCTTATGTACTTGGCAGTAGTGATAGGAACAACAAATAATGCCATCCAGTAGTCACTTATTTTGATCCTGCAAAATATCTAATTTACAGTGACTTTTTTACAATTCCAAATTGATTGTGGATTCCATTGGATGAATTAAAGCATCAGATACCTTTCAAACATTTCATTTCATTTATGGTAGATAATTCTACAATGAGGAAAAAAGAAGCCTCTTATTTATTTAAAAAAAAAGTAAAAACTTAGTAAGTATGGGGGGGTTGTCTTTAATGAATTTGGTATTACAAAAAGATGCTGTGTGCTTCTTTGTCTTTAAAAATTGATGAAATGCTCGTAGATATATATATTCTATCTAATATAAGCATTTCAAAGTTTTCACAATAAAGAAATCACAAATTTTTACGCATTTGTGTACTTAATTGTTATCACTTGGTAGCAGTCTTAACATCAACTTCTATGATGCTTTTTACTCATTTAAAATAAAGTGGTCTTTTAAATAAATTGCTAAAGTATTGTGATTAATTATGTTCTGAATGACACAATGACAGATTATATGAAATCCATCTTCAGGCATTCAACCAAATAGGCACAAAGGATTAAAATCATATTTTAATGCATTGCTTACTGATGAAATTTTAAGACATACCAAAATGGTTCTGAGAGCGCAGTTTTCAAATTCGTAGTCAAATAAGCCAGAAACAAGATGGCGTCATGTTCGAAGGACTAGATTGAAACAGTTTATAAAGCAAGGTACAACATTTAGGAAATAAATTATAATAAAAATACATGAAAAAAATAAGTCAAAATTGAAAGAAGTGCATCTTCTGTGCTTCATTTTACCAAACTTTCAACAATCATTCCTTTTCCATCTATATGCACATTTTCATTTACAATAGCAATCAAACAAATATCCTGACAGAATGTAAGCAAATCAACCACAAAATTCTCATTTATAAGCAATTCATTTACAACAAACTCATGATTAAATCCTGTTTTAGTTCACTCTTTGGTGATGATCTTTAAAAATGCGCCAAGATGGCACTGCAGCGCGATTTTTAGGTTTGGAAATATTATCAATATTAAAGTAGATAGTGTTCCAACTTGGGATGGTAGTGATGGGGAGATGGAACACCTTTTTGTGCAATAGGAAAGGTATGGATTACAATCGATTTTTTTTTAACTATGAAAAAGGGCCAAACGAAATGGCTTAAAACATTGACCTTTAGAAATACACCATACATATTTTCTTTTTTCTCGGACAACTCCAGTTTAGATTGAAAAAAGGGTGAAATTGTCGAAACAGCCACTGGTCCACCAAATTTTGAAAAATCTCCTATGTGGCGCTTTTTGCCTGTTGTGTTTTGGAGTAGCAACCCTATTATTTAGCAATTTTTACCCTTATTTTGGTTTGGCGAGAAAAAACTTGGCGGAATAAGTGGCTGGTACGACAATTGAATCGAAAAAAGAAAAAATCCGGACTCTTGTTCAGTATTTCGTTCTGAGTTTGTTGCAATTCTTGAGAGACTGAACTCCATTGAGTCGCTTCCACAGCTACACGATATCTTGGATTTTTTCGGTTAGTAGAAGTGCCATCCAGCACTTTGCCAATTGGTATAACGGGAGGGATCGCACAGGTACAGACATCCTCAAAAGATACTAAAAAGACTTTCCCTTTCTCGTCAGATCCACTGAAAGTTGATCCCGTCTCATGTCAACATTACTGGGAACGAAATTGCTGACATCTTAGGCAGGGTTGGTGCTGGCGAAACTACAATGTTTGATGCTCCTCTTACTTATTTGGAACTATTTTCAAAGTATAAAGCAAAGAACAAGGCCATTTGGATGATCCCACCGCTGCACCCATGGTATCAGAACAAAAACCCTGGCGGCTCCTTGGTTCGGGGCAGCAGTAGAGATCAAACTGCGCTTACTCGTTTCCTTAGTTGTCATCTGATGTCATTGACTTTTGTCGATGGCATTAAACATTTCGAAATTTGCCCCAAGTGTACTTCTGCTCTGGCCTCCCTTGGCCACATTTTATCTTGTTTGGGGCTTACCAGGCAGGACTTGGTTCAAGATCCCCCTATTGGTTTTGGACTTCTTCAGGGGGAATGAACTCATAGACCTGATCTAGCTCTGCTGATCTCGGGGATGAGAAACAGCAAAAAAGTCCATTGTAAATAAAGAACAAGACTTGTTAAAAAGTACTTAACTTTTTTCCCCTTTTGGACGATAATTTTATGAAAATGGGAAGGATTCCATGCATTTTTTTAAAAAATGAATATCGTGCAGATTATTTACACTGGTGCGTAAAATTATGAAAATTTACATATTTCATGAAAAAATCTAAATGAAATGTAAAAGTATTGCTTCGAAATTAAAATGCATATCTTGATAGTCGAATAGGTAGGCATATACGTGTGTGTGCAGAGCTAATCGAGTAACAGGATTTATAAGCGCGCATGCCAAAATTCGCATTTCGTTTGCCAGCACACCTCGCCGAATTTCTTTCTTTCTTTTTTTTGCAGCAATCGGTTAAATTAAAATTTAAACAATAAAAATGAGTAACCACCAACGTTTAAATGATGGAATAAGGTTTAGAATTTAGGGTAGGCCAGAAGAAGGCCGGTTTTTAATTCAGATGTGCTGAGAATTCAATTTAACGCCCAACGTCTTGTTCAACTTATGGAAACAGTTTTTGGGATACCGGATCCGTCGAGAGAAAGCCTGCGCAAGATCGTCCAAGAGTCTCGATGACTAGAGAAGAACACACCTGTTCATTATAGTGAGGCATAACAGGGATACTACAGCTTCTCAGCTCTGTCGTGAACATTATGCAGCCACGGGAATCCGAGTTTCAAAGGTGACTGTTTACAAAAGACTTATTTCAAAATTACAATTTTTAAGTTCTTGGAACAACAATCGTTAAATTATGTAACTTGGCTATATCGAATCCGGTCGCTAAAGAAACCCATCGCCGAATAAAGTACCTTGGCGACCGCTTTTAGTCGTCAAAAAAAAAATTGACTGCGCCAAGTGCCCCCTATACTACACTTTAACCGGAAAATTTAATACTTTTTATAAAGTGAACTCTTTTTAAATTTGGCAGAGATTTCGGTGAAATCTTGGTTTGCTCTGACAATGGGATTCAAGGTGGCCCTCCAAGCAATATCTTCCATCGAGGCACTTTTATCAGTGGATAAAATGTCAACTGTTAATTGGCGATTTACTTGAACGTCATATAGACATTGCTGTGCAATGGCATCGCACTGTGGCATTGATGGGAATGAAAATGCCGAATGCTTGGCGAAGAAAGGGATAAAACTTTTTCAAACCTCTAACAATACAGTTCCTTTTTATAGTGCCAAAAGAATCATAAAGAAGTACTACACAGAACACTTCTGGTCAAAGTTCAGCCAAAAGAATAATCAAAAAGTGGGGTTTAGCAAACACCATGATATAACAAAAGGACCACGAGATAGAGTTGTGACCGATTTTTGAAACCGCCACTGTCCAGGATTGTTTATCCAAGCATTAAACATGATAGCCATTGTCCTAAGTCCCCTTTCCAACGAAGAAATGAACGCCATTCATTTGGCACATTGCCGTACACTGAGCTTTGGATCCATGTGAAGCATATATTGGGAGGCTAGACACAAAATGTGTGATTTATAGATTTCAACCTGCGGACCACATGTGGCACACCGAACCTTTCTGAGTGGCCCGGTCTTGGTCCGTTACACTAACATATTTAGTTATTTAAGAACAATGCATCAAAAATTTAGCGAGGAATCCTATTAATCAAGCAATCAAATATGTAAATTTTTCTATCGATGTCATGCTTAATACGAATTGCGAGATAACTTTCTTTCTATTTGTAATTGTAACGGTTAGTGATTCCAGATAACAGTGGAGTAACGAGTATTTTATGGGTGAAACTAATTTTTAATTAACCCTCATGTCTTCCAAGCGAAAGAATTCATTAGTATTAACAAGCAAGCAAAATGGCGCCGAATAACAGCAACAATCCGTTTGGAAAGTACGAAAGACGTCTATGATAACAGTGCAGTGAAATTTGTTAATAACGGGATATGGTGGCAAGAAAGCACATTCGTATGCCTTTATAATACGAGATCCATTGAAGCGTTAATGCATAGGAAAACTACTGCTTGGTCAGAGAAACACGATTCCAGTTCGAAAGAGCTAACAGAAAGGTTCAAGTGTGCCTCAGATTCTACGAGACCATGCAACCAAGTTTGTGGTAAGGCACGGCGGATGGTTGTGGTAGTTTCATGATGGTGTGGGTGGTTCTTACATAGCAGGAAATAAGTCCGCTGATCATGCTGAATAGTTTGATGTATTTCTTTAAAAAAATGTGACAATTATTACAGATGCCTAGCCTATCCTCATTCTCAAATGAGAGTTTTATGCTGATCTAAATACCATTCTTGATTTTGTATTTAGTTACACTGATGCAAAATTATATATTTTTAAAATCTCATTCAAAATTAAAAAAAAAAAGAATCGCAAAGGCAAAACAACTGCACCATATACAAGAAAAATTGTTTACAAGGAATGTAAACATTAGTTACAATTAAAATTAAAATAAGCATGATGTACAAATATTTTAGAAAAAGGCAGTGCTGGAAATTTGCTATAAATCTTTAAAATGTGTTAGTGTATCCAATCAAATGACCAGAAACTGTTTATATTTCTTAACAACATTATATGTTATGACAAATTTTTTGCTGGTAATAAAATGCAGCTTTAAAAATTCATTATATTACTGATGGACAGATAATTTAATTGGGAAGAAAGTTTTTCCTCGATGTAGTCGCAAAAGTAGTTGATTGGTGCAAAATTGATTCCCCTAATCGGGAAGAGACTGTCCTCGATGCAGTCACAAGCTTAGTAGATATATGTAGAATTAACCCCACTAATCGGGAAGAAAGTATTTCCTCGATGTAGTCGCAAAAATAGTAGATAGATGTAAAATTGACCCCGCTAATCAGGAAGATAGTTTTGCCCACAGATGTTGTCGCAAAAATAGTAGATAGATGTGAAACTGATTCCGCTGATGGGGCCCTCAGGGGGCTCATCTCCTTTAGAGGAGTACGGGTGTCATGACCCCGAGGTACCCTAGTGCTCTTTCCTCCCCCTTCTCTATCCTCCTCCCCCTCTTTTTACTAACAATGTTACTGCCTTTTTGCTTGCTTTCGGCTTGCCAACCCGCATTTTACTCGTGTGCAGCGTCCCGTAAGGCGGAAAATGGTGTTCTGGGGATACCTTTTGCGTTCCCTTTGGCCCACGCTTCTCTGTACACGGGTGGCAGGAGTAAGCCCGCTCCTGTCAATCGGCTGGTGATTGTATCTAAAGGATTCTAATTAGGTTCTCTTAGAATCCCTAAGACAATTGCTTTAGGGTTAGTGTTGCAGTTTGGGGTGGCCTGAGTGAACTGGTGGATCACCTCTCGAACCTGTAATATTATATCCCAGTGCCACCTCTGAGATAAGTGCCGTGCCTGACGCATGTCAGATGACCGGAGGGCTGCCTTCCCTTGTTAGGCTCCAAGGCGGGTGGAGGCGTACTGGGATGAACATACAATATAAATCACGGAACCCAAAATTGATTCTCCCTCACATGAACTCGCCCATATGAATAATCCTGAATCAGCACGATATTTTATTATGATAAAAACAGTATTACAATAATGCCAACGTTCAAGAAAACTCGCCATTATGATTCCCTACATTTCGTACTCACTGAATTTGCAACCGTGTGCTTCCTTTCATATAATGTCGCCAATTTCGTTGCGATGATAGGTAAGAGTACCGTTTATATAATTTATTTAAAGCTGGAAGCTATGTAAGGCTAGGAAAACTTATACCTTGAGAACCATTTACTTTTCTTAAAATCTCAAGCAAACAAAAGGAGAGGGTTTGTACTTTTTCACAATTATGATTTTATTTGTTCGTAATCTCTTAATCATTAATATAAACCAAAATATTGGCAATTTTCTCCCTAATTAATTTCATTAAAATTTCAAATTTTAATTTTTTTTGGCACAGTTTTGTGCTTAAATGTTCCTTCTACTAAATAAACAAGTAATATGAAAAAAAAAATAAGTCAATTCCTACTTTGAAGGGTTGAATAGAAAGTATTTTATTAACGATTGAAAATTTGAACAAGATAAATAAATAAATATATAGAGAAAGTGAGCTAATTGTAGGAATTGAAAAGTAGATCCCGTTTTTCATTACTTCCCACCTTCAATCTCCTACATAAAAATAATTTTTTCCCTCGCTTGCTTTTCTCTCGTTCACTCGCTGGAGTTGAGTGGAAGTGAGCTGCATGACAGTATTATTTAAATATAGAAAATAAGATTTCACGAAAAAAAAGCGTGCATGAAATTTTTGCTTAAAATAAAAAGAAAAGAAACACGCGCCTAAAAAGTTATCAATTCAAAACTAAACGCGTGTTGCCGACCCGAGCATGATTTCCGAATGACCGTAACGCACCCGAGTGAGTGAGTGAATATTAACGTCGCACTGTTCAGCTACACGAGGGCTTTTGGCAACGGACCTCGTAATTTTGAAACCATGGTCAAGTGACGAGGACGACACCTGAGCTGGCACGTCCCTCTCCTAATTACCACACCACACCAACGGGAGGATGTTTGAGCTCTCGACAGATTTAACAAGTCGCTCCCCTACACGGCGGGTCTTGAGTGGTACTAGGCCCGAACTCGACTCAAACAACCCAAGTAAGTTATCGCAGAAGAATTAAAAATACATTACATCAATGCTTAACACATAAGCTCTCAATCTATTCAACAAGCTAATGTTGAGCTAAGAACTCGACGGTTATAAAATCTTCACACATCTCATTTGGATAGGGTATTGGCCATAATTAGCACCTTATTTCTTTGTTTTCATATCCAAAAATAAATTTAATGTTAAAAAAGGCAATTTACACATGCGAAATAAAACTAGAGAAGGAACTTAAAGAATAATTAATGTAAGACACAACTATACAATAAATTTTTCTTTTCTTTATCATCGCTTTCATATTTTTCACGATTTTAAAAGAATTTAGTGTCCCAAAACCGATTTTAAAAACAAACTAACACCACTTAAAGAATGTCTTTTTTTAATGATGATAATGCTACGGCATTAAAATAATTTTTGAAAGGGAAGAATTGCATTACTTTTTTTTTTTTGAATTGTGTAATTAAAAATTGCTATCCTTTTTACCTCTTGATAAATTTCTCAATTCTTCTAACCATTGTATACTAAATTGTGAATATTTGTGCATGAAAAACAAAGTTTAAAAAGCAAATTAAATAAAGGGTGAAATGAGAGAGATAGAGTGTTTCCTTGTAGTAGCATTTTGATTCTTTTATCAAAGAAAAATTCTTTCTTCTCTTGAATAATTAATGTTATTTGAATCCAGGTTACTTTTAATCCTAATTTTATAATTAATTATTTTCATTTTTTTTTCTGAATAATCAGTTTTCATTGTACAGTATTTTGCTGCGAGTTCATCAAATTCAATTTAAAAGAACAGAAAAGAAAAGGGGGAAAAAACCCCACGAGAGATGAATTTATATTTCCAACTGTTCTCTTACAAATAATAAAAAAAGTGAATCGTTCTTTTTATTTTTTTGAAATTTTTTCTCTAATCTGTTAGTGTTCTTTTATTTCAGTCTCATCCCTTAGCAATAGAAAAAAAAAAGAATTCAATTGCAATAAATGGCATACATGATTAATACGGTTTAAACTATTCTCTTAAAACCAAAAAATAAAACCTTATCTATCTAGTTTATTTTTGATGGACTTGTAATTGCTACATGCGAAATTTACTTTTAGAGAAATGACGAAAGAACCATAATTATTTTTAAAAATAATATAATTTTATTGGAAAAAAAGAAAAGAAAGTTATATACACAAACACACACACACACACACATCAAATTTTTACTTATTTCATATGTGCTTTTTATGGTTTCGAATAATTGAAAAGTACCACTCTGTAGAAATTTCTGCAGGAAGATGATGTCTTTCTTCTGATCATCCACCTTCACACTTGTCTGAAAGCCACTTTGTGTTGACTACATTCCCCCAACGCAAAAGAAAACTAATCCAACACAGCAGTGTATTATTTGCTGTTCAAAGAGGAACAGTGGAGAGAAGAAGGAAAGAAGAGAAAAAAAGATTCAACTGTCCAGATTGCGATGTTGGGTTACGTGCATAGTACCGTGTTTTCTCGTATTTATCATACACGATCAAATTTTGATTGATAATTTTTCATAATTCTTTATGTAAATTTGTAATTAAAGATAAAATATAGGTATTCTAAGCTTTATATTTATTGTTAGTGTGAATTGACTCCAATGATTTCTGCCGTACGGTAAACCATAGTTACAGATAAATAACTCATTTATTTAACTAGATTTTTTTACTATAATTTTTAGGAAATTTAAATAAAAAATATAATTTCAATAAATACTTCTTCATAAAAATGTTTTAATTTAATTTGTAGTTTTTATGCCTTGCATTTACGTATTTTTTTCACTTGTGGGTCCGTGGGCAAGTTTTGACTCTAAAAATGGGTTCATGGGTCAAACAAGTTAGGAAACCACTGGTCTACACAATAACATTAAGTTAAAAGTTCATGGTCCAAACTTGATGCATTTCTAACATAATCTTTAGCAACACGTACGAAATTATTGGAATTTTGTGAGGAAGTGATGTCACATCCTGTATATAACCCGGACCTCTTGCTCTGCTAATTATCATTTATTTTGAACTCCACAAAACTTTTTAAATGGTAAAGATTTTAGTAATAACTATGACCTCAAATCACACTTGGTTGGATTTTTTGCTGATAGAGACCAAAAAACTCAATGAGAGTGGATTTATGAAATCAGAAAAATGGCAACAGATAATTGAGCAGAATGGAAAATTTTTGACCGAGATTTTTCTGTGCAGAAAAATTTTACACTAAAAAACCGAAATTACTTTCTTGTTAATCCAATATTAGTAGATTATTGCTTGTCTCAAAGTCTGAAAGGATATGAAAAAAATTACTGGAATTATATACTTTCTAAATGATTAATGCTTTTAATAATAGTTTATGCATGTAAATGGAGTTAATGCACTATAAAAGAAAAAAAAAATCAAATGTTTATTGCTGGAACATTGCAATGTTCTTGCAATCAGATGTACTCTATAATGAAATCTGATACGAGTTATAAAGAATAATATTATTTGAAGTATATTATTAAAATAAATTTTAATAAAGTTAAAAAAATTAAGTTATTTGTGTTAAGTTTGAATATAGGGTAGCTTAGCCGTAATTTTTTATAACTCTATAAACATCAATACTTATTCCTTCACTCAAGAGCTTAGGTTGAAAAAACTACAGTCGAAAAGAAGTACTTGTGTAGTAAACGCAAGGAAGTACTTGATAATTGTTTTCAATCGTAAATAAGTACAGTTGGACATCTATATAACTAAGTCGCTAAATCCCGGAAAAAAGTTTGTTGTATGGAAAATTCGTTATATAGAGGTTCATCTTTTAATATATACTTTATAAACCACACACAAGAATTTTTAAAATCATAAACACTATATATTAAAAAAGTAATTATTCACACCTTCTTTTAGAATTAATATATGTTTATTTCATATCTTACCCATCAAAAAAGAAAGAAAGAAAAACTGCAAGTAAAACAAGAAAAAAGAATCTCGAAGAATTCACTGTATTTTCAATAATAAGAAAATAATTTTATACTAAGATTAATGAATTTTAAGGACATTTTATAATTTAATAAAGCATTCAAGTAATATTAAACATACATTATTTTATAATTAGAATACGGGGAAACGCCACTGGGGATGAAAGAGGATATCGAAGATGCTTCTAGTGAACTGGGCAATGGGTGTTAAAGGTTGCACTTCTTGGATGAAACGTCCAGAACTCTACTGCTCTCGGTGAGTTAGGCCAGTTCAAGATTTATGACCACCATAAAATGTGTAAAAGGTAGAATAACTTGAAATTTTTTCAGAAATACTTTAAAAAAGAGAGAACAAAAATTGAACCATAAAAGAAAAAAATCATTATATAGAAAATGCACTTCGCTATAGAGACGTTATTTTACGAAGAAAATAGCGAAATGTTCAAGGTTCCAGAAAAAAGTTCGCTATGTAGAAAAATTCTCGATATAGAGGTTCGTTATATAGAGGTTCGACTGTATTTGAATTATTTATTTGAGAAAACACTGCTTGAATTTCACTGGTTATGGTAGATTAAATTGTTCAATGGAGAGTGATACACATATTTTCTTTAAGTGTTAGGGTGAAATTCTTTTATTTTTATAAAGTATGTCTTGACAGTGAATCAAATTCTACTGAAAAGTGCAATATAAATGCAATTTTTTTTATTTAAGAATATCCAAACTTTTTACATCCATTTTCATTTGTGTAGCATCTCTGATTTTGAATCATTCCACTCATTACTTGTAATGCTTACTATCGCATCAGAGGCTCCTAGAGGAAAGAAAAACAAAACATTAAATACAAATATACTAATATGTATTATGTATATATCATGTATTGGAGTAATTCTTAGATTGACAGGAGAAATGGAACGGGCAGCTGTTTATCATATTATATTTTATTTCAATATTCAACATAGCCGTATGTACTCCAAGCCACGACAAAAAGAGTCTTATTTTCAGCGTCGATCAGGAGCCAGCACGTCGTTCGTTCACGTGGTTCTTCGTAAGTTCGCCGGAGGCGAAGTCAAAGTCCTTATGCGGGAGGTGGGTTGAGTTGTTCCGGTAGGTTTTACCCAAACTTATATTTTGACTTAGTTTTTGACATCGTTTTTATATCAAATTATAAATTACAAATTATAAATTTTCAATAATGTATGCATTTAAAAGAAAGACGAAGATTAAATAAAATGAACGAAAAAAGAAATGAACTAGGAAATCTGAACAAAAGTTTCAATTTTCTAATTGAAAAATAAACCGCAAAGAAGTATACATTTCTTAAAAGTCGCATAATTCACTCGCAGTATTAATGATATAAAGGTTTTTTTAGAAAGTGTAATTGGAGTACAATACAAGGGGCAGCGATGGTATATATGAATAAATATTTTAAAGTTTCGAACTACTACTACTATTACTACTCTGAAACTTTGGATATATATCAATCATAAATAGTTTAGAAAAAAATTGCTTTACCGATCCTATTAAAATTTGTAAAAGTAGTAACAATTTTAAAATATTGAAATACTTTTAATTAAAAATTAAAATAATTGTTTATTTAAAAATGGTGCTTTTCGTTTGAAATGTATATTTCGTAAGTATTCAAATAGTTTTTACATGTAAACATTTCTATATAAATATATAAATAAAAAGATTGTGTACGGGGGTACCGTGTTTCCTTATTTTAATATTTACTGTTCATGTTAATTTTAATTCCAAGATTAAAAAAAATCAAAAACAAATACATTCTTATAAAAATAACGCATTTAGTTAACATCATCAAAATTGTTGCATGTTATAGACTAGTCATTCTATATTATGTAATTTACCTTTGAAAACTTTCTTGATTTTATTAGAGGAAATAAATAATGTTAGTTTTTTTACACACATGAGGTATATATACATTGTGAATTATTGATGAAAATAATTACAGTAAAATTCGGTGTATAACGCACATTCTTTACGAAGAAACCTGAAATGTATGTACGCAATGCTCTTATGTTTTGAAGTCATTTATTCGAGGTATTATATCAAGCCTTTGAAAAAGTAGAATGCTTATAAAAATACCATACGGCATGTCATTTCTTTAAAATAAACAGTATTTTGATAAATGTAAACGTCTTAATTATTTATGCTCATCTCTTTTATTTTATTTTAAGCCTCTCATTTTCGTACCCGGGGTATAATGCACGCCCGTAAATTTCAATTTTTTTGTGTGCTAACAGTGGGCGTTATACGCCGTATTTTACGAAATTAATAATCTAAATGTCTCAAGGCCCCAGTGTCTCTCAGGGCTCCAAAATAATAATCGGTGAAATTTCCAATTACTTTTTCAGACTCTATAACGGCTTACCCCTATTCATAAAAGAATTGTTACAGATAGCTTTATGAAAAAATTACTATGAAATTTACCTTTTTTGTTGTCTGAATATTAACCTTGTACTCTGAAATGGTAAGGGCCTGCTCCTATAAAATATACATAAATGTTACACACTGTATAATTACGAATACATGCTACATAATTCAATAAAATACATACCACATATAATGAAAAAAATACACACACATATATGATATACAACTAAATAATAATATAATATTCTAACAATTAAATATTCTTTTAAAACATTCCTTTGGATTACGTAAAATCTTTTAATTCAAACAGCGCAGGTTCGAAATTTTATATGAGTTAAAGCAAAAGATATATAATACATATAAAAATGTGAATAAAATTTTGGCAAATTTTTTTGTTACTAAATTTTTATACATTTGTGAAGAATCTGACAAACTTGAATATGAAAATAAACTTGATTTGTTAAATTTATTTGATCTGTGAAAACAAATCCAGTTTTATTTTTTCCTGAAGTAAAACTGGTCTTGTAATGGAACAAAAGTTATTTGAAAATATTGATTGTTTTATGATCTTAGAAAGTCGCTTTGTTTATATACTATTCAATTGTTGAAAAAAAATTACTTATACCCAGTAAAAACAGTATTTTTCATTTCTTAGAAAATTAATTTACAATGCATGTCTTAAAAATAAAAAAAAAATATTGTCCGTTTTATAACATTAGGAAGGATGCATTCATCAGGAAAAAGTGCTCTTTTATTATTGATTATATTTATAATATATATCTAAGATTTGTATTCAAAATTATCTACATATAAGTAGAAGTTTGAATTTTCTTGCTTTAAATAATTCATGAGAATTTTTTCTGTTTCGATGTTCACTAAATTACCTTTATGAAATATGAGCTCAAATATTGAAGCATGCGTTTATTAATGCCTCATTTGGAAACATCGGATACATTTTATCTACATAATTGCTCTTTAAACTCAATTTGAAACTACATAGTTCAACATAGAGATTTTGTTTTATTTCTTAAGAATAATTTTTTTAAAATTCATTTTTATTCATTACTAGAAATTCCTGTCCTAAATAACTCCTTTGCCATTTGGAAGAAATTATTCAGTGCTTTTTTAAATGAGCACACATGGATAAGTATATTTATGCATATTGAGAGAGAGAATTTATAGTTAATTTTCTACTAAATAGAAAATTTCATCTTACTTTCTCCATAAACCACGGTATGGAAATCTGTAAAAGATCAAATATTTAATGTATTTTATATATTTTGACTTATTTTCTAACAAAAAAAAAAAAAAACGTTCAAACTTTCTTGCTGTTTGTGTTTTCGTGAACTTCAATCAAAGACATTGAAATACTATTTGGATGAATAGGTTAACAAATATAAATAAAAATGAAATTGGGAAAAAAAACATGGAAAATATACTGAACAAAAAGTTATTGAGAATTCTAAAAAGTCGACATAATATTGAAATACAGACGTTCTCAATAATTTCCGACGTATTTGAATCTATTTCTTGGTGACTCTTACAAATTTTCTTTATGTACTTACTGGACAGTAGTTATTTTACAATTTGAGAAATAAGAACAACAAAATCTGCAATAATTTTGCAGATCTGATCATCAAATTTTGGAATTAAAAGTTAGTTGGTATATTTTACCTTCTTTTCTTTTTACACGGTGTTCGAAATAGCACCCAAACGTTGAACAACCAGATTCCTAGTTGGAAGAACATAAAAATTGTCCAAAAGACTGTACTTGTACGATCCATTGTTCACGAAGAAAATACGAAAAAACAAAGGACGTAGAGAAAAAAACGTAATTGGACACAGCAACAGCAGTATTGGCAAATATTTACTAAGAAAGATGTTCAAAATGTCCGCCGTGCATATCGAGGCAGGCTTAAGCTCGCCGTGGAATGGATGAAAGCACACGTCGCTGAGTCCACCGAAGTACAAGCAGCATGCCGACGAGGAACTGAGCCCGTTGGTGCATTCACTGTGTCTAAATACACAAATTCCCTGAGATTGCTCCACAGGAGGAAAAAATACTACGGCATGGGATCTTGCGATCGTAGTGGCCGGGGCATGTCATATCCAGCCAATTACGTACAGGAACACATAAATGCACTGGAGCCCTGTCATGAACCATCATGCATCATCATTTATTTTTCATCATTTACTGTGTATTTTTCGTAAGCTATGGATCAGTTCTTAGGGCATTTTTTATGTGTTCTAAACGAGGAATCTGGCTGTGCAGAGTTTGGGTGCTACTTTTGGGACACCCTGTATAAAGTTTTTCGGTATTAATTTCATTCTTATTTTATTTTTCTCATATCTTAGAAAATATTACCATGCTTTTTTGAAGTTACTTAATTTATTTTCAAATAAACGTCTGACAAACAGCATCACAAAATCAGGATGAAAAATGGTGAAAATTAATTTGATTTATTCCTTTTTTAAAATACCTACACTTACTGAACTCAGTGGCACAACAGCCCCTGAGGGCCGAAGCCTACTGTGCCTATCTCAGTTTTCGTGACCTTAGGGGCTGGGGTGCATGAGCAGATGCCTCAGTCAAGAGGTCAGTCTGATGCGAAACCCCCAATGTTCAGTTCCCAAGAGATCTGGGTACTCAACTCAACCTTTCATCCCTTCAATGGGTACTCATTTGTCGACCCATTGAAGGGATGAAAGGTTGAGTTGACCTTGCCAAGCCCGGGATTTGAACCCCGGACCTGTGGCGTGGAAGCGCGATACACTACCACTTAGCTACTGGACTTTCATCTACACTTACTAATAAGGTTAAGTTTGATTAAAAATTGCTTTTTCCTTTTATGCTTTATTTGGAAATTGCATACTTTGACTTTTTTATCCGATTTCTATTTTGTTTTAATGGTAATTAAAATTTTAAGTATAAAAGTATTATGAAACGAGAAATGATTTCCTTTTAAATTTTAAAAATGTATTGCAATTATTAGCTTTTTCGCATAATTATCATTTGTAACTTTCCAAGAACGAGTAAAAATGAGCGAATGATGTTTAAATATGAAGAATTTTAGAATTTTTTGACTTGTTGAAATTCTTTTTACGTAATTATATAGCGTTTCGTTTTCATAAAATTTGTATCACTCCTACCGAATTTCGTCCAATTCACATAACTTCTTCATGGTGTGTCATTTTTGGTTTTGTTTTAATGTATAATTACATATAGTATGTAGTCTTAGAACTTAGTCCGGCCATAAGTTCTGATACAATTATAAATGAGTTAAAATAAAACACTTTGTAATTAAATTTAGAACTAAATCTTCTTAAAGTTTTACTTTACCTTTAAATTTAACATACTTCACTTTTTATTCAAAACGATCACCTTTTGACTTGCCACAGGCCTTAAATCTCTTTGGCCAATCATCCATCGAGGCAAATATTATCTCCATGGGAATTTCAATCGTTACTTTCCTTAGAGAACGTTTAAGACTTTTATAAACAAGACGCAGTTTTTGGCACACATCTTTGCCTACGATAATGACTACAGTTTATGCTCAAGGGGTTTTAAATTTTGACGGCTGGAAAGTCAACTTTTGTGTTCTATGAAGTCCGGCAAATTCTTTTTTAATCATTCATAGGTCATCTTCGCCATATGAGCAGGAGCTAAGTCCTACTCAACAGGTTTGAATTCAGGGACATCATCATTTGCTCTATCATTGAGTCTTGATAAAAACTTTTCACTCCTTTCTTGCAAAAATGAATCTCTGCCACTCCTTCATTGCTCACACCGCACCAAACTATTGCGGAAGCTGAATGATGAGTTTAGTGCAGATATTTTTCTTCCCTTTAGCTCCTTTGGCACTCCCTGTGTATATATAGTCGTTTTTTTAGGGGGGTGAAAGAGTTTAATCTTCAAAAATTTTCTCGCCGGTGCGCAAAATTCAACTCTGGCTGTTAAGAGCATGCCGCCGTAACTCTGTCCATTCTTTAAGATACCTCTGGCGCTTATAATTTCAGAGTAAGTAAAAATGGCCAGTTATCCTTTGATAACCTCTTTGTCTAAAGTTTTCGTTTACTTTGTTGTACATTGTTCTTTTTGACATTCTCATCTGCTTAACTATATGTTAACTCATAGTGTTAACTCATAGTGTGTCTTCTTTTGACAAGGGTTTTGGTGAATTCTTTAGATGAGTACTTGCACGAGAGCTGATATTTTCACCAAGTGCTGACGAATACTTTTAGTAAAGCCTTTAAATTTTGTTGATTTGAAAATTTTTTTTAATTTTTTTTATAAATGAGTAATCTTTCGTGGTCTAAAGGTTTAACAACCTCAAAAATCTTCGATGGATTTTTTTGATGCAGAGAAGTAGCTTCTACACGCATCTGTTCGATGTATTAAAGTTCTGATTGATTTAGAACAACCTGAAACAGGTTCTATTCACGATTATTACTAATACTTTAGGGAAAATACCTTTATGACGTTATTAAAACCACTTTCTGTAAAAGAGTGCGTGAGTGAAGATTAACGTCTCATTGTTCAGCTAACGAGGGCTTTTGGCGATGGACCTCGTAATTTTGAATCATGGTCAAATGACAAGGATGACACCTGAGCTGGCATCCCCCCTCTCCTAACTACCACACCACACCAACAGGAAGACGATTTCTGTTAATAAGGATTGCTAATTAAAGTCAAGTGAGGAAGGAAGTTGGTGAAGATGTTGATTGTTGTCATACGGAGACTACGAAGTCAGAGATGTTAGTTGTTGAAATTGCCGGGGCTGAAGAAAAATGGCCATTCTATGGCATGTATTATAGCTGAGGTTTGCTATTCACAATGAGTACTCAATTTATTAATGTAGATATATAAATTTGTATTTAACTTGCTTTAGTCGAGTTTAGGTAGTGATTTGATAATCATAATATAAGTTCTTGTTTTAAGAAAATGCCTCTTCCTTTGAAAAATCTTCACACTTCCTCGGGTGAGAGTTTGCGATAAGCCTGCGTAAAAGACTAGTGTTTTTTCAAAACTATTGCAAGCTTTTTCTAATGCCGAAATTTAAAATCGTTTCCTGCTTTTAAATTACAACAAACGATCTCAAAGTTTTGTATCAGAACTTAGAAGAATTCAGAATTAGGTATATATAACATACTTATATACATACTCATATACATACATATATATGTATGTATGAATATATGTACCTTACGACTTCTAATTACTACTTAACTGTTTTTGAGGCCCAATGTCTGAGTGGTTAGTGCATCGTGCTTCCACCCCACAGGTCCGAGGTTCAAACCCCGGGCTGGGCAAGGTCGACTCAGCATTTCATCCCTACAGTGGGTCGATATTTGAGTATCAAGCTTTCGTGGGAACTGAGGGTTTCACGTCAGACGTACCACCTGACCGGGACATCTGCTCATGCACCTCAGGGTCCAAGGTCACGTATACTGAGCTAGGCACAGTAGGTCGTGGCCCTTATGGGCTGTTGTGCCACTGAGTTAAGTTTCTAAAAGACTTATTATTTCTTTTAGAAGCCTTAGACACACACGCTATAAATATAATTAACAATACTATTTCCAATTTATGAAGTTTGGAATTAAAGTCGTTATTAGAGGAAAAATTCAATATTTATATAAAGTCAAAAAGCCAAATAGATTTGAAAGATAAAATATGTTGAATGTATATATATAATCTAGCTTATTTTAAAGAAAATATTACATAAAATGGGCTAAATATAATCTAAGTACGCTCTTTACTTTTTTACATTTAAATCTGTTAAGTGTTCTGATTTCTTAAATTTGATACATAATTATTCGAAAATTTAAAGTACAATTTAATTTCATTTTAAGCTACCTACATTGGAAGTCCTTAAATTATTTTTGTTCGATGAATAATTGCTTTATAAAGAAGAATAATGCACAGTTTAAATAAATATAGTAAAATTGCTTGAGCAAAAAGTAATAAACATCGAGTAAAAAAGAATCCGTATGTGAAATATGAACGGTGTAATTATTAATAAGATATCTTATAAATCTGAACCAATTTTGTTATTTTAAGCGAATTTAATTTTTTTAAAATTTGAAAACAGGAAACTTTTTAAAGCTTAGTCAAATTATCCCCATGTATTCATGGCGCAGTTTCGCTTTGATTTTCTAAAATAGCTATGTATCGGAAGTTTTGCTTTCAGTAAAATATTGATTTGGACAAGAAATATAAACCATTGTATAAATGAGTCAGTTTGTGTTACTTACTTGTCATTGAGAAATTTAAGTTTATTTTAACGTCATATTTGTAACTTTTAAATTAAAGTTCAATTTTAAGTAAGTTTAATTTTTAAGTAAACATTATATATATATAAAAGGTAAATATTATAATAGAATTATTTGCTTATGTCAATCACACATTTGACGAAAGATTTATGGAAAGTATATACTAATAGACTAATAATAATATTAATGCATAACTTACGAAATGGGTCAGCTTCAGCTGAAAAGGAAATATTAATTTGGTTAGAATAAAAATTATCTAAATATATTATATGAACAATACATCTGTCTTTAAAATCTTAATTTTCATAAGCACGTGTAATATCATTATATTTTTTTAGAAGGAAAAAAATAAATTGTGTAAAACAAATAATTAGCATCACACATCAATTTTCTTATAAATATCCTGCATGAGTCTTATTCAAAAGGAAATAGCAATTTAAAATATTTGGAACATGTCCATCGCAACAGCTCTCGTTTTGTTTCAAACTCTCGTTCTGCATTAAAATGTCGCAACATGCCAATTCTTTGATTTACGAAAAGTGTATCCAAGACTTTCTTAAATGTCGATATAGAGTTCACTGTGCTATTTTTATACTGTTATACAAAAAGAAAGTTTCATGTACAATTTATTATTTTTTTCTGCTTTCAAAAATGTGCATAAATGTACAAAGTATTTGTATAAATGTGTGTATTATAAAAACGAGTAGATATGTGCTTTTAATTAATGAATTCAACTTTATTGAACGCAAGTTAATAGGAGGAGTGAGTGAGAGTGAATATTAACGTCGCACTGTTCAGCTTCATGAGGGCTTTTGGCGATGGATCACGTAATTTTGAACCATGGTCAAGTGATGTGAACGACACCTGAGCTGGCGCAACCCCTTCTGCTAGCTACGACACCACACCAACGGAAGGACATTTGAACTCTCGACAGATTTGACGTGCATCGCTCCCCTACACGGTGGGTCTTTAATAGTACTGGGCTCGAGCTTGTGACAAGGCCAGCCACGATCCGGTACCTTGACCACTCGGCTACCGAGGCCTCGTTAACATGAGGAAGAATTATGTCTACTTATAGTTGACAAAATGATTATTTGTACACCGCTTTTTTCTTCGTTTTTGATGAAATAAATACCCATATTTTAGTTGCGATTTAATCATGCATTTTTTTTAATGCGTCTAAATGTGGTATGTAAATTATTTTTCTTTTTAAGGGTAAAAGCAAATTGTAATCGGGAAAATTGTGAAAAGTCGTTGTAAAAAGAGTATTTGTACAGAATTCTTTTGGTGTAAGTATGGCAAAAGTTTTGATTAAACTTTTTAGATTCAACTTAGTTTTTCATACGTTTTTCTTAGTTTATCAATAACATTTAAATAGTTTCAGATTATATTTAAATTTACAGAGATATAACCTTGAAAATGGCTCCTAAAACCAAAGAAATTTCTTTGGATATGAGAAACCGTATTACAGAGTGCATAAAGAGGAAAAATCTTTCCGGGAAATAGTAAAAATTTTAAAACTGTCATTTACAACCGTTGGTTACATCGTAAAAAAGTATTTAGAGACCGGCAGTGTTGAAAATAACCCCAGACCTGGTGGTTCGAGTAAATTGACTTCAAGAGTTAAACGAATGATTGTACGGTAAATAACAAATAAACCAATGACATCAGCTCAAAATATTGCCAATGAACTTCTCTGTCATCATGTAACGTTTCAGTGTCTGCTCAGACAGTCAGAAATGTACATCACACAGCGCTGATCTGAAAGCCAGAACTCCCAGAAAGAAACCTTATATTAGTGAAGTAAACAGGAAAAGACGTCTAGAGTTTGCCATGAAGTTCAAAAATAAGCCCATGGATTTTTAGAAAAAGGTTATTTTTTCTGATGGGAGCAAGTTTGAAATTTTTACACCACCAAGAATTCGAAAAATTTGGAGAAAAAATAAAACGGCTCTTGAACCCAAAAATGTACTTCCCACTTTAAAACACGGAGGCGGAAATGTTATGGTGTGGGGATGTGTAGTCCATAATGGAGCAGGTAATTTAGCATTTATTGACAATAAAATGAATGCTTTAGCTTATATCGATGTGTTGCGAAATAATTTGTTAGATAGTGCTAAGAAATTTTGAGCACGGAGAACACTTTTATATTATAACAAGACAATGACCCAAAACACACCTCTATAGTTACTAAGACCTGGTTGCTTTATCATGCTCCAAGGTGACTTGAAACACCTCCACAATTTCCAGATTTTAATCCTATAGAAAATTTATGGATGCATTTGGGCACAGAAGCTCGGGAAAAAATGTAACAAGTAAAGAGAGCTTAAAAGAAAAACTTCAAGAAGTTTGGAACTCCATTGACACAAAAATCACAAAGAAATTAATTGTGTCAATGCCAAAGAGTCTTGAAGCAGTTATAAAAGCCAATGGACTGTTTACTAAGTATTGAAATTTCATTACATTGTTGCATATGTTTTGTTAATGTTTACTAAGTGTACAAATAATCTTTCGTATAATTGTTTTTTAAAAAAATTTACTTATTTGAAATAAATACTTATTTTATTTTTTATTGTGAAAGAATCTTATTTTTTAAAACAATTTAAATGTATCTCAATAACTTTAAGTTATATTACTTAATTTATTTTTGAAGAACATGCAAAATTTTAAGTGTACAAATAAACATTTTACCAACTGTATATTGATATTTGAGTAAATAACTTCAAGCGAAATATGTAAAAAATAACAAATAAAATGAATATCGAATTAGTTGAACCTGCTAAAAATTGAGAAAAAACAAGAGAAAAGAAAATATTATTAAATATAAACAAAATATAGTTAGCTCGCTTCTGGGTTGTATAACACAACACATTGAATGGACATGGGTACACCCAGTTTTTGAATTTATCCAGTTCTTAACTTTGAATATTCTCCTATCAGCTTTTGAATGCTCTCGTATTATGAGTGGTGCCAAACATGAATTATTTCGGTTTTCCAATTTATGATATGTTTTGGTATTTTCAAATAAATAGAAGATCTGCACCGTTCCCCAGAAAGGTAAAAAGGTAAATTATTTCACAATTACCAACAGTGATTGGTATCTGATAGACATTTTCTAACCTTCATCGATATAAATTACCAAGTTTCGGGGCTTTAACGTATTCGACTACGTTAGGAACCGGGATTTTGCAAAAGCGTGCTAAGGAATATTCATTTTAATATTTATTGTCACTTAACTTAGAATACACGTATAAAATAGTCTTAAGAATACTAAAACAATAAGAAATTATTTAAAAACAAAATTTGTGCAGAAAATAAACTTTGAATTACCTATTTTCAAAACACTATCCTTTGATAAAAAATGCTTCTATAATAATAATATTTTGTTTATATATAGCTAAGACTTCTCCAAAGAGCCTGAACTAGGAGTTTTGAAAATTTCACATTATTTTCAGAGTTACTACCAATTGAAGAAATTATTGGTGTTTTTTTTTGTTAAAATTTCTCCACTATGATGTATTAAAATATGTGGATAAATCCCCTTCTAAGTTATATATTTTAAAAATCCTAGTTCAGGCTCTGTACAGAGGTTTGAGCTATATATAGGCAAAGTATTGTTATTACTGAAGCATTTTCCATGAAAAGAGAATTTTTTTTAAAACAGGTGATTCTATGTTAACTTTTTGCCGAACTATTACATTTAAATAATTTTTATTGTAATAATATTCTTAAAAGAGTTTTATATACGTTTTCTAATCTAAGTGACACTAAATATCATAAATATCTTCTATTTATACGCCTTTGCAAAATCACGGTTCCGAACGTAGTCGGATACCTTACGCTCAAATATATCCAATGGTGGGTTTACCGGTGAGCCAGTGCTTCTCAAATTTTCAATATATGCGACCCAATTTTCATCCATTTTATCGAATGCAACAAAAATGTATTTTGACGCTAAAGCTACAATACGATTTTAATTATAAAACACACAAATCATCAATATAAGCATTAAATTTTGTATATGAAAAGCCCATGTAAGGCATTAGCCTACAAACTAAATTTAAATTATGATACATTTTTATTTGGTTGAAAAACTTACAGTTTGTGTTTCAGATAAGTTTTAGTAACAATTCCCCCCTAGGGAAAATTTCGTGAATTCCTTTCAGTTCTTTTCTTAGGAGAGAAAATGCAAAAACTTTTAGTCGTGTCTGAAGAATCTGACTAAATTATATATATATATAATGTCTATAGTTGGAAGAAATACTTTTATAAAAATCCTGAATTTTGATATATTTGTATTGAACGCTCAAAGGAATTTTTGTGCAAAAGCACTCCTTCTTCAAACAAAAATGACCCGTGTTACCAAATAAGGATAACGTTTTCATTGTAGAAAGCAATTGTTTTTAGTTTCTAGAATATTAAATGCATCGATATGGAGGTATTCCTGAAATTTATGTAAAAATTTTTTCTATGTTTCATTACTTATTGATTGAGTGTTATATTAACGTTGCACTATTCAGCTACACGAGAGCTATTGGTGACGGATCTCGTAAATTTGAGATTCGGGGAAGTGACAAGAACGACACCTGATCTAGCAACGGGAGGACTGAAAGCTCGATAGATTTAATGTGCATTAATCCCCTCTACACGGTGGTTTTCAAGTGTGTGTGTGTGTTACATTACATATTGATGGAATTGGATATACAAGATAGTTAAGAATAATTTTGATGAATTTTATATAGATAGCGAGAAAAACGAACTTAAATATGTATGTTCTTTCCTATAATTGTTTTTCCAAATACAATTCTTTTTTTAAAAAAAAATGAAACTGAAGGAGATGGAATTTTCCAGTTTATTTCGAATTAAACTAATTGTTTATAATTAAGTGAAAATGTGCTCAAGATAATTACAAACTTACCTATAGCAACGGCTACAAAAGCAAGAAAGCCTAAAGCGTATGCTAATACTCTCATGGTTGGAACGGCAAGACTACTGGAAAAACAGATGTCTAATGAAGGAAAAACAGTGATGTCTTTATATACCAGAAAATAAAAATAACTTTTCTTATATTACACATCTGTCTTTAATATCAACTCAAACAGTTATTAAAAACATTTTTATTATCTTTTTTTCCTTTAAAAACCTATTGTGTGTGGTTTTTTTCGAGTTTTTTTAATATTTCTTTTATCAAACTTGATGCGATGTTCAATTTTATCTGCATGGTAAAAAAAGAAATTTGTCCAAATTTCAGCTGTTAAGGTAATGAATACAACTTAAATAAATGTATATGTAGAAACAAAACACAAAATTACGAGATGAAATGAGAACTAAAATTAGAAAAAAATAGTTGGGATTTTATTTCCAATCAAGTTTTATGAGATATATTTTCCTCAAGATGGGTAGTTTTATGAGGTTTTGTCAACCACAATTTATAGAAAATTGGAGATAATTTAAAATAACCACTTATGAGCCAACACCAGTCAAATATTTACTCGGATGGATAAATGTTATTAAAAAAACCATTTAATCTTTTGAAAACAGTTTCTTACTTCTATAAGGAAGTCTTTTGCCTATCTCTAACATGAGCAATTTTTGTAATTTGTGGAAGAAAATATATACTTCCTACATTTCTGATGTTTGAAAACAACTTCAGTGTGACCAATTTTAAAACACATTGTAGTTGTCTAAAAAAAGATAAATCAATTTTTATAGAATAAGAGATAATGCATGATAAATTTTACTGAAATTAATTATCCGTTTTAAAAATAATTATGACTGTATTAGGAAGTCGAAGATAGGAATAAATTGAAAAATTTGAAGCAAATAATACATACTAGCCTTTTCGTATTAAAGTAGGTGTTTCTTGTAATGGTTCTTTTTGTGGTGTTTGTCGCGATGAAATTAAATTTGAATTTCAAGCACGATTTTGCAAGGGATTTGTTCAGATTTGATATGATTCCTTTTAACAGGGATTCAAAGATTACTTTTAATTGGGACTAATAATAAATAATGAGCTCTACTTTGCAATGTTTTAAAATGCATTTTATAAAGCATAATCTCTGGATCAAAATCCGATTGAAAATGTTTAGGGTACACTCGGATGACGTATTGCAAATTGCAGTGAGACCAATGCTCTCATTTACTATAAGGAACTTGGGGATTGCACTTTTTCAAGATTGAAAAAATATTCCGCAACGACTTATCGATAACTTTAATCCATAGGTGAAAAAATAACTTGATGATGGTCTTAGTTGTTCGAGAAGACCATACATCATGTTAATCATCCTGAATCATTCATTTTGAATTTTTCCAACCTTTTTGTTAAATTGATGTCCAGTAGCCCTTTTTTCATGTTCAGTTGTTCATGTTCATTATTTCAAAGAATTGAAGCTTCCATTCACTTGTTTTTGGCATCGTCATTTCTGTATTGTATTTTAATATACATGTACTTTTCATTTTAGGCCGATGCATGGCTCTTATAAATCTTCTTCATTTGTTTGTTTACTCTCCAATTAACAAACTATGCTATAAGTTGCAGAATTAATGTTGCTAAAAACTTAAGAATAGGCTGAGTATTTCTAAAGTTTACAAGGCTAATTAAAAGAGAAATACTCAGCACATACACGAAGAAATAGTGTAATTTATAAAATCAAATACAAATTTGTGCTAAACTAATCTGTCTTAATCCATATGTCTTGAATAGTTCCCACTAAAATAAGGGTTTAAAATGTTATATTTTAATTTCCTAAGACTCACAAACGATGATCCTACATTATATGCCATGTCATGTATTGAAGGAATTTGGAGTATTAGGAGTGAGCATTATATATATATATATATATATATATATATATATATATATATATATATATATATATATATATATATATATATATATATATATTTGGAATTGTAGGGGAAAGTTGCAAAAATAAAAATACATGATTGGTATTTAATATGTAGCCAATTTAAAAAATAATGTAAAATGCAAGTAATACTAACAGTTTTAAAGCCATATTTTTACTACTTTTAATGAATAAGGAATTAATGAGTAGGAATTGTACATATTGTTAACGTACTCTTCCACTGTCATTAACATTTAACATTCAAGAAGCAAGCAAAGTAATTTACGAGATGTTGATTGTCACATCATTATTTGCTGAAAATTTAATATATCTATCTATATATATATATATATATATATATATATGATCAAATATATCTACACACCTGTATATTTTGTTTTTACACAGATTAGTAAATCATAAGAATGATATTGTTTCGCCTTTTGCTGGAATGATAGCTGACACTCTATGGAGAACGATACCCACAAGTTTTTTGAATGTTGCAGGATGAATTGTAAGCCATTCTTGAAGAACAACACTGGCTACCACTGATGTGGGATGTAGTGATCTAGATTGTAGTAGATATTCTAATTTCTACCTAGATGTTTTATAGAATTCAGGTCTGGATTTTGAGCAAGCCTGTTCAGTTTCCTTATCAGCAAACCACGTCTACACAGCCCATCCAATATGGACATAAGCTGATTCTATTAAATTCAGAATGACCCTCTTAAATGTTGTAACAGTGTAAGTAACACAGGTTTGTTCAAAAGGTTGAAACAGATATCAGTTTTGAGAGTTGCTTTCTCGTTAACCAAAGAGTCCCGGCCAAATCATGGAAGACACCCTCAGACCAATATACTTTCATCTATAAATTTTACTTGCGGAGTCAGTTTCAAAACGTTTACTAGGAAATCTCTATATTCAGACTCTACCATCAAGCCAGATAGAATACTTAGATTCGTCGTTCTTAAATACGTGACGCCATTGCTCAAGTATTGCTGCCATATATAAGCAGCAGTTCTGAATTGGAAACCGAGATTTCAAAGTTCGGGATGAGCTGTCATTGTATTGATGTTGCATGCATCTAGAGGATTTTTGGAATTCCAGGCATTTCTTTGTCCAAATCGCTGCGGTTGGTTTTACAACTACCTTTAATGCCTCGCGGTTCCTGTCGTCTAAATGACTGGTCTACCAGAGAGTGGTTGTACAGTTATAACCCTTGCACGTGTAATGTCCAGTGGCGCACACAACTTGGGGAGGTCCTGGGGGTCCGGACCCCCCAAAGCCCATGATTTTTTTTCCGATTGATTATAATTCTAAGTACATAGTACGTAACATTTAATTAAGTATTTGTTATTAATTATTAATTTTATTAATTAATGCTAATTATTTTTTCAGTAATTAGTTTTTAACTGTGTTTTGTTCCCGAAAATCGACAAAATCAAAAGGAGCATGATACACAAGAATTGTGAACTTTCGACCCCGGTTGATTGATTGATTGAATATTAACGTCGCACTGTTTTAGCTACACGAGGGCTTTTGGCGACGGTCCACGTAATTTTGAACCATGGTCAAGTGACGTGGACGACACCTGAGCTGGCACCCCCCTCTCCTAACTACCACACCACACCAACGGGAGGACGTTTCAGCTCTCGACAGATTTAACGTGCATCGCTGCCCTACACGGCGGGTCTTTAGTGGTACTGGGCTCGAACCCGTGACAAAGCAAGCCACGGTCCGATACCTATACCACTCGGCTACCGCGGCCACCTTTCGACCCCGGACCCTCTTTGAAAAATTCCTGTGTGTGCCACTGGTAATGTCCTAGCCATGCAAGTGAGGAAACCTGATTGATATTTGGAGGGTTTATTTTCAAACACACAGGACAATTTACAGATACAAAATATTACATTATTTAGAGGTTTTAAGTAAAAATCGTAGATAAGCCGAGTTCCTGAAACTTGAAGAGAAATAAAGCAAGTGGGCGTGGTATCCAACCCATCTGCCTCCGGCAGAGGCAAAAGTTTAATCTCAAAACTCGCTTGTAGATTTCACAAATCCAAACTACTCTCGCTAGTGGAGCAAAAAAATACAATCTCTCTCTCGTCGATAGAAAATCACTCTCTCCAAATCTCCACACTATGCTCACGGACGGAGCGCAAAAAAATGTCAGCAAGTTCAGGGCTTCGGATCAGTCCGCGTTGTCACCTAGAGTTTCAGAATGGATCTAGAGTTCATTACACACATGTTTAACTTAACAATAACACACCTGAAACAGCAAAAATGTTATGAACAGACTCTTTACAGGGATAACAACCGATAAATTTACCACATTCAACAATAATTAACTCTCACGGTTTCCTTCTCTCTCTCTCTCTCTCTCTCTCTCTCTCTCTATATATATATATATATATATTGTATGTACTTCTATTGCAATGTAGATTGCGTAACTCGTCTGAATACCTTTGTATTTCTTTGGAAGCTAGTAATTCGATATCATTAGCCTAATCTACTATTTCGAGAAGTGTCCGGATACTTTTGATCATATAGTGAGCTCACCAATCCTGTACATTCTAAAACTAAACTCTATTCTTATCATGTACACCAGGGGTAGGAAACCTTATAGCTGTGGCGTGCCAAATCAATATACCAATATGCCAGCGTGCCACACAGTAAGACAGTTTTGAAGAATTCGATTCTAGCAATAATTCATGCTAAGTTAGAGAGTAGAGGTCAATAGTATAGAGTTAAAGTTTTTTTATAGATAAATTTGGACTCATTTATAAATATATTTCTTAACATAAGAATAAACAGCATAAAATATAACTATTTCTTCAAAAAAAAATTAAAATTATACATATATTATGTGTTTTTTAACATATTTATTAAAATAAAAAAATAGATAACATAAAATATAAGTAATTCCCAACATTATAGTTAAATAAAAAGAGAAATAAAAATTTCAATGCGAATCTGTGCCTGCATTTATCTCTACTTTCACATCACAAAATCAGGGGTATAATGTGTGACTTTCAATTTGACACGATTCTGAGCATTCAATTGTTAAACAATTTCTTAGTGGACTCGAAATATATTTCATATGACGAAATATTTATTAATTAGACAAAAATAACCAAAAGCGGAAAGCACACACAGAGTACATGCATTTTTCTCTCATCAAACGATTAAATCTCTCCAGCAACCGCGTTCAATAATTTACAAACAGCTGTAAATTTATCTTTAGAATTATTTTCCATATTTTTTTGCTATTCCGTAAATGTCCATTACAAATTTATCCACTTCTAACTACTCAAAAATCGACAAATTTGTAGTGTAGTACAAAGTGCCACATGTGGCACGCGTGCCGTAGCTTGCCGACCCCTGATGCATATCTTATTTTTTTCTTTCTCTCTCTCCCTGTTCTTGAGCTTACATTAGTTCAATATCAGCTTCATATTCAGCGGATTCAGAAAGCAAATTTTTCAAGTAATGAATTTCCTCTCATTATTAAGGTGATCATTATATTCTACAGATTTATTGAATTTCATTCCGCTTCGATGACATTTGGAATTATTTTTTTTTGTTTTACTTTTTAGGATGTTCTTTTTCTCAACAGTATGAGAAAGATAATTTACACTAAATGTTTATTCACATAGGCAATGTATCAAATCTCCTGGCTTGCAAATTGATTTTTTCTTATCTCATTCTAGGGCCTTTTTGAGATATTTAAACTATTCTAACTAAAACTATTTAACTACTCTAACTTTGACATTTAAACTAATTTAAAGCTCTCTCTCTTTGTATAATTAGTAGTTATTTGACTTTGTTGAGGGATTTTTGATGATGAGCTTAGGCTATACTTCTTTAAAGGAGCCCTTAACTTTTCATACATACTACGAATGTGTCTTGGGCGTCATCTCCTGAACTTATTTTAACAATTTCAAAGTGGCCATGAGAAACGGATAATTTGGCATACTTGAAAGTTTCAATTATGTAAAAAATATGATATGAATGGGAACAACATGAAATATATTTCAAAGAAAATTCTACTCTTGAATTGACAAATCGAAGTTGTCGCTCAATGAGATTTGTCCTGAGAAATTCTCACGATGTTGAATGTTCTCAAATTATATAAGTAAAGCCTGAATCAAGACAGAAAATTGCTTACTAGCTGATTGAATCAAAAGAAGTTCCCACTAATAGTGAAACTCTCAACTAACTCTGTCTTTTTTTCACTCTCTTATTATTTTTTCAATTCATATTATTAGTTCACAATCTCCCTATATAAAGGGCGTTTTTTTAGAGGTATAGAACTCTTTAAATTGCAATAAAACAACGATGTATTATTCGATTGACATGAATTTTTTTTATTCGAAAGATAATCTTGTGGCATTACATTTTAAATATGATTTCTGGCATAGGACTGCCACGGCTGGCTCGGATGTAGTCCAATCTGGACGTCCAATTTTCGAGGACTTTTTCCAACATTTGTGGCCGTATATCGGCAATAACACGGCGAATGTTGTCTTCCAAATGGTCAAGCGTTTGTGGCTTATCCGCATAGACCAGTGACTTAACATAGCCCCACAGAAAATAGTCTAGCGGTGTTAAATCACAAGATCTTGGAGGCCAATTCACAGGTCCAAAACGTGAAATTAGGCGGTCACCAAACGTGTCTTTCAATAAATCGATTGTGGCACGAGCTGTGTGACATGTTGCGCCGTCTTGTTGGAACCACAGCTCCTGGACATCATGATTGTTCAATTCAGGAATGAAAAAGTTAGTAATCATGGCTCTATACCGATCACCATTGACTGTAACGTTGTGGCCTTCATCGTTTTTGAAGAAGGATTCCACCAGCCCATAAAGCGCACCAAACAGTCAGTTTTTCTGGATGTAACGGTGTTTCGACATACACTTGTGAATTAGCTTCACTCCAAATGCGGCAGTTTTGTTTTTTGACGTAGCCATTTAACCAGAAGTGCGCTTCATCGCTAAACAAAATTCGCTTATGAAAATCGGGAACAACGGCAATCTCGTTTTGGACCCATTCGACGAATCTACGCCTTGCTTGATGATCGTTTTGATGAATTGTCAAACCAAACTGAGAATAAATCACTTGACAGCTGTTAAATCGGTCGCCATCTTGGAAAGTAATGCCAACTTAAACTTCTATACCTGGAAAAAAACACTCTTTACATATCTTGTTCAAATTTTCAGTCATTAATAAAATACATTTTGAGGCGCTGAAATTTTATATACTTGATTATTTTGGATGTCAATATGGTAATTTAGTTATAATTAATAGAAATAGATTGATTAAAACTAATTATTCAAAAAATTACAAATACAGCGACGTTGGCATCATTTTTGGCGTCTTATCGACCATTTTGGGGACTAGTGTCAAAACTCTAAAATGTTTTTTTTTTTCTCACACTTAAATGCACTTATTTGAGCTGAAATATTCTATACTCTATTGTTTTGGGTAACAATACAATAATTTAATGAAAATTAATTAGAATTAATTAACTGAATCTAATTATTTAAGAAATACAGATGCAGTCACATTGGTTTCATGTTTAACGACTTGGGTCAAAACTTCAAAATATTTTTTTCTTACGTTTTAAGAGGACTTGGTACTCTAAAAATTACAAACCTATCGTTTTTTTATTTTCATTTAATCTTATTCTTTGCATTGTTATCTTTTGATTGATATATCACCTGTGCATGTCGGAAAGTTAGAAGTTGAATAAAACTTCATTTGAAAACAAATTAGGCAATTCAGCCACACCCCTTTTTTAGAAAAAAAAGCTAAAAAAATGCGTTGTGATAATAAAAATCTATTTTATAAATAGAAATAATAATTATAAAAAAGAATGTGTAGTATTAAAAGCAGAATATTTCCGATTCCATACAATAATGTAATTTTTCTTCCTTGTGAAATGTGTGCATGTAAAATTTTTAAATTAAGGTATTTTATATTAATAATTTGTAATTTCAGTTCTTATTCCTGATATATTTTTCATACAAATGTAATACTTTAATATTTTAAGAAGAAAAACAGCTAAAATTTCTGTCGTGACAAAAAAAATTTTTTTTTAACGTTTTTCTTGAATTTTCTTGTGCAATTAGTACTCTCTAAAAGATGATCATTTATAAAAATGTGTGGGTTGAAAAAATATAAAAATGCAATTATTTTAAAGAAAAACGTATAAGTAATATCTTAAAGTGGTATTTTAAGTTTAATTAAGCTTATAATAATTATTTTTTCAGAATTATAAACTTTAAAGTGGTTTTTCTCAATTTGTGTTTTTCGAAACCTTAGTGCATTCAAAATGCTACTCCTTCGACAGTTATTTACCAATCACTTCCATTTTTTTCTTGCGTGTTAAAAATAAAGCATGTAATAAAAGTAGGGATCCTTTTTGCTATAAACTGAATACTTTAAAAAAAAATGTAAGACATGTTGGCTTTTTCGTTGATTTTTAGCCTGTATATCAACATTTTATTTTTTTCTCGAAAACGAATGATGTTATTCTAAAATCGATCCCTAAAGTTGTTAAGAACATCCCTTAGAATATTATAAAAAAATTTCAGGTCAAAAAATTAATTTTTACAAAAGGAGTAGGATTTTAAAATTTTCCCAATTTTCTTCAAAAAATTTAAAATTTTAAAATTGTGTGAATAATATACGAAAATTTTCATCTGGTAACATTTTCTTGAATAGAAACATTGTATAAAATGTTAAAATATAATTTTTAAGTACGTAAATAAAGAAGTTTGCTCAAAGGGTGCCAAGTCCCCTTAAAGCATTCACTTGGGCTGAAATTTTATATACACGATTGTTTTGTTTACTTGATTGATTGATTGATTGATTGCATATTAACGTCACACTGTTTTAGCTACATGAGGGCTTTTAGCGACGGACCACGTAATTTTGAACCATGGTCAAGTGACGTGGACGACACCTGAGCTAGCACCCCCTCTCCTAACTACCACACCACACCAATGGGAGGACGTTTCAGCTCTCGACAGATTTAGTGTGCATCGCTGCCCTACACGGCGGGTCTTTAGTGGTACTGGGCTCGAATTCGTGACAAGGCAAGCCACGATCCGATACCTATACCACTCGGCTACCGCGGCCAATTGTTTTGTTTGCAATACGATACTTAAATAATAATTAATAAAAAATTAATTGCTACTTAATATTGTGATTCTGTCATATGTATATACATATTTATATTAATTGTAATTATTTTATAAAAAGTAACTAAAATAAAATTTTTCTTTGTTGACCTAAGTAAGAATTGACTTAATTTTTTTTATTTTACTTGTTTTCTCTCTCACTTTATTTTATACATCCTAACTAATCTGTGTATTCTATTTTTCATTGTAAGGAGGTGACAGAGTTCAAATTTCAACAAAATTTAAAAGGATATAACATGAAATTAGTTTTGAGAGGGAAATCTCGAGAGATAATCCACTGCAATAGTAGCTTTATTGAACAACACATTAATAGAGACTTGAGTTGCTTTATTAAACAAGTAACATAAAAAAAATTAAGTCAATTCCTACTTAGATCAACAAAGAAAATTTTTATTTTGGCTACTTTTAATTAAATAGTTACAATTAATATATAAATATGTATATACATAGGACAGTATCACAACATTAAGTGGTAATTAATTTTTATTAATTATCGTTAAAGTATCGTATTGTCATCCAAAACAATCGTGCAATTTTGTCTATAAAGTTTAAGTTCAACTGAATGCTTTAAAACGTGAGAAAAAACCTTTTCAAGTTTTGACACATGTCGCCAAAATGGTCGCTAAGTCACCAAAAATGATGCCAACGTGGCTGTATTTGTAATTCTTTAAATAATTAGTTTTAATCAATTAATTTTTATTAATTATAATTAAAAAGAATTGTATTGTCACCCAAAATAAAATCATGTATATAAAATTTCAGCTCAATTGAGCGTTTTAAAAAGTGTTTTTTATTAACGATTGAAAATTCCACCAAGATAAATAAATATATAGAGAGTACGAGCTAATAGTAGGGATTGAAAAATTAGCTATTTAATTGGGTTTACTTTGGAGCTATTTGAAAAATATAAATACCATATTTTGCAATTTTTTTTGATAAATTATATTAATATAATTATTATTATATACCAACTATGGGGTGTTACTTATAAGAGTATTAAACTTTGATCAAAGATTGTGTTGTTCATATGGATAAGGGGGAGGACAATTTTGCTATAATTTATAAGTACTATTATAAAATATTATATGTTTAGTAACAATTTTATAAAAAATCATTTTCGTTTTATAAATTAGAGAAATGCGCTGGAAAAATTTGTAATCGTACTTTAGGTTTTTTATAAAAGGCATACATCTACCAGAAGCTAAATTTCCACACATTTTTTAACTCCTAAATTTTGTTAGAGAATCCTATTATATTTCGTAATGAAACTAATAGTTTTAAAACTTATATTATCAATGGTGGTAAATTATTACAATTTATAAATAAAAATATGCACAATTTTAGCGATAAAGCTACTATTAAAATAATTAAAGATCTCATGAATTATTTAAATGACAAAGATATGCACTCGAAGCTCAGATATAATTTTGTCTCTGTTTAGCATGATACACTGGTGAAAACAATTAAAGGGAGAAATAGTTTTTTTTTGCAACAAGAAGAAAACTAACAAAGCTGATAAAAACAAACTTGGCCAAAATATCATCCGATATTTTGAGGGGGACAAATTAAGGGCAAAACAAAAATGGGCCCAACCCGTACCCTAAATTAGGAAACTGGTCACTTGTCCAGCTCAGTGGCTGATCGACACCCTGTAAATCAGAGTAAAACATGTCTAATAAGGTGTATGATCGCCTCTAACAGCTACAGAACTCTCGCATTCGTGTTTCATACTGCTTACCAGCGTCCTTTTCAACCCCTGTGGCAACCACACCCACTCTTGAGCTTCAAACTGTAATTGAGCTTCCAAGGCCGTCGCGTACGTGTTCGATGGGATTAAGGACAGGAGATATTACAGGCCACTACAATCACTGACTATCCTCCGATTGGAGGTATTCGCTCACCAATTGAGTCTTGTGTGGGCGTGCGTTATCCTTCATAAAGATGAAATTTGATGCATATTATTCGCTGGGAAGTCTGATATAGGGTGCAAGGATCTCGTCCCTGAACCACTGAGTACCTCTATCAAACACGTGAAGTTCGGTATACACGTCTGAAATGATGCCAGCCCAGACCATCAGATCACCTCAACCATAGTGGTCACTTTCGACAGTGTTAGAGAGCTGAAATTGACTCTCGGGTTCTCCCCAGATGAGAAGACGTCTCGAGTTACTGTCCAGACTGAATCGCGACTCATCACTGAAGAGAACCCGCTCCCAATCATCCAATGTCAAAGCATGTGTTTCCGACAGCATGCTGGACGATCATTTTTTGTGGTTCACAGTCCAAAGGATGCAGACTACAGGGCGCCTGGGATACAGGCCACCTGCATTAAGGCTCTGGGTAACTGTTATCAGTGAAAAAGGATGTTCCTGTTGCATTATACAGGTTGTCATACAGATTGTCGCTGTCACGGACCTATCTCTTTTAGCAAGAAGTATCAAATAATAGTCTTGAGTCGGCGTTATTACCCTTTTGTGGCCTTGGCCTGTTCGGCGGACCACTATTCCTATGTGAATGAACTGTTTTTCCACAGAGTGGATGCCATATTTCTCGTAACTCCGAGGTCCCAACAGCAGGTAGCCTGTGATTTGCCCACCTCGAGTCTTCCAACAATCCCTCATCTTTTGGCATCTTTGGAATCATAGATCCCTTGTCATGTTTTTCGGTTTGGGGTTAGACCCTAGCTTGCCTAATATTGAATTTTTGCAAATTAATCAACTTAAATGTCTTTTTGACAGCTAGTATAGAGCTACTTTAAAAGAATTAAATTTTTCTAACCGTAATGAAGTATTCTGTAGTGTTTAAAACTTAAGAAGTTCGTGTTAATTAATTAGATTAAAATTTAATTAATACATGAAGCAACTTAACAACAAACAAATGCTTTTGAAGGCAGGTGCAAATATGGTGCTTCAATAATAAATTTTCAACATTTGGCATCAATTTTGTGAGGTTTAACCTTAAATATACTTTGTTAGCTGACCAATTTCTTTCTTTCTTTCTTCTTTCTATTTTTGTTTTGGCAACCGCGCTGAAACTTCTCACTAGAAAAAGCAATTAAAAACTTTCTCACAATAATCCATAATTCGGAACATAAAAGAGATATGTCTTTTTAAGCCAAAATTGCTTGTATCCGTTTCTAAACTTTACCTTAAGATCTTCTTTAGTGTATATTCCGATCAGTTCCTATTGTAATAAGAAATTTTTTTCAATGTGATCATATGAATTGATAGTCCATTGTGGTATTACAATAGTCAAAGCACTCTCAAACCTAGCTTCAAAATCTGAATAAAGGGCTATTAAATGCTGAACATAGATTAAAATGTCCTGACAGATTGAGAAAATTTCCTGACCTCCAATATTATACTGCGTTAGCTTAATTCTGGAAATAAACCCTGAATTGGTCCTTTTTTAATACAATTTCTGCTGTAACCTTATAACTGCAAATGAAAGCCATTGAATTTAGCAAATGAAGCTGTTAAATAGGTAAAATCTGGTAATCTGGTGTAATGAGAGCCACTATCACATACCCCCCGTTTACACCTCATGAACCCCCAAATTATTTTCAATTTCGTGGCCTCTTGCAGATCATCATGCACTCCTGGGGGTCAATGTGGACCACTGTGGGAATCACTGATTAGACGATGACGACTGAGCATATTAATGGTGGGTAAACAAAGAAATTCAAAAAACAATCAATGGGCTAAGCTACAATGTTTCAAAACGTCCTTACACTACAAGCTTCAGCGAGCACAAGTAAGATACCTCTGCACTAAGTCGACCACAGCGCCACTACCTTACTACGTCACAGGTCACTGTGTGGCAGAGGTGACCGTGAAGAGCTCAGCTATCATCTGATACCTTATTTGCATAAGGCTTTAATTATTTTTTCTTTTCTTAAAAAAAAGGCCGTTCCCCCTTTTATTTGTTCTCATCAGTGAATGAGTAGATATTAATAAAATAATAAAGATACTATTTTTTAAAAGAAAATTATGCGATTATTATAATTTAAACTGTGTTACAAAATTTCAAAATTGTAACATGCTTATTAATTTAGCTCTCAAAAAAATATATTCATTATAACGGTACTTTATATAAACAAATTACAAGCACGTCACAAGGTGGATCTACTTTGAATAATTTAGCTTATTCATGTTTACCTGTTTACGAAAACCTTATAATAATAATAATGGGGATTTTTATTTTCTTATATTGATGATTTTATAATTTTTGGTAAAAATAGTGTGTGTCTGAATTTATACTTAATAGACCATAAATTAAATGCTAATATTTTTGATAAAAGGAATGCTTTTGATTTTAAAATTATTAAATTCTCTTCCATAAAGAGCAATATTATTGTACATTTTAAAACGGATATTATTCCTAGCTAGTTATAGCATAATTCTTTGTTTAGTTAATTAGGATAGTGATAAAATAATAATATTAAAAAGTTTACAAGATGCTGTTTTGGACATGATTGTTTTATTAAATTTCTTAATACATGCAATTGTGTAATAAGTTTGGGGCTATAAATTTGTTAAGTATTGCCTTATTTACATTTTAATATCTATTAGCTATTTGATTTAATCACAGATGGTAGTATCAGCTAATATGTGTAATAATAGTATCGTAAATAATTGATGTATACAAAGTCGTGTGTAATTAATTTCGTTTCACTTATTAGTTTAAATAAGATCTGATATCTTACGTCATATGAAAATTATTTTAATTTTTCAATTATCGTATTTTTTATTAGTCAGAATACGGTGTGAATAAAAAAAAACTTGGAATAAAAAATAGTGTTTTTTCCCCCTAGAATGAAAGTTTATTTAAAAAAAATCAGTATAACTGTCAGTCTTAAAAAATTACACTGCTCGAACATTACCATTTCATTTACGCAAAAAAATGTAAACCTAGATTTTTATTTATAATTTCACATAAGCAAACTCTTATTTTAACTTTTCAAAATTGATGGAAATGTAGAAATTAGATTAAAATTCGATTATTTTAATTGATATTACCAAGAATATCATTAGAATAGTAATATTCAAGATAGTAAAGATTATTCTTTATCTAGATATTGTTCTATAAAGTTTGAAATATTATTGATTGATATATTACGCTATGAATATTTTTCAGATAGTAATATATTTTTTAGTTTTTTGTGGTCTTTAATTACATTGTTTTGTTTTGGAAAATATATTTGTAGCGAAAATAAGAACGCTAGAGGATCTTTTTACATTGTTCATTTTGAGGAAAGTATTTATTTGGTTATTTCTCCTCATATTTGATATTTTATTAATTTAAAGATGAATGCACAGAGAGCAATGAAAAATTATTAGGAATGCATGCATTTGCAAATTTCCTATTTTAAATATTAATACATTGCAAAGTTTTTTTTGAAAATTGTGTAACTCCCATTTTACACGAGAATTTCATAATTTAAAATATGGTACAATTTTAACATTAATACAGACAAAAAATGAGCCTTCATTAGTTCTTTTAAGAAAGTTTTATTAAAGACGAAAATATATTAAGGAGATGGGTAATAAAAAAATTAAATTTTGATAAGTGGCATAGTTAATAATTAAATATTTTATTTTCCTGTTAAAATAGTATTAATTGAATATTTTATATTAAAACAAAAGCTATACCCCAGACTATTAGTCATATAAATTTTTTATTTGACATTTAGTACTGTTTGACGAGTTTCGGGTTCGCAATAAATTTCACTAATTTTCAATTAATAAAAAGTATCGCTTTGTTTGGAATACAGCTTTTTTCTAAAATAGAAGGTGCAAAAAGTGTTTAGAAATAACTTATGAAAATATACATTTAAGAAAATTAAATTTGATCATATGTTCAACTTGCATCAATCTTTTCGATGTTTTATTATATTATCTGACAGAAAAATTATAAATTTAAAATCTGTAATTTTAAACATAATTATCTTCATTAAAATAATTATGTTAATTCCCTAACATATCCCATATGCTTTTCGTGTAAGATATGTGTTATTCATGCACAGTTTATGTATGATTTGGAAATCCATTTAGTCTGTTAACATACTTTCAGACACACAAATAAGTACATAATATTATACATACAGAATTTCTTAAAACTGATTACACTTTGATCTTGATAAAGACATTGGAGCACGATTTAAGGATTTAATCTAACTTCAAAATTTGTCTGAAATGCTTTATCGATAATTCCATTCCCTTAATGCCTTAATTAAGAGAGTATTAACTAACAAAGCTAGCTTGATGTGTCCGAGCACTATCGTGCTTTAGAATGTATCCGTCAACCATAATACCAGGTTAGAGCTTCTGTTATTGAAAGAGGATTATGCATCTATATATCTTTATCCATTTAAAATCAATCCATTAAACATATACAAATCAGTAAATACTCCCAAAGGTATTAAAGTCTGCAAAGTACTCTTTTTTCACTATTCCAATAATATTAAATATATAATAACTGAATCCTTGTTCTCTCCAAGTTACAAAATAAGAGCAATAATCTTTTTTTCAATTTATACTATTATAATTCACAATTTCCCTATATATATATATATATATATATATATATACCTTGTTCAAATTTTCAATCGTTAATAAAATACTTTTTAAATCGCCCAATTGAGCTGAAATTTTATACACACGATTATTTTCGATGACAATACTATAATTTAATTATAATTAACAAAAAATAATTGATTAAAAGTTATTCAAAGAATAACGGATACAGCCCCTTTGGCGTCGTTTTTGGAGACTTAGCGACCCTTTTGGCAACTTGTGTCAAAACTTTAAAATATTTTGTTCTCACATTTTAAAGGGCTCATGTGAGCTGAAATTTTTTATACACGATTGTTTGGGGTGACAATACGATAATTTAATTATAATAACTAAAATAAAATTTTCTTTGTTGATCTAAGTAGGAATTGACTTAATTTATTTTATATTACTTGTTAGGATATAAAATTCATCTAAGTAGTATGCATTATTTCTTTAAATTTAGTTTTAAAAAGCTGATAATAGCTCTTTTCCTTAAAAAAGACTTCGTGCCAGGACAGTCGAAATTCGTTTACTTGATCCTGCCAATTAGTCCACCATAAACTGAGACAAAAAAAACCTTTTCAATTTTTTTACACATGAAGCTTAGAAAAATGATACGTGAAAGATGTTGTGACAGTTAGCCTCTCTAAATATACCTTCTTGGAACAAAGTTTTCATACTAAAACTAATTGGAAAATTATTAGACATACCTATGTCGAAATCTGAGTATTTTAAGCAATGTCGTGATCTGAGTTTGATATAGTTTTCTTGAATTCCTTCGATCTCCATTTCAACGAACAGATAAACATATATTCAAAACACCAAAACTAATATCTGCTTAAAAGTAGAAGAATACTTTCTTTTGTTGGGAATATAATGAATTTTTATAATAGTGTGTGTGTGAGAGAGAGAAAGGATCTTTATTTTCATATTAAACACATTTGCTTAAAATAAAAGTTACAAATACATATTTTCCAATTTGCATGAAAACTATAGTGCATTATATCTTCAGATAACTTAATTTTACTACTATAGGAAATGAGAAGAATTTGAAAACAATATGTACCTTAACTTTAGGATGGCTGAGTATATTCTAAAGAAAATATTTTACTTTGTTCACAACTAATTTGAAAAAATTATTAGTGACTACCATAAGAAAACACCAGCATAGATACCAACAACTATTTTAGTAAGTCGAAATAATAATAATAATATAGTTACAATACTCTCTTTATTTTATTAGTTTGATCAAGCTGATTAGATTCAGGAGATGGGTTCAGGAAACTTTTGTGTTTCACTGACTACCGACGAGAAGTAGATTAAGCACAGACAAGCAATATATATATATATAAAGTTAAAGTCAATTCCTATTTAGGCCAACAAAGAAAAATTATATTTTAGTTACTTTTTATTAATTAATATATACAATTAATATAAATATGTATATACATATGACAGAATCATAATATTAAGTGGCAAAATAGAAAGCGATTTTTCTTGCAATTTACCATTTTCCTTTCTATATATGGCGTTGAACTGTTCTTTTAAAATTATTTTTTGTTTGTTACTATTTACTTATTAATTAAATTTAACTATTCCAATAAAATAGCATAGTAAAAAATCACATTCTAAGAAATTAGGTCATCTCAAGTGAAAATCGAACCCACGACTTTTGTATTAGAAGTTCAACGCGCTGTGCATTGCGCTACAGGGACACAACGAACGATTTTCTTTCTGTATTTGCTGTTGGACTATTACTTTTGTTTGCTGCTATTTATTCATTTATTAAATTTAATTAATGAGTTAATATTCGAAAAAACTGTATTAACATCAAGTGCCATCCACTACAAGTTTAAAAGATATGTTTGAACTTGTAAAATTGAATAAAGAGTATTTTATTTAAGATTGAAAATATGAACAAGATATATATAGGTACTCATTGCCATGAAAATTTGCGCTCCAAGAAAAAGTCTTCAAAATGAATCGAAATTTTGCACATGTAAGTCCTACTTTGAAAAGTAAGTGATTAGAAAATCAACGAAAAAGGATCATTCATTCCAGAAAAAAGTACAAATGAACGGAAGTTTTAGTACTCTGTTGGACCTCCTCTAAAGATACGAGTGGGTATCGAGACATACAAGTTCTTTTTGATGTTCTGAGACATTTCGTTCCACAGTTGATGTTAACGCACCTCTAGTTCGACCAAATTCGTAGGCTGTCCAACTTGCCATCGTGGCCGTGGTAGCCGCGTGGTACATGTATCAGATCGATCGTGGCTTGTCTTGTCACTAGTTCGAGTCCAGTACCACTAAAGAACCGTCGTGTAGGGCAGCGATGCACGTTAAATCTGTCGAGAGCTGAAACGTCATCCCGTTGGTGTGGTGTGGTAGTTAGGAGAGGGGGGTGGGGTTGCCATCTCAAGTGTCATACACGTCACTTGACCATGGTTCAAAATTACGTGGTCCGTCGCCAAAAGCCCTCGTGTAGCTGAACAGTGCGACGTTAATGTTCAATCAATTAATCAACCAACTTGAAGTCTCAAAGGATTCGATTGGAGACAAATATTGAGATCAAGCAGGCCAGGTAAGGGTGGTAATGGGGTAAAGGTAGTCTTGTGACATCCTTGCTGTGTGTTGCTGAATATTATCTTGTTGAAAAATGGCTCTTGGGAGCCCTGCCGTGAGTGACAGCACATGTGGCTGAAGGATGTCATGGACGTACCTCTGGGCTGTCATTGGGCCAAGGGTCAATATTAGGGGTTACAGTGTATCGTAAGCAGTGGCACCCCATACCATCACATCAACTGTGGGAGCAGTGTGTAGCTGTAAAATGAAGGTAGGATTGAGCCATTCATCCCGGGGCCTCAACATACGAACACGATTGTCAACACTGCTCAAACTGAATCTTAATTTGGCGTTGAAAACGACCTGGTTTCATTCTGTTGCAGTCCAATCCTGTCGTGCACGACGCGACTCCAAATGGAGGCGTCGGTGGGTGGGTGTCATTATGTGGGTGTGATACACGTAATAGGCGTCGCGATAGCAAATGTCCTTCAGCTTGGCTCCTTGCGATGATTCGGGAAGACACAGGGGCCCGCAGTTAAAGTGCTACCTGTGTCTGGACAGCGATCAACGAGGCAGTTGGTATTTCGTGGGCGTGTTGTATGATGTGACGGTCTTCTCGACAACTGGTCTGTCGAGGACGTCCTGAATCTGGTCGCCATGCAAATGACGTCTCTTCTGTCCACTGGTCCCAACATCCCCCGATAGTCAAATCAGAACGGCATACTTGACTAGCTACTCGCCGAGCTGACCACTCAGCTTTTATCATCCCAATGATTCTTCCCCTCTTGAACTCTGACAATTGCTCATATTGTCTTCGATGGTGACGTAATGGCATGTCTACCTCAGAGTTACCTTTTCAAAAGATTAAGTACACTCAAACAAAACAGACGGATGATTTGACGGATGATTTTGTAACCAGGAATCTAGAATGCGTCAGCATTCTTCTATCCTCTATCTGGGACTCTGATTTTCTTGGTTTTGGAAACTTGGGCTTGAAGAGAGGGGCGTGACTTCGGAGGAGGAGGTCCAATGGCAGTGCAGGAGACGTTGGCTATGGAGCGGTCGTTGATTGGAGGATGGCAGTGAGCTTTTAAGATTGAAATCATGTACTTTGAAATAGAAAGTGACTTTAAATTTAAAAAAAGAGAAATTCGATTATTTTGAGAGAGTTTTAAAAAGTTAATAAAAGTTACAATTAAGAATAATAGGGAAATTTAAATATTGTTCATTATAGCTTCTGCCAGAAGGCAGGTTTTTTCTTCGTCGGAATTTGCTGTTTTAAATTTAGAGAGAAGGTCGAGAATTTTGGGGTTTTTCTTTACGAGGTTTGAGATAGTATTAAAAAGTTCCAAAACTTGGGAAAAATCTGAACTGTTATTATCTTGGGTAAGGAATCCGCTGGAAGAGTCTTCCTTTTTATTTGCAGTTAGGTTTTCGGTTTCGGAGGGGATCTGATTGGGGATTTCTCCGCTAACAACGTTAGCGAAGGAAATTCCCTCTTTTGTCCATTTGCTTGAAAATTTTTTTCTTTTAATCGGGTCGGAAAAGGCAGTGCCTTTTTTGGGTTGGGGGAATTTGGGACATTTAGTGTAACATGCCGAGTGACCAAAGTCCTGGCAGTTGATACAAAATGGGTTTTCTTGTCGTTCTTTGATGTGACAATTTCGTGTGGCATGGTCTTTACCGCATTTAAGGCATCTTGGTTTCATAAAGCAATTCGCGGCAGTATGGTAGAAGTTGTTGCAGTTGAAGCATTGGGTTATTCCTCTAACGAGGTAACCTTCTACTTTCACCTGCAAATAACCCAACTTTTTGATGTCAAAAATTTTACTATTTAAATCGTTTCTTGGTAAAGTAATTAGGAAATATGGGAGGGATTTTTTATTCTTTTGGAGATTAGTTGCGTGCAGCTATCTATATTGAATCCGATTAAGTTTAAGTCATTAGTGATATCAGTAATTAAAGCAGAATTAGGGAGGCCTTTAATAACGGCTTTAATTGGTTTATCTTTTTGGCGTTTGAGAATGTAAAATTCGAAATCTTTATCCGTTTCTAAAAAGTGTTTAAGTTTTCTGTATTCTTCATGGTCGGTGGAGAAAATTTTTACTACGTCATTAACAATTCTATTACGTAAATTAGGGAATTTTTCTGAAATGCATTTTATTTGCTCTCTGAAATTCTTTTTGATTTTAAGCATTATAGGGTGAGGGGGGGGGAATCTTGGGTGTAACTACTTCGGTAGTTACTGTTCCAATCGAAGGAGGATGCTCGACATCCTGTTCAAGATCGGAGAAACTATTGTTAGTTTCTATGGGGTCCTGGGTAGAGGCAGGAGAGATCGGTCTGGCCGTCTTCTTGGGAAAGATAAACTCTTCCGTAGAATCCTTACCTTTCTGTTTACGTTTTTTGCTAAATTTTTTCTTAGATTTGTTATTGGTTTTAATTTTATTTTCAATCTTATTTTCATTAACAGGAGGGGAGGGAACAAAATTATTTTCCTCTTCTACCGAGGTAGAGGGAATCTTATGGTCCTGGCAGTCAGAGATAGTACATGGTGGGAGGGTTTTAAGCTCACTTACCATCTCCTCCTTTTTCCTGATCATGGCCTGTTTGCCGGAAATGTACGTGTCCATGAATGAATTTCCGGGGCTGGGAGAACGTCCGTCCATCCCGTGAATTGATAAGTGAAGAGCTGAGATACCTGGAATCTCAAACAAAACAAGCTCTACTTACCAGTTTTATATTCCAAGGAGAACGAAGTTTAACGCCGTCTAGTGGCATCACGCAAAGGGCAATCACGCTGCATTTCTAATCATTCGCATATCTGCCCAACTTATATCTTAATGCCAAGTTTCGTTACGACCCCACAATTATTTCTTGGTGCTCAAATTTTTATGGCAATGAGTGTTTATAAATAAATATGTATAGGAATAGTGTGAACTAATAGTAAAAAATGAAAAATTAGGATGTGGACAGTTAATTTTTATCTATGAAACGTTTATTAATCTAATATAGTTACAACCGTTTATAAAACTATTAATTATCATTTGAAGTAAAAAGGTAGTATTTCATATTAGAATTATATTGATCGTGATAAAAATAAAGTATGAATTCACTTATTTAGTAACTTTTGTTTTTATGAAAGTAAATTAAATATGTTTGAATACAATACAAACATATTTTATCACAAGTTTTCTGTAAACAATATAATTATATACTTTCGAATGGATTTATGGAGTCATATCTTGCTTCATGGTACACGGAAATACTGTCTTAGACAGCATCTAATCGATACAAATTTGCTAATTGTCTCCTTTTATTTCTTTTTTTTCTATTCCTACTATATTTTTTTCATTCACATACTCTCTCTCTATATATATCTTGTTCATATTTTCAATCGTTAACAAAATTCTTTTTATTCACCCACTGAAGCTGAAATATATTTTTTTAAACTTGTTGGGGATGACACTTGATGTTAACACAGTTTTTTCAATTATAAATTCATTAAATAACTTTAATCAATGTATAAATAGTAACAAACAAGAATAATATTCTAACACAATAAATAAAAATGAAAATCGCTTGTTGTGCCCCTGTAGCGCAACGGATAGTGTGTGTGTGTGCTTTGGACTTCTGATACTAAGGTCGTGGGTTCGAATCCCACCTGGGATGGCTTAATTTCTGGGAATGTGCTTTCTTTTTACTATGATATTTCATTCGATTAATTAAATTTACTTAACGAATAAATACAGCAACAAACAAAAATAATATTCCAACACCATATATAGAAAGGAAAAGGGAAATTCGCTTTCTTTTTCGCCACTTAATGTTGTGATTCTGTCATATGTATATATACATATTTAGATTAATTATAATTATTTAATAAAAAGTAACTACAATAAATTTTTCATTTGTTGACCTAAGTAGGAATTGACTAAATTTTTTTTTTATATATTGTTTTTTTAAGACACATTTCTCCACGTTTTTCAATGCATCACACGAGGTTTACAAAAATAAATATGAAACAAATTTCAAAAGAGATAAATAAAAGAGGAAGATTTAATAGTTATGAATAATTAAAACTATATATTTAAAATGAAATTAAGAAAATATTCAGAAGCATTTCTCTCGGAGCTAATTAATGTTAATGCCACTTATACTAATATTAATGTCTTTAAATGATAGTTTTAAGTACTGAAAATTTGAAAGCTCAGAAGTACATTTTGTAATATATGTGTATATGAATACAAGTAATATACATTTATATATAGTAATAGGTTCTTTAAAAAAAAGCTTTAAGTTTTATCAAAATTTTAAGAGAAACGTTATTTCAGAAGTAGAAATTATTTTTTACGTAAGATAACCTATGTAGTCTTTTCTGCAAAGCGTGTTCCATATTGAAATTAAGCATACTCTTAAAATGCAACTAAGAATATAATGTTAAATAATATCTCTCAGAAGAAAAGTTTTTCATATTTTATTGCATAATTTGATGTTTAGAGGAAGCGAGATCCACTAAGTGGATTCGCCTAGGAATTTCATTGATAACAGTTTTAATACCATTTTTCGTCAAATTCCATCGTAAAAATGGGAAACAATAATACATTTATTAAATAAGGAGTAATGATTTCCTTCACATATAAATAATTTTTGATAATAAATTGAATTTCACTTATTGTAATGAATTTAAGTCATTACCTAAAATATTTTTTTTGTTACTTTGAGAATGAACTTTAACATATTTAAGAAATAGGTGATTGATATTGAAGATTTTATGAGAAAACTTTCAATACAAATCGCCTATTTCTCAAGAAATAAGCATGCATACTTTCAAGCCTTTCTGATGTAAAGAAGAATATGTTTATTACAGAATCATTCGTACTTATGACTTTGAAACAACAACAAGATGCATTGGAATTCCGATCATTCGATATCTTGGCTTTCAGTTCAACAACGCATAATCGTGAATTTATAGAGATTGTGTAATAAAAAATCAACAGGTGTGTAAAGCAGAACGTTTTCAGACAACGTTAATATAACTGGTTCAATATTTGTTTCCCACGATTTATTGTCATCCTTTTTACCTTGTGTATACGTATATACATGTATATACGAAAGTGGTCTGAAAAGTTTCTGACCTCAACGTGAAGATGGCAGCACCTGCCAATAAAAGTTTATGAACTTCGTTGTCCATCTGTTGGCAGCTACTCACTAAAGTTTCAGCCATTTTGGACTCGCAGTTGTTATGTAACAGTCATTTGAGTGAGTTGATGTGAGTGTTTTTGTTAAAATAGACGAAATCGAGTATCGAGCTGTCACTAAATCAGTGGCGTAACATGCATCCCCGCAACCCCCGCACTACGGGAGGAGGAACCAAGGCTTCTAGGGGGCCCAAAGCTAGTCTGACGCCATTAACGTAGAATTTCACAAAATTAGCTTTACATTTTTTAATCCAATTTTTAAGCGATTTTCAAATTGGTGATCCAACATCATTCAAAACAAAAACTTTGATCGCTTATTAGATATCTTAGATCCAATAACCAAATCAAAAAAACATTTTAATTTGCTGTAATCCCCTCGACGAAAGAAACCCTTTTCTTTAGTGGGTTTTCTTTTCAAACCTAAATTACTAACAGATAAAAAGAATGTCAGACGGAAAATTGGATAAAATGCTAGAAAGATAAAAAAAATCACTACTGTTTTTTTAGTATACTTCATGTTAGGGGTAGGGAGAAAAAAAAAGACGTTACTTTTTACTGAAGTAGCAAAGTAACTTATTGGCGTCTTTAGCTCCCCTGCCCCCTATTTATTTCATTTTCATTTAGCGAATTCGTAAATAACGTACATCTGTTATGCTTTTTTCATGAAAAATAGTATTACGATACTTGAAAACGCATAGAGAGCATTTTAAATGATTATATGGTCTAGATTTATGATTAAGAAACCCATATGCCTACAGAAATTTCCGTAGATTTATGAGTTTTCAATCAAATAAAGCATAATGAGAAATGTTTCACAAAATTGTTTTTAGAACATTTATATTTTTATATTCAATGTACTTCAATATAGGGAGTGTTCCTTCGCCGTTAAAACATTTTGATCTCACTTCTCTCTTGTAAAATCAGAACTGTTTTTTGTAAACGGAATTAATTATTCTGGTTCTTATACTGTTATTTTGTTAATAAGACAAGAAGAGACGCGGCCCTAAAATGAGTAGAGTTAAAAAAAACTTTGAGTGGTTCTCAAAAACGAAAAAATCCGAAAGGAAAAGGAATATAATATTAATAGCAAATATGCAAAATTGGATAACTTTTTAATATCCGCAAGTTCATCAAATTGTGCAAGTACTAGTAGTAGTAATGCCAGGGAACTTGATGAACAAATCCTGGAAGTGAAAATTAATCCACAAGAAAAAAACACAGTTTCAGACATTTCAACTAATAAGGATACTCTATCTATAAAGAAAAGGAGTCTGAAAATGAAAACGAAGACACAAAATTGATTAGAAATAATTTTGCGCATTATGTAGGTACGCCCATAGATGCAGATTTAAGGGAACAAATTTTAAAGTTGGGCCCATACCAACCAGAAGGTAATTTCCAAAAAGATGTCAAAGGAAGGAGCTTTTCATCATCATATTATAGTTTCATTTCCAAGGCAGGACAAAAGATCGAAAGGAAATGGCTGTGCTATTCAACACGACTTCATGTTGCTTACTGTCAGGTATGTTGGCTTTTTGCTGATAGAACAAATATGTATTTTAAAGAAGCCTGGTGTAAAGGTGTGAATGACTGGCAAGGAATATAAAAAAAAAATTAAAGAGCATGAAAATTCTATAATTCATATCCAAGCATGTCACACATATGACATCTGGAAACTAAATAAAACGATGGATTCATTATTTAAATGCAATTTTAAAAAAGAAGTTAATAAGGTTAGCCCAGTGTTTCTCAAACTGTGGGGCGCGCCTCCCTGGGGGCGCGATAAACCTACAAGGGAGGCGCGAGCATATCGAAAATAAAAGTTTAAACAAATTCATTTAGTAGAATAAAGTAAAACAAAAAAATTCTGACATAATAAAGAATATACACATTTACACGGAAATAATATATATATATATATATATATATATATATATATATATATATATATATATATATATATATATATATTATCTGCAATTTTACATCATCAAAAATAAAAGCTTATACTTCAAAACCTCATTTTTTAGCTATCTTTGATACTATAACCAAATAAAAAACGTTTTATTCGATTTGCTGTAATCCCATGATAAGGGATTTTTTTATTACGTTTTCTTTTCAAAGTGAAAATGCTACTCTTTGAAAGGAAAGGCAAAATCCAGAGCCATAATAAAAAAAAATGATGTAGATAAAATGTTCATCACTGTTATATATTATTGTCATCAGCTGTAGGCAGCAGAATGTATTTTCTGCGGTTTAACCTTCGAGCTTACTTGTACGGTTAGTTAGGTCCATGCTCTTACGTATTTGTTTTTTTCATTTAGGGAAGTTTGAAGGATTACTAAGCCAAGCATAATGAAAAACGTTTTACATAATTTTTTTAGAACATCCATATTGTAATAAATACACTTTTAATCCGGAAGCGGTCACGCCGAGCACAGAGTGCACGAAATCGGTAATTCTGGCAAAATTGTTTAATTGTTACCAATGGCCCTGACACTATCCTCCTGTTTGACAATCTTAACGTGAACTAAAATATGTTTGTCACATATCTCCCTCTTTTTTGGGAGTGACAGACGTTTTTTTTTACGATCTTAAGGTACTTGTTTTGTCTGAGTTCCCGGTGTGATAACTTAATTTCCGAAATGTTTTTTGTGTCCTTGAAAGTAGGTGAGTATATTTTCTCTTAATTAAATTATTCACTGGAATTACGATATTTATTGTGTACTATAAAAATAATTATAAAAAAAGGATTGGGGTGACTCAATAACTCCGCTCGACCATTTGTATTGAGCGCGCCTGCTCCAGGGTTAAAACATGTTGAAGTCTTTTCGCTTTAAATATTAAAAATAATACAATTATTCTTCATCAGAATTTTTTTTATTGTTCATTATTCAACATCAATTCTAAATGCTAATTCTTTGAGACTTGAAATTACAGTTAGCTTAAAACTAATTATAATTTGAGCAATCATTTTAAAAAAATCATTTTACATTTTTGTAAACATTGTCACACACTTGGCTTTACTCTCCTTACAATTAAGCGATTATATCAATAATGTTTTATTTTCTTATAAATGAACTTGTGCAAAGAGCGGGCACTTCAGCCGGTATACTTTTAATGTATCAGTGCTGCACAAAGTATTTTATAACTAATTAATTAATACTAAATTAAGAACAAGTTTAATAAGTGTTAGCGACTTCCATGGGCTTGTCTTACAGAGCAAAGTTTTTCAAAGGAATGCTTATGATTAGAAATTGACCCTCTGAGTTCTTTTTCTACATTTAGCTGATATCTATATTTTGTCTTCTAAGCAACCACCGCATTTTGCAATATATTCCAATTTAAAAATTAGAGAAAGGAAAAATAACATAATATAATTATCCTATCACTTAATTTTTTTTTTTTGCTCAAAAGTAACATGTACGAAATTTAATTCTCATGTCATGAATTTGTACGGTTTATACTAAAGATTGTTGCTTTAGCGTCAAAGTGCATTATTATTGCATTCAGTACATTATTAATGTATAATGGGGGCGCGATAAAAATTGTGATTGAAAAGGGGGGCACCAGTATTGAAAGTTTGAGAAGCACTGGGTTAGCCAAATCTTAGGAAGAATCATAGACGTTACAATGACTCTAGCGATGTGCAATCTTTCTTTTCGGGGACATCGAGAAACTCGAGATTTAACTCAAAGGGGAATTTTTTTGAATATAATAGACCTCTTGGCTAAATATGACCCTCTTCTCAAAATTCATTTGTCAGAAAAAAGAATTCAAAAATATCTTAGCCCAAAAATTCAAAATGAACTTATTGCTATTATAGGCTCTAGAATAAAAGAATATTATTAAAAATATAAGGAAATGTTCTTTTTTCTCTTTAATTCTGGACACGACACATGATATTTCAAAAAAGACCAATTAAGTATTATAATAAGGTATATAACCATTGATGTTAATAATAATAATTAGCCAGATAATATCAGAATTAAAACGAAACGTTCTTAGGCTTTATTGAGGCGGGCAAATCAGACTGCAAAAAGTCTGGAAAGTGATGTGTTAAATTTTCTAAATACACTGGACATTAATTTGGCGAAGTGTCGAGGAGAAGGATATGATGGGGAAGCCAACATAAGAGGAGGCGTATAGGGGATTACAGAAATTAATTAAGGACAAACAACCAAGAGCAAATTACGTTCACTGTTCAACACACAACCTCAATCTTGTTCTAAACGATGCATGTAATAACGTGCCGGATGTAAGAGAATTTTATTACTTTTGTCAAAAAATTTACACATTTTTTGGGCTCAGCATTAAAAGGTGGAGTGAACTGAAAATTGTGCAGAATAACGAGAACATTCAGCAGACTATTAAATCATTATGCACGACAAGGTGGTCATCTCGATTTGACTCTGTAATATCAATTCGCTACAATTACATTTTGATTTTAAATGTACTTTCAAATATTTTACTAATCAGTACTAAGCAAGACGAGAAACAGGAAGCTTTAGCGATTAAAAAACATATGGAAAAGTTTCAATTTTTTTTTTGCTAATTTTCCAATGTTAAATTTTACAAAGCATAAATTTAACTTCAAAAGCATTACAATCACCAAAAATAGATTTGGAAAACGCTAAGACCTTGTTAAAATTTAGCTTAACGTCTATCGAGAACTTTCGTAACAATTTTGCTAATATAAAGGGCGAAGCTATTTGGTTGGCTAAAAAATGGGGTATCACCCTGGAGTCAGAAAAAAAGAGACATAGAAAATTTAGACAGTTTTTCGATGATTTCAAAGCTGATGAAAAACTGCAAGACAGAGAACGATTGTTTGATGTGGATGTTTCTAAGGCCAATGTTGATGTTATTACTACTCAATTAAAAAATCGTTTTGAGAGTATGAATGGCATTTACAAATCATTCAGTTTTCTTTCTCCCAAAAATATTGTAAACACTACAAATGATCTCTTATATAATGAAGCCAGTAATCTTCAAAAAGTATATAGCCTCGACCTATCTAGTGAATTTCCAAATCAAATTATGTCTCTAAAAGCAGTTTTTAGCGAAGATTTAATTAAGCTGAATTCGATAAAAGATTTAATTAATTTTTTGATGATTCAAAATACGTTTGCTGCGCCAAGTTTACCAGATGTATGTATCGCAGTTTTATTGTTTTTGATTATTCCAGTTATTTTTGCAATGGCGGAAAGGTCATTTTCTAAATTAAAATTAATAAAAAACTATCTACGTTGTACGATGTCAGAAGAGAGGCTCTTCTATTTGTTTTTGATAAGTATTGAACAACAAGAAGCAAGAAAAATTGAATTGTATGAATTAATAACTGACTTTGCTAAGAAAAATGTGAGACGTCAATCGCTTTTTTTGTGATTTACTTCTTGAGTGTAGTGCTGTATATTAGCTAGTAGTGTGTGTCGCGAACAGCCCAACGAACTAGTTACTTTTGTAGTTCAACCTGAGTGGTACTGCGAGCGCATTCTTTTTTGTGTCCATACTTTCTTATTAGTAACAATAGTTGTGTCTTTGACTTTTTGACAATTTATGCTAGAATTTTATCGAACTTAAGGTCAAGCTCATCCCGGGATTTATAAACGAAGAATTTGGTAAGTGATACCTTTTTTCTATCATAAGGATCTGAAATCGAAAATATTATTTTACAGCGTTTGTGTTTTTCTCTTAGTGTATCTTTTTTATTTAAGTTACCAGGTTATAAGGGGACTGCTGTTAGATTTTCCATTTTTTTAAATACTATAAATACTCTCTAATGTTAAACGTTATTTACTTTGTTTACTCAGACACAGGTTGATTTTATATTCAGTTAGAAGTTTAATATTTAAATACTTTTACGTGATGTATAAAGGCACATTATGTTATGATTTTGCAATTCTTTGTATATTCTTTGTATATATATATATATATATATATATATATATATATATATATACATATATATCCGGCTTGGGGCCCAAGATCTGACCTTGCGGGGAGGGCCCAATTATTTTCCGTTACGCCACTGCTCTAAATATTAGTTTTTGAAAGGCTATACGCCCACGCAAATCAAAGATGAGCTGTATTCTGTGTATGGGGACTCTGCACCATCATTTACCACAATGAATTTGGGGCAGCTGAATTTAAACGTGGTCGTAAGAGCTTGGGAGATGATGAACGTTTGGGACGTCCAAATACTACAACTATCAACGAAAACATCACCAAAGTTCATCAAATGGTGCTAGATGACCACTAAATCAAAGTGAGAGATAGCAGAGATTATGAACATGTCAAAAGAACGTGTTTGTCACATATTAAATCAACATTTAGGCATGAGAAGGCTGTCCGCGCGTTGGGTGCCCCGTTTTCTCACGTTAGACCAAAAACGTGTTCGAATGAACATTTCCAATGCTCTGTTGGAGCAATTTAGGCGTAATAAATCTGAGTTTTGACACCGATTAATTACTGTAGATGAAACTTGGATACACCATTATACGCCCAAAACAAAAATTCAGTCCAAACAGGGAATTGCAAAAGGGGAACAGGCTCCAAAAAATGCAAAAACTGTTTTTTCGGCTGGGAAAGTGATGACGACAGGTTTTTAGGATGGCCATGGAGTTATTTTTATTGATTACCTTCAAAAAGGAAAAACTATTACAGGAGCATACTGCGCATCATTACTTGGCAAGCTGAAGGCAGAACTTGCGGAAAAATGACCATATTTGCAGAAAAAGAAAATCCTTCTTCACCAAGACAACGAACCGTCTCACACCTCAGCGGTTGCCATGGCGGAAATAATTGAATTACTTTTTGAACTGCTTGAACATCCACCTTACTCACCAGATCTAGCCCCTAGTGGCTTCTTTTTGTTCCCTTATCTAAAAATTGCGCTCGGAGGACAGAGATGTTCGTCAAATGAAGAGGCAATCACCTTCGTGAACAATTATTTTGCAGAGAAAAACGCCGAGTATTATTTGGATGGGTTACATAGATGGGAGCATCTCTGGAAGAAGTGTGTGGAGTTAGAAGGAGACTATGTTGAAAAATAAAATAAATTTTTCAGAAAAAAATTCTTGTATATTTGTTAGGTCGGAAACTTTTCAGACTAACCTCGTGACTTATTACTTCTAACGAAACGGATTAATTGGATTTAGGAATTTAAAGTACTTTTGCATGGTGTATATGAATTGTAAAAAATCTGACCCTTTGAAATAAATAAAAAATCATCTTATAACATTATTTGCTTGAAAAATTTTGTAAACAAAAAATAATTGGATACGATTGACCTAAACCAATAATTACTTATAAAAATGTGATTTTTCGTTTTTAAGAAAAAGTTTTCCTTACTTAGTTTCATTAAACTGTTCTGAAGACATCAATTTTGTCGATTAATTTTTTTAAGCATGATTCAAAATTGCTTGACTTTTTAAAAAAATATTATCTTAATTTTTAGGAATCCTTAGAATTCAACGCTTTTTGTCTACTACCAAACCACAAAAATTGTCTAATAAAGTTTTCATTTCATCAGCATGATTTTAGTTTTATTGCATTTTTAATAAAACTTTTTTTTCAGTGCATTCCATTTTTTTAAGTATTGGGAACTTTTGACGTTGGAATCTCCAAGTTCAGAGCTGATTTAGAAAACTTCAAAACCATGTCTGGGCTCACCAAACAAACCAAGATGTCAGTCTGTGAAGCAAACCAAATACATAGGTCGTGATAACTTCATACAGATCAGGATAACATCAAAAGAAGTTGCATTTGCCCCAAGTGGCAAATGCAATTGAAACACTTTTTGGTCGTTATCTACCTATACAATTTCACAACATGATTTTGCAATATGTTAATGAAATTCTGTTTTTAATAATGGCGAAAATTAAACGAACATGTGAAAAACATAAAAATAAATGGAGTTCTGGAAAATGCAGGATACTACATGTGCTGAAGAATTCACGTACAATAGAAGAAAATCACAAGTCAACTTCGGAAATCTTATCAATTAAACTTGATTGACTTCTCTCTAAGGCAATTCATGCAAAAAGCAGCTACTTTTTACAGTTGTACTAGTAATATATCAAAGGAAAGAGAACAATTTGAAAAATTTTATGAACCAGCTACTAAATGTGATACAAGGGGGGTCCCATAAGTACCCAGCCTGACCGATAGATAACTGCAGTTGTTTGAAAAATTTTACTGTATTAGAAAGTACGCAATCTATAAAGCAAATGTTTCCAGTTTGAAGACGCCATGTTGTTTGGAAACCATCAACATTTAACGCTTTTAGTGAATTCGTGAAAAATGGAGAAAATTGGTCATCCTTATGTGATACAATACTTTTATTTGAAAGGCCTCAGCCCAACCTATATAAAAGCTGAACAATATTCTACTTTGGGAGAGTCTGCTACTTGGTTTACAACAGTAAAATATTGGGTAGCAGAGTTTATACGAGGTCATGTGAGCTGCCAAGATGAACATCGCAGTAGTCGACCAAAAATGGTGACGATTTCAGGAATGGTGCAGAAAATCCACAAAGTGGTACTAGATGATCGTCGACTGAAAGAACGTGAGCTAGCAGGCATAGTAGGTATTCTTATTTCAATAAGTGCGGTACATCGCACATTATCTGAAAATTTGGACTTGAGAAAGCTGTGTGAAAGATGAATGCCGCGTTTGCTAACACTCGAGCAAACACAGTTTTGTAAAAATGTTTCAATTGAGTGTTTAGCGAAGTTTCACAGCAAAAAAAGCAGAATTTTTGCGCCGTTTCATAACCGCAGATGAAACATGGGTTCATCACATTTCATACCCGAGACAAAAGAAAAATCAAAACAATAGACTGAAAAGACAGAACCAGCTTGAAAGAGGGCCAAGACCCTTCCATCTGCAGGCAAGGTCAGGGCGTCAGATTTTTGGGATGTGCGTCGGATAATTTTTATTGACTATCTTGAAGAAAGAAAAACCATCAAAACGGCAAGTATTGCGCGAACTTATTGCAACGTTTGAGTGAAGAAACCAAGCAAAAACGGCAGAATTTGGCTGAAAAGGAAGTGTTGCTTCATCAAGACAATGCATCTGCTCACAACTATGTTATTGCAACGGCTAAAATTAATGAATTGAAGTTTGAATTACTACCTCATGCACCCTATTCGCCAGATTTAGTCACATCAGATTATTTTCTACATCCAAACTTGAAAAAATGGCTCAGTGGTCAAAGATTTTCCAATGATGAAGATGTGATGTCGGCAGTTAATGGCTATTTTGAGGAGCAAGACAGTTCTTATTATAAAAAGGGTATCAAACTTATTAAACATCGCTGGGAAAAGTGTATAGAGCTGAAAGGAGATTTTGTGTGTAAAAACAAATATATATTTTTACAAAATTTTTCTGTTTTTTTTTTGTTTAGTTGGGTACTTCTGGGACTCTCCTCATACATGGTAACTTCCAAATATTATTGAATGGAAAAATAATTATGCCCTTAATGACTAAGGAAGAAGGTGAATAGCAAAGAGAAAAACAAAGTGACTGAAGTTTTTGATAATATCGTTAAAAGTCTCTTTCTAAGGGATAGACTGAAACATGAGTTTCAGAACCAAAATAATATAATGGAACCATAAAAAAGTATCTCAATCTATGTAATTTTTTATACTTCATGCCAATAAAAGCCACAGGCAAGTTATAATATGTCTTATCAAAATAAGATGTTTACAGAGTAGACGGGATCAATCTAAAGAAAGTAAGGACTCCTCCCCTTCTCCCCTGAATCCTTGTCAATATCTACTTGTACAATTTTAGTCTATGTAAATGTTTTTTTCCCACAGTAGTAAAAATTAGGTAAGTTGCTGTTCTTCGCAATAAAATTTTAGCTGAAGAGAGAGGTCAAAATATCAATACAAATGTATATATCACATCAATGTACTAGGTTGACGAGTAGAAATAGAATAACCATCTGTTTGAAATTATGTAAGCTGTTTATTTATAAGTAGTTTTGCTTTTTTAGTAATTAATTATTGACAAAAATAATTAGCATACAATAGCTGAATAATTAAAAAATAAATAATGTATTTGTAAAACAATTTAGGGATTGTAATTTTTCTAATGCACAAACGAGTTGTTTTAGTATCTTTCTTTTTGCGAAGTCATAAATAATAAGGTCAAAATTTTTATTTGATAACTAGTTAGAAATTTCTATCTTATAACCTTTATTATACCCAAATTTTTGCACAACTTCTATAAGTTGTTTTTCAGAGAATAATATATATATATATATATATATATATATATATATATATATAAGCAGGCTTCTAATTTTTGATAAAATAAGCTCTCGAATAATAATTTGTATCACAATAACTATTTTATAAAATCCAGTATTTTATAAATCTGTATGAATAAAAAATAGAGTTATTTCAGTTTAAATCAAAAATTGAAAAAAAATGCTTACAATTAAATATTTTACGCACTAAAAACAGTGGAAACACTTTAGTAAAATATTTTAAAAGAAAATGTACCTATTGTGAATTTGTTCAAGATTATAAAATTTAATAATGTTCGTATATAATCACTGTTTCTGCTCATATTTTGGACTCTTACTGAGCAATCTTTTTCAATTCCTTATATGAACAAAAATATTGAATTTTAGTTCGAATCTTTCAATAAAATTCTTGTATAGCCTATTCAGAAAATTATATTCTTATAAAATATACTCTATGGAGAAAATACTGCTTATTTCTTCTGTTTATATCTTTAGATTATTCCGAATAACAATTATGTTTATTTTATTGACATTTCAGTTGCAACAATTTTAAAGAATAGGTTTGATTTCTTCTTTTTTTAAAAAAAATTACGTAAAACACTATTAAAGTAGAGGATGTCCTGGATATCTCAGCGTTTCTTTAAATTATGACCTATTGTAATTGGTTATAATTGTAGAAAAGCTGAGAGTTTGAGTATTGAATCATATTGCATTGTATTTAAACTTTTAATGGTCTTAAGACTTTTATGAGTGATCTGTTCCACCGTTAATAAAAGAAAAGAATAATATAAAAATAGATAAAGTTTGTGTGCAATAATTTTTGTTACATGACCTTCTGTGATGAATTTCGATAGGCAATAATAAAGAAAAGGATCTTTTCTTCGTTTTAAAGTTGAAAAAACATTGAAAAAAGTCAAGGGAACTGAGAACTGGATAATGTAGATAATCAAGGAAAAAAATAGTGTCCTGAGTACTTTTATTAGCGATACAATTTAAAAAATAAATAGGAACATTAAAGTAAGTTCTGAAAGTTTGATTCCGTAAATATCTCAAACTAAGCATCTGAATGAGATTAATTACGATTTATCAGTGAGAGATACTTATTAGGTGAGCAACGTAAGTAGTTTAATGTGTTATAAAATTTCTATTAACACTTCTTATGCTTACCCCTATTAAATTTTTCAATAACCGAATAGCAGTTTTTTTATGATATTGTATTCCTCCCTTAAGGCTGTTTTCGGTCAATGTTAAAGAATAGGGATCAAACGAGAAGCACATTTTTGGGCAGAAAAAGTTCCAATAGTAAAAAAAAATTAGGGATATAAAGAAAATAATTGTTTTTAAAGGATAGTGTTCTTTGAATTTTGATTTTTCAAAAAAAAAACGCAGTTTTCAGCATTATTGCAAAAGGAAATTTGAATTTTCTATATTAAAGTATAGGAAGTGAAAACGCGAAACACACATTTTAACACAAAAAAATTTATTTCTTTTGTATAGTATTAAATAGTATATAAGAGAAAACATGCTTCTCTTTTTTGACTGGTGTATCCAGAATTATGTTTTATGCTTTTATTAATTAACTTTGTTTAAATTTTAAGTTCATTCTGAATTACTTTTGGCGTAGTTCGAACTGTCTCAAACATATGGCGCCCCCACGGTTTCAAAGGCGAATTTATTCTTGTCTACAGATAATTATTTTTGGCGATATCATTCTGAAATATAATCGCTAGCTGAAATTATGGTAAATTGCAAATTGGGACAAATAGTGGACAATGGAAAAGGTTATGATGTACAGAGTTTTAACATCTCAAATCGAATGAACTTTCCTGTTTAGGAATGTTTCAAATATTTTCTGCAAGTGTGCTCGAAAAAAATTCATTTATATAGATAATTTATAATTATACTGCTTAGATATTTTTTCTTTTATTTCTTATTGTAGAAATGTCTATAGTAGTTAAATTCTGTGAAGCGATTGAACGCAGATTTGAAAGTATACTTATTTTATACTTGACCAAAAGCTGCCAATTAACTAAAGAACACAAATTACTACTCCTTGAAGCTCACAAATTAAAATTTTAATCTCATTATTGTATACAATTTATTATTAATATTTTGTTTTAAATAAAAAATAATTTTTTTCCATCGAATAGATTTTATATTTGACGTAAGACTTTACCGTAAAACATTGGAACAATTATTAAACAAATCTTGTTTTCTAATTTAATTAACAGAAACTTATTTTTTTCAATTAATAATGCTCAGTTTCTAAGCCGCACTCAAATTCGAAGCACATTTTTGTGAAAAAAATTTAAAAACAGAGTAAAGTATATTAATGTTATATGATATATTTGCAAAGTAAAACGTGTCCGCGGTAGCCTAGTGGTCAACGTAACGAACCCGGGACTGGCATGTCATGAATTTCAATTTCGGCCTAGTACTGCTGAAGACCCGCCGTATAGGGAAGCGACGCATGTTAAACCTGTCGAGAGCTCAAACGGTCCCTCCGTTGATGTAGTGGTTAGGAGAGGGGCTATATATATATATATATATACAACTTTTAAAAATAAACCAGACCCTGTATTTTTGCTATCCGACAGTATCTTGCTCAATTTTCGCCTGCGAGGAATTTTTCCGTCTTTGATTCTAAGTTGCACCCGATTTTTAGTAGTATATACATCGGAAAAAAGTGCAGCTTAGATTCGAATAAATATGGTAGTATCGCGATTTTAAAGTATCTGTATCTCTAAGTTTGCCTTTTTTTTATTAAAAAATATTGTCTGGCATTTTTATCATTGAACGTTTTCAATAACCTGGTCAAGTTCTTGACTAAATTTTTAATATAATACACTGGTGTGCAAAACTTAAGCAACAATGTAAAAATTTAGCCGATAGCCATGAAATTGCAGAAAAGGAGGTCTGGAGATCAGTACAGTGAACAAGTAAGTCAGAAGAAACGTCATGCATATGCAAATATCAGGAACTAAACGTCAGAAGCGACGTGAGCGTAAGCAAAACGCGTAATGTCGGCGCGCGCTGCTCAACAATAGAATAAAATGAAGGACGGAGACGCAATTCAACATATTCGTTGCAAGTGCCAGTGAGTCAGTTCGTGAAATATGGCTAGAAGAAATTACCTGGATGACTTCACGCGTGGAAGAATGATCGGAAAGCTGTAGGAGGGACGTACCGTCACCAGTGTAGCTGCAGAGTTTGGAATCAACAAAAGTGTCGTTTCGCGCGCTTGGAAAGCGTTCCAAACCACAGGTACAGCTGTTAGAAAGGTTGGTGGTGGCCTCCAAAGGACGACAACTGCAGGGGATGACCGCTATATCATCCTGCAGGTGAAAAGAGGCAGACGGCAGTCAGAAAGCGTCATTGCTCAGCAACTCTCTACAGTAACGGGGCGACAAGTGTCGCGGTTTACTGTGGCCAGACGCCTTCACAAAGAGGGCCTATTCGCCCACCGTCCTGAACGCTGCCTCCCGTTGAAAGTTGACCACCGACGCCACCGTTTACAATGGTGCAGAGAGCACAAAAACTGGACAACTGATCAATGGAGTCGTGTCCTCTTTACGAATGAGAGTCGGTTCAGTACCAGAAGCGATTCTCAACGCGTTTTGATTTGGAGAGAGATCGGGACACGGTTTTATACCAGTAACATCAAGGAAGGACACCATTATGGTGGTCCTGGAGTTCTTGTCTGAGGAGGAATTATGCTGAACGGGCGAACTGAGTTCCACATTTTCGATAGAGGGTCTGTAATCGGGGATCGCTATTGTGAGGAGGTACTTCTTCCCCATATGCGTCTGTTCCGAGGTGCCATTGGCCCAGACTTCATTTTTATGGATGATAATGCACGGCTACATCGGATTCTTGCTGTTGAGGAGCTGCTGGAAAGTGAAGATATCACCCGAATGGATTGGCCAGCGTACTCCCCAGATTTAAATCCCATCGAACATGTGTGGGATGCTTTGGGGAGACGTATTGCAGCACGCTTACATCATCCGGAGAACATCCAACAACTCAAACAGATGATGATTGAAGAAAGGGCACTCCTACCGCAAGAAATGTTGCACCAGCTGGTTCTGAGTATGCGTATACGGTGCGAAGCAACCATTGCAGTGAGGGGAGGGGATATACCATATTAAGGAACATCTGCTTGTTGTTCTTCCTGTTGGATAGACAATCATGTGTCACGATACAATGCGTTCAATAAAGCTTGTTTTTGTTTGATTCCATACCGTATGCATTGTATTCTTTTTTCAGAGCCGATGCTTTCGTCAACCTTTACGTACATAATACTCTCCCTCATTTCTGAATTTCATGTCTCTCAGATGATTTTTCGTGAAGTTATGACAATAAACCCACCTGTTGCTTAAGTTTTGCACACCAGTGTAGATGCTGTGATTTCTTTGTGCAATACATTTTACTCATATGAAATTTAGAATTAAAATTAATTCAAAATATATCCATTTTAGTTAAATATGTGACAAAATTTTTAAGTAGTAAAATTTTTATTTAACTTTTTTATGTGAAAAGAAATATGTGGGGCATTACCATATGAAAATATATTTGTTGCTCATTGAAGTTTTTTCATTTAGTGCTATAGTTAAAATATTGATTTTTATTACTAGTTTATTTTTATTTTTAAATTAGAAAATAAAACATTCACAAAATATAATCTGCCGAATAAACTCTTAAAAACACTTGTAAAAAAACTTGTTTGTAAAAATTAAAACTTAATTTTCTAAATATTTAAACGGTGTTTTAATTTTTTTAAGCGCAAATATACATAATTTCAAATTTCATTAAACTTCTAAAATGAATGATTTACTTTATAAACGAAAGAAAAGTATAACTGTAATAATTAATAATGTTTGCTTTTTTAATCTGGCAATTGTGAATCGAATTGCTCGATTTTCAAATGTTAAAAAAAAGTTTTACATATCTCATTATTCCATTATTCATCTGCTCAGAAAATCTCACAATCAGTTATAAGCTGTTTACACCTTTTTTTAGGGGGGAGGGATGGGATTCTGAATCTATCCACTAGAAAACTTAAGTCAATCTATGAGTTTTTTTTATTTCTATGAGTCTTCTTAAAATATTTTTTTACTTTTTAAGTACTATTATTTAACAAAGGGCAAAAGTCAGGGGCGTATCTACCTCCAATCAGCCGTATCAATGATACGGGCCCCCCAAACTACGGGGGCCGCAGCATGTGTTACTGCAGTCAAACTAACAGGGCCCTCATACATAAAAAGGACACCCGGAGGAATTTTGATACAGGCCTCCTCAGAACTAGCTACGCCAATGGCAAGAGCCATAACATCATAGTTACTCAAAATCCTGATAATGAGAGGTTATAGCTTGGAGGAGCTAAGTACTCTGGTCACTTTAGAGGGGACCAGAAAACACTTGTTGGTCCGAAGTCTTTAGGAAAGAAAAGTACAAACCAAAAAGGAGAGAAATAGGAAACTTTTATTGCTATATACTGAAACAGAAAAGAGAGGAAGAAGTCGTAGGGGGGATGTGTTAGGGAGGTCCCAACTTTTTTTCCCGGTGATTTTTGAGGTCATTTGATTGAATGGTGTTGGATAACCTTTCTGACCGAAGTAAAATACGGTGGTCACTTTTGAAATTTAGAGTAGGAACTTTTACTTAACGTATTTTAAAATTTAGCTTCTTTTTTTTAATATTGTCGGATATATTAATAAAAATGGGTGGTATCAATATGCCGGAAGATCAAAAGATACCGCACCTCAAGAAAGGAGGGGGCTACCAGGTACTGATAAACATCGAAGTTAGCACAGTAAATAAATTTGTTACGTGTTGCCGTGAAGTGGATGTCATGAGAAAGAAACGAGTTGTATTGCTACGATAGGAGAGGCAACCTAATGTTATATATATATATATACCCATATCAACGGTAAATGAAGAAGGTTTAAGCGTTCTAATTCGAAGGATTGTTAAAGAAGAACTCGCGAAAGTACTCCCACGGGTTGTAGTATGCATAAACGACGGGTCAAGCGATTTAGAATCCACCATCCGAGGAGAAGTTCGAAGCAATTTGACCCCATTCACTCGAGAAAAACCTTCATCTTCTCCTTACAGAACTAAAAGGACTGGCGAAAGTTCCTGGAGACCAAGGCCAAGACCTCGACAAGAAAATAGACCAACTCAACAAGATACCGGAAGGAAGACTGATCTTTGGAGTACTTCAGATAACGTACCTCTTTGCTTTGACTGGGTCACGTGAATAGATATTGCCGTGATAAACGACATGTTTTTAGCTCAGCAAGACAAAGAAGGCAATTAGATCAGTACGAAAGCTGGGATTCTGACTCTGTTGCTGATTATGGCCATGATCCTGAATCTAACTGCCAACGTTATCGAAGTAATTCACCGTATCCTAGACGCAATCCACAATGCCGCCAATCAAGATCTCCATCTCGTCGCTCACCTGTTAGGACCAGTGAAGAAAACTAAGACTTGCGACCTGCGTGGGAGGTAAGGCCGCAATAAACAAAAACCCTTCAGTATACACGGCCGCTAAACTCGTCAAAAACTTTGTATCCGTCGCTGTCAATGGACATGTCGTTAATGCTTTGGTTGATTCTGGAGCTGATTATTCAGTAGTTTCCCAACAGCTACGCACGCAACTAAGGCTGCCCATGTTCTCAGAACACAACCCGATTCTTTGAACTGCCTGTGGTAAAGTTGTAGAAGCTATTGGATGATGCATGTTGCGAATTTTAGGAGTTCTGATAACTTTGATATTCGCGGACAGTGGCACCAGCTTAACTTGCAGACGTAGGGTCACAAAAAGTGAATCCTTATCGGGACAACTGATCTGAATATTCCCATGCAATTCAAGAAAAGATCATAACTATGTCAAACAATGCCAGACGATCACAATGCGAAACAATGCCAGACCCGTATTTTACGCGAACCATGGCAGGGGCTTACCTTAAAATTCTTCTGTTGTGAAAAGTGATTACCTAGCGCTTTTGTGGGTGGGGTACAAAAAACTGAAATCGAATTTTAGAAGTTCCTGTAATTTTATTCGATAATGACGGACACCCGCAACGCCCCCTTCAAAGACTGAACTTGCAGGGGTAGGTGCACCGAAAGGGATCACCTGGTGCATCTCGGCACGGGGAAAGAGAATCTGGATTCGGATTTCAGAAACTTCCCTAACTTAGCTGGATATTGCCGTATACTTTGCAAGATTTAAGAGGGAACAAAATATATTCGGTGGTGCTGTCCTTGTACTCTCTGGTGATTTTCGACAGACATTGCGAGTCATTCCTCTTGCACTACTTTTGTTCGCGAGATTAACACATATTTAAAACAATAGCTTTTATGGCAAAACGTCGAAACACTTCGATTAATCATAAACACGAGAGTACAATTGCAAGTTGATCAAAAGAAGTATTTTCTAATCAATTGCTGGATATTGGAAACGATGAAGTAGAACTGCATCCCAATACATAATGCATCAAATAGCCAGACAATTTCTGTACAGTTGTTTAGACAAAAAAGGAACTGTGATTGAGAGCATCTTCCCGGATATACTGTATAATTATCTATATAATAATTGACTTTCTAGTTCTGTTACTTAATCAGAAAAAATGCTGATATTAATGGAATAAACTTCCGGATATAGATTTGTTGCCTGTGGTGAACCACTACTTTTTAAAACAATCGACACTATTGTTGATGAAAACAAAACCGTAAATTTTCCAACTAAGTTTTTGAATTCTCTGGATGTAACAAGAATGCCGCCATACAATCTTCGGTTGAAGATTGGTTCACTGGTTATTTTGCAGCGTAACTTATAACAACATAGATTATGCAACGGTGCATGTTTATTCATCAAACGACTTACTGGGAAACTTCTTGAAGCTAACACTTTGACTGTACAGTTTAAAGGAGAAATTGTCCTGTTTGCCACGGGTTTCCACTGATATCGTCAGAATCCCCAATACCATTCAAAAAGCTTCGATTCCCGATTCGTTTGGTTTTCGTTATGTCCATAAATAAATCTCAAAGACAAACAATGCCCATTTGATGCTTAGACTAAGAAAATCCACGTTACTCAAATAGGACACTATATGTTGCCTGCTCACGTGTGGGGAAACCGTCGAATTTATTTGAGTTAGCAAAAGACGGGTTACCGAAAAATATTGTGCATCATTTAGCGATTAGTTATATTAAAATTATTTAGTGTTATGCTTTAAAATAATAAAAATAGTATTAAAATTGATAAAAATCAACGTTAGTCACCTCATTCATAACATTAAATCTTTTTATGTTGTTACTTATCAACTTCATAAGCATTTCATGTGTATTATACTATACTCAAATAGGAGATGAATAAAATGCAAAACTTAAAACATTATATTGTTATATGCTCAATTTCAACTCTCCGAAATTGCAAGCGAAGATTAATTTGACTGCATTGAATGGCTTAGAATTATACTAAATCAACGTTTTAAAACAAAGCCACAGCAGCGCGTGGCCGGGTCAGCTAGTAGTTTTATAAACATTTATTATACCATGATAAAAGAATATTAAATCGTCTTTCTTTATATGTACTAAATACTAGATTATGAATATTCAATTGTTTACTCTACCGGGACCAACAAAACAATTTTATTCACGTTAATGCATTGTTTTTGCACAACTAAATCGTTTTGTAATGGAAAATGCATCTTTTTTCATTAGTGGATAAAAATACCTAAGGGAAGGAGAGGGAACAACTTATTGACATTTTTAAAAGATTCGACGGTAAAATCTATATTTAAACAGAGAAGCTTGATATCTTAGGGAAACGGAACATGAACAGTTCCTTAACTTGAGGTTGCAAATTTATGCAAAATACATATGATTTCCTCCACAGTTAGAAACGAATAAAGCGTTCATAACAAATTATCCGAGCTCCATGAGTCCAAAAAGTAAGAAAGCCATTTTAGACTTATCTCATGGCTAAAATATAACGCTATCCCCCCTTCCAAAGAAGTACTTCTCGTTTCCCAGTTTTACGACTGTGACTCTCTTCCCCTTTCAGAGAAATGGGAGGATTCTATTGAAGGAAGTGCGTTACAGAGAGAAATTTATTGTCTTTTTCGAAATCTTTAGACAAATATTTGTGCCCAAAACATCGTCTGTACCTACGCCGTATTGAAATGAATTCCCGTCTCGAAAGGAAAAGCAGCGCACCTCTTCTTGTTATATGCTGGGATCGTCGTTTGTAATAAAATCTGTATTCTTCTGTGGTTGTGTTATAAGTTTCTGTTCATCTATCTCACGTCTTTCGTATGTATCCCAGTAATAAACACACGACAACAACATCCTACGCCGTATTGCCCGCAAAAAACTAAGTGACAGATTATTGAAAATAAAATCTACATATCATCGAATGATTGTTTGAATAACGTCAAACTTTGAAGCTACGCAAAGACTATCGACAACCTGGTAATTTTGATCTTCCGTCAAGGGACGAGGACAATACCTAAGCTGGCATCCCAGTTTTCAAACTTCCACGTCCCCCAACATAAGGACTTTGAGCCTCGGCTCTCTTTATGGAGGATCTTCAGTGGTATAAGAACTCGAACCTATGACTTAAACATCGCCACGCCGACCACGAGTTCATGACCATGACCCTTTTGGATACTGTTATCACCTATATCTTCTTGAACAGGAATATCGTAAGAACTGCACACAATATTTTATACGTAGCGTATATTTTCTGGATTCCTGCATAAAATGAAACTAATATTTTGTTACCAAATATGCGAAAAAATTAAATTCGTTTATGGTTTTCCAGCGATATAAATATTAAATTTGTTATTTTTATACTAAAATCAATAATTGTATATACTTAAAATGTATTTTAATCCATATATATATATATATATATATATATATATATATATATATATATATATATATATATATATATATATGTAGCATAAAATATATTATGTCTATTATTACACAACGTTTCAACGTTGATATATTTCAGAATTCGTACTGAAAAACGACAGGAAAACATTTGTAATATTTATACTTATGTTTACTTTCTTCATTTAAAATTTGTCTGAACATTTTTGAAGTACACGTGATACTATTGATACTGCTATTCATAATTAAAAGTAATGTAATGAAATTATTATTTGCGTATTTCTTTGAAAAAAATTTAGTTTTATTTTTATAGATAAGAATTTGTCTAAGAAGAAAATTGAGACAACCAGTACTGCATTTAAAATATTAAAATTTAAAAGAAGAAATTTTTGAACTAATAAAATGAAGGCCATTGAAGAAGAATTTAAATTAAGTGCTTTAAAATAAAATATAAAAAAATAGTATGAAGAAATAATATAAAAAAGTAATTTCTGGAAGAGCTTGAAAAAGGTTTTTTTGTGTCCAACACTGTCTCGGAAACCGGAATGCTTGCGTAAGGGCTGGTGGGTGAAAGAGCGACTAGCAGATCACTCGCGTAGACGGAATGTCCAAAAATGAGAATTCTTACATGGTTATTCACCATCCCCCCCCGAAAAAGAAAAAAATAACTAACATTTTTTTCACTAGTTTTATGACTCCCTCAATTCCCCACGCGCCCCCTTTCACTGAAAGGGAAGAATAAGTAGAATGGTCATCGGGGCACATGATCTTTGAAGAGGTCTAAATCCCTTATCTTCAAAATATGGGTTTGACATTGACAGATAGAGCTTGCCAAGATAAATTTAGAGCTGAAAAAAATAATAAAAGGAAACAATTATTAAAATTTATATATATATATATATATATATATATATGAAAGAAATTTGTATAATATATCAAAAACAAGAAATAATAGATAATGAACATAACAAGAAATAACGTAATAAAAATATAAAAGATCGAATTTATAGAAAAATACAAAAAAGGAACTACAAAAAAGAACTTAGCGAGTCAGAAAGCAATTTTTTTTTTAAATGATGGCATTATGTACGAAAAAAGAAGAGCAAATGATTGTTATGGATAGAACAGAAGCAAATGTTGTATTATTTTGGAATTGTCACTTAATAGGGCATCTTTGAAAACAACTTGCTTCGATTAATATGCAATTTCTTCTTTTTATGAAGCATCAAAGTTAGGGGACATCATTTTCCAAAACAAGCTCAAACTACGTTAATTTTAATTAAACGAGCAAAGATTTTTGCTCAATTTGTGACTGTAATTAGCAGCACGGTTATGAAAGATCACATTAGTGGAAAAATCCCAGCGCACTTGTGGAATTTTGCGGTCACAGTACCTAATGAAGTTATGGAAGATATATCAATAGAGGTATTTTTAAAATAATGTTCTGGAATTAAAGAACATTCTCTATGATTGTTATACATGGAAAAGAACAAGTATTGTGCCATTTTGGAATCTTAACTAAATGGGTAATTTTTGAGAAACTTTCTTGGGGTTGCATATATATATATATATGTATAATTTTCTTTTTATGGTGAGCCAAATTTAGGTGATATTTCCCCCTCAAATACCGATTCACACAAAGTTAATTTTAGCTAAACTAATAAATATTTTTGTCCGACTTGTCACTGCTATTAATAGTTTTGCTATGTAAGATGACGTTAATGAAAAAATCATTGTAAAATTGTGAAATTTGTGGCCAAAGTTGCTAATGATGTGATGGAGGGTACCTATTTGCCACAGTTTTAAAAATTTGCTTGTCTTCACATGACCAAATGCTAGGGAATTTTTAAAATTTTTTCCCAGTACAGATAAGACCCCATTTTTCATCTCGTGCCCACTGATTGTTAAGTTTTGGGACAGCCTGTATAAATATGGATGTATGTACTAACCTTCAAGTTCAGCTTTTTAAATACAATTTTTTAATAGGATGTAGAAAAACTATTTGTATTAATGAATAGAACATTCTCTTTGGCAGTTCTGTCCTAAAAAATAGCAATAATTCTTTTGAAAAAATATTTATTCAAATCTTAGTGATTTTTTAAAAAAATAGCAAAATCTCTCTCATTGACGCAAAAAAGTTACTTACTCTACACTATCTTCATAAAATATCACCTTTAGATAGATATATATGATAAAAAGTCCTCTATTCACAACTTCATTCAATATGATATTGAAATAGAAAAACTATGAAAGAATTGAATAAAATCATTTATTTTTCTTGTGAAATTTAAGATTTATAGTTAAAAGAATACAAAAAAAGTTTAAACTGTACATATTCTCTACACGTAGAAGAAAAAAAATTAGCAAGATTTAAAATTAAGTTGGAGTCCCATGAGCGTTTTGAAAAATTTACAAGTTCGACTTTTAATCTTTACTGGAATGTTTGAATGAGAACACTAACATGCCGATTCACAGTCACACCATGTATGCATTAGACGACTTTTATACCCCCCCCTCCCCTCTTCGGGCTAGTCGTTAAGGGTTTTTAATCTGTCCATTTTGCTATTTGTGATTTGTGTGCGGGAGAAGTCATAACTTACCCCTTCCTACAAAAGAAAGTTGCTTTCTGTTGATAGACTTCCTCAATGATATATAATGGCTGATTTCCAGCCATTATTGAAATTGAAATAAATTCCTAGTAATATTAAATGGCATTTGGAACGTTTTACAAATGACGTCATAGCCAGTCTTGAGATACAGTAACTGGTGCCGTCAGGGCTGGCGCTAGCAGTTTTGTCCCCCCGGACAAATAGGTAAAATGCCGCCCGTTTATAACAAAGATTAAAAGAGATAACCTAAGCCCTTCCTACACTTAATGGTAAAATAAAACGCGAGCAAAAAAATTGCTATCAATTATGTTGAAGTTTTGATTAGCAAAAAATACTAATTTATTAATTTATATTTTTGACACTAAATTAAAATTAGGGTTGCATAGAAGGAAAGAAAAGAGTCATTTCTGGCATATAATTATAAAATACAGATATTAAAAAATGCTAAAACAAATTATAGAGCCACTAAATATTAAAGCTTAATTACATATTAAAAATACATTTAAACCGAGAGTTAAACTTAAAAGTGTTTTTTTCTCACTTTTAATTCTGAGAATTTTTTTTATTACTTTTTTAACATTAATTTCTTCAGCCCCAGTTCATGTTCAATGATTATTGTTGTCAAGCCGTTTAGTCGAACCTCGGTAGGCGTGGCGCGTAAATTTTTTTAATTAATCTTAATTTGGAGAAACTCCTTTCTCCACTTATCACACTTATTGGGACTAATATTCTTAAAACTATACCGAGATTTGAAGCAAAATCCAGGTTAGAAATGAATTTTAAAATCTCGATTGGACATTCTTTTTTATTTAGGAAAGCCAAAACCGCGACTATCTCGTCTGCCAGGTCCAGCGTGTTTATACACTCATGGCCAAAAAAATTAGCGCACAAAGGAGTCGTCAAAATGAAACGAAATTTTACATACGTAATGACTACTTTGATATAAGTAAATGATTAGAAAATCAAAGAAAAAGGATAATTTATTTCAGAGAAAACGGCAAAAAATGGTGGATTTAATACGCTGTTGAAGCCCCTCTAGCATGAATGCACGATGCGATACGATCGGGCATTGAGGCATACAAGCTCTGTATGATGTCTTGAGACATTTCGTTCTATATTTGCTGTAACCTTGATTCTAGTTAGTTCAAACTCGTGAGATGCTCAACTCGCCATCCCAAATGTTCCCAGATATGCTCGATTGGAGGCAAATCTAGGGACCAGGCAGGCCAAGGAAGGATAGTAACAGTGCTGAGACAGTATTGTGATACCCTTGCCATGAGAGGTCAAGCATTGTCTTGTTGAAAGATGGCTCCTGGGAGCCATTGCATGAGTGGCAACACTTGTGGTTGCAGGATGTCATGGACATACCGTTGGGGCATCATGGTGTCACGGATAAATACTAGTGGGTGACCGTCTGTTGTAGGCAATGGCATCCCATATCATCACAAAAGCTGTGGGAGTGGTGTGTCACTGTAAAACAAAGGCAGGATGGAGGCGTTCACCCCGGGGTCTCCACACACGAACACGATTGTCATCACTGCTGAGATTGAATCTGGATTCGTCGCTAAAGATGACCTGGTTCTATTCTGCTGCAGTCCAGTTTCCTCGTGCGCGGCACCACTCCAAACGAAGGCGTCGATGGGTGGGTGTCAAGGGCAGCACACGTAATTGGAGCCTCGATCTCAAATGTCCTTCAGCCAGGTGCCTTCGTATGGTTCGAGAAGACACAGGGGCCACTCGTGAAGGTGCTACCTTTGCCTGGATGGCGGCCGATGAAGCAGTTGGCTGTACGCGTGCATTTCTTACGATGTAGTGGTCTTCTCGAAGGCTAGTCTGTTGAGGGCGTCCTGAACCTGGTCTTCGTGTAAATGACATATCTCGGATTCACTGGTCCCAATACCTCTTCACAGCACAGTCAGAGCGGCCTAATTAACGACCTACTCGTCTAGCTGACCACCAAGCTTCCATCATGCCGATGATTCTCCCCATCTCAAATTGCGACAGCTGCTCATATTGTCTTCGAAAACGGCGTAACGGCATGTCTACCTCAGCTCTTGCTTTGTAGGCGATTCAGCACACTTAAACAAGCTTTCGTTACCTGTTTTTTACTCCACGGAGAACGAGGTTAAAAGCCCTCTACCAGCTATACCTAATGCTCAATCATGCTGCATTTCTAATCATTTACATATCTCCCCTACATATACCTTCATGCCAAGTTTGTGTTACGAACCCGCAATTATTTCTTGGTGCTTTAATTTTTTTTGTCCATGACTGTATATACTAGAAAACCGAGTATCTAAGTATAAAAAATTATAAAATATTGTAATTTTTTGCTTAAGGTATCCGACTACTTGCAACAACTTTTTTTTGACAAAAAGGAGATATGGAGATCTTTTTGTGATTTTTATATTTATTTAGTATATTTTTAGGAAAAAATCCTAAAATTGGTAAAAGAAAAAAAATATTATTATTATTAAAATGGGAAAAAAGTAGTAAAAATGTACGAAAAATTACATAAACGGGGCCCGCTCTGTACAAAGATTTTATGAACAAATTCTCAATTTTTCAATTTTGATGTGTTACTTTGTTATTCCTGTTTGAAGTGACCTTCACGATAAGAGATATTTTAATTTTTACAAAAACTAGAGCACTTTATCTAAGTCATTATACGAAATTGCTTACAAAAACATTGTCTATATTCACATAAATAACTGCAAATTTTGAAATAAAACAGTTATTGATAAATCTGAAGATCAAAACACTTCTACTGTTATGCAAAACATAAGCAAAAAATTTCAGCTAATTATTTTCAAAACATTTTGAGCAATCGCGGTCCCCGTTTGAGTTTTTCGAAAAAAACACATTTCGAGTAAAACGCATTTTAAAGTTCGACATCTTGTGTAAAGTTATGGCATTTGCTTTTACTAAAACGCTTGTAGTTTTTGTTCTAGTGGAGGGAAAATAAAGTACTTGGTATAGTTATTAAGTTAATAAAATGGTCTATAAAATAAAGTCATAAAAAAATTCGCCAATTTTTGAAAAAAATCATGGTTTTAGGGTAGTCAGATACCTTAAGAGGTCAATTAAACAGTACCGCAGTATGTCAAACTGAAAACACTCCCCCTCCCTCCCCACTCAAACAGACAAGTAGGACGCATAAGAGAAAAATAAAGTACTAAAGAACGAATTAATTTCGTCTGAGAAAACGTGAAAGAAAGATTAATAAAGACCAAATAAAAAAAAATCCTAAATGATTTGAAAGAAAATAAGATTTGTTAAAAAATATAACTTGTGGTGCCATCTTGTGAAAGCATGCAGGAATGAAAAATAACAACCGATAAAAATATGAACTTTTAATCCAGACAAAAATGATAAGCTTAAATGGAAAATATGTAAAAAATAAATAAAATAAAATAAATGAAATTAAAAAAATGTTTTGGAAAAGTCATTAATCTTGAAATTATTAGAAATATAATAATAAAAAAAAATTAAAAGTATAGAGATATATAAGTAATTTTTAATAAACATTTTAAAATTAAAAGTTATAAGTATATTAAAAATCAAAGGCGTAGTTACACGTGTATTTAGGCACGTATAATATAAATGTATTTACCTATGTTAAACATTAAGCTGACTTAGGGGTCAACGAACCTATTTATGTTTAGTAAAAATCTCCCTCAATAAAGAGTGGTCCCTTAAATAGGAAAACTTTAGTTAAAAACATTACCTGGAATGTTGATATAAAATATACCTGGCTTCAGACGAAGATATTTACTAGGAAAGAGAAACATTTTGCACGAACACTCAAACAAATAATACGATAGATAATTACATTTCTCAGCTTCAACATTATACACACACACGATATAAGTTTACAGAAATCATTCTAGCAAAATAAAAAAATGTTTCTTAGAATGTCTTCAACAAACAGAAGACTAAAAAAGAGTACATCGAAATCTTGCTATATTAAAAATTTAAATGTAGAATTTGATTTTAAAATTTATATTTTTTCATTTAGAATTACTTATGTACGAAAGAAATATTTTTGTAGTTACATATTTGTTGAGGGTATTCCATTGTCTTTTCATTGTATCAGTTGTGGTGGTAATAAGTTAAAAAATTGGAAATGAATATGCGCATAGATTTGTATTTTTTTTATATCTCTTATATTAATTGGTGTACAGAGAACTTTTTTGAAGGAAATGTTTGATTGTGATGGATTTCATTTGAGAAATTTTGGTAACAAAAATAGAAGAAAATATCGAAGTTCTATAATAGGAATATAATTTAAGATGAATCTGACAGTCAAAGTTTGAAGATTTTCAACATTATTTACGAGTAAATTGAGTTATTTCCGTATGATACGGCTGTTTTGGAGGTATTTATACTCGTAATTTGTCGAAGATAAGTAATATTTTAGCTGCCCATATAAGCCATAAAATAACACAACTTGGGCTATGTAATATTAAGGATTTGAAAAATTCTCTTAAAATTATGATTTTATGGAAATTAAAAAGTCTATACAATCTGATCGATCTCCGTATAAAGAAAATACTATTTTGGAAGAGGCGTGCAATTCGTACAGTTATGTTAAAAATGCTATTACTAACGATGGTATACTGTGAATCAATTAAGGAGATAATTGTATTTCCTTTTTGTGATTTGTTACTTAGAAACTGATGTAAGATGATTAATGTCTAAGTAGTCAGATCACTTTATATTATTGACAATTTGAAAATTAAATGTGTTTGTTCATATTATACTAACGCACGCCCGCAGTCCAAAAATTTGTAGTGAATTTTTACCTTTCAACAATAGTAAAAGTACAGGGTGTCCAGGCTTAAAGTATCCCCATCAGAATGTAATAAACTGATCACCCATGGATTGAAAACCCCTCTGAGAGTTTTTGGGTCTAGTCCGATCGGCCGCTCGTGCGCGTATTATTCGGCAATCGCAGACTATAAACTTGTTACGCTGACTTCATTAGTTAAGATGAGGACGTCACAGCAAAATGCGCAGTTTGTGCATTGGTCAATGGGATTTAAATCAGTCACGTATGTACAGTGACGTGTTCGAACAGAATGGAATCTCGATCCTCGGACATCAAAATCTATCCACCAATGGGAAAGAATTTTAAAGCAGACGGGAACTTCGGTGTATCAAACTAGCAAGTATCTTTAAGTTTACATGATAGAAGACACTGTTGATCGTGTGCGTGATTCATTTAGTAGGAATATAAGTCTGATAAGTCTATTAGGCAAGCAAGTAACGATATTCCATTCCGTTCGAATACGTCATTTTACAAGCGTGACTGATTTAAATTCTGTTAACCAAAGTTTCCACTACACATCTTATACTGTGGCGTCCACATCTTTGCTAATTAAGTCAGTGTAAAAAGTTTATCGTCTGCGATTGCCGAATAATGCGAGCACGTGCTGCTTATGGGACTAGACCCCCAAAAAAATCTCGAAGGAGTTAACAATCTACGGATGAATAGTCTATTACATTTTGATGAGTAGTTCCGAAATAATAAGCCATAACTTTTAAATACTTTAAGCCCGGACAATCCTGTAAATGATGTTTTTTTTAGAGGTATAGAACTTTAAATTGCAATAAAACAACGATGTATTATTCGATTGACATGAATTTTTTTTATTCGAAAGATATTCTTGTGGCATTATATTTTAAATATGATCAAGCAAGGCGTAGATTCGTCGAATGGGCCTAAAACGAGATTGCCGTTGTTCCCGATTTTCAAAAGCGAATTTTGTTTAGCGATGAAGCGCACTTCTGGTTGAATGGCTACGTCAACAAACAAAACTGCCGCATTTGGAGTGAAGGTAATCCCCAAGTGTATGTCGAAACACCATTACATCCAGAAAAACTGACTGTTTGGTGCGCTTTATGGTCTGGTGGAATCATTGGTCCGTACTTCTTAAAAAACGATGAAGGCCACAACGTTACAGTCAATGGTGATCGGTATAGAGCCATGATTAATAACTTTTTCATTCCTGAATTGAACAATCATGATGTCCAGGAGCTGTGGTTCCAACAAGACGGCGCAACATGTCACACAGCTCGTGTCACAATCGATTTATTGAAAGACACGTTGGGTGACCGCCTAATTTCACGTTTTGGACCTGTGAATTGGCCTCCAAGATCTTGTGATTTAACACCGCTAGACTATTTTCTGCGGGGCTATGTAAAGGCATTGGTCTATGCGGATAAGCCACAAACGCTTGACCATTTGGAAGACAACATTTGCCGTGTTATTGCCGATATACGGCCACAAATGTTGGAAAAAGTCATCGAAAATTGGACGTCCAGATTGGACTCCATCCGAGCCAGCCGTGGCAGTCCTATGCCAGAAATCATATTTAAAATGTAATGCCACAAGATTATCTTTCGAATAGAAAAAATTCATGTCAATCAAATAATACATCGTTGTTTTATTGCAATTTAAAGTTCTATACCTCTGAAAAAAACACCCTTTATATAAAATAAAATTGTTCTTTGTTTTAAAGGAATGTAAGTTACTACATTGTGTGCATAATTGTCCGCTATAATGTATAGAATTAAATCTTGATATCACCATGTAATTTTTTTCCCCACACTTTAAATGAGATAAGATATATTCTCAACCTGAACGGAAAAATAATTTCGTTTTATGTGTTGACTGTTTATCAAATCCAGAAATACAAAGAAAAGTTTAATGCTCTTGAATGATTATTCATTACAAATAAATCTTTATTTGTGATTAAGTATAGTAACTTCTCGTTGAAATAAAAATATTTGAGATTTATATATAAGTTAATTTGTAATTATATAGCTTTTGCGACACATAAATTATATTAAACAAAGTGAAAAAAGTGGATACACTTAAAAATTGTTTGAAATCGAAGGTAAACTGTGAATAAAAAGACAATACATTTATTACGTTTATATTTTACTTTCACACTCACATAGTAGAAGTTCTGTGATGAGAAAAGGTTTTACCGATCATTCTGAAGCATGTAATTTTGTTTCTGCTTATTATTTTTGGGAAACTGCATCAATACAATATGTTCATATGTTTTACATTATAATTCATGTTTTAAATATTTATTTTAGCCTACTTCATAATTTTTTTATGTCTAGTTCAATTTTTGTACGTTTTAATATAGAATACGAACTTAAAGAATGAAAGTAATCCACAATTAATATGAAATGCTACTTTTATTTAGACTGTTTTTATTTACAAGAGAATCTTAATATCATAAAAAGGGGAAAAAAGCAAACATTTTTCTGTCTTTTATTAATTTTGTTCAGACTCATCCAAGAATTCCATCGGCAAAATTTGCAGCTTGGTCGAAAAGGCCTAAAAAGTAAAACATAATATTACAAAAAACTAAACGAAACTTTTAATCTGGGGCGTATTATGTATTATTTTTATATTATTTTTAAATATCTGCATATTATTCCTCTTGATTTATCTATGAAATACAAAACTATAGGAAAAAAGAATTGGAAATCTTTTATCATATCGATCCATTAAAATAATAATTAATATGTACACTATGCGACAAACATAAAGCACAGCTTTCTGAAATACTTTGTCAAAATATGAAATAGTTACGTACATTGAGTTAAAAAATTCTAATATACAACACTTTAAAGCGTATATTGCCACTAGTTTACATAGTATAACGCATAATATAAATTTTGATGCGTAATCTGTTTCTTAATTTTGGAAAATAACATCCAATTTTTATATAAAATATTTTTAAAGTCAATTCCTACTTTGAATGGATGAATAGAAATATATATATATATATATGTCAGGTTTGAAAAGTTTAGGTTCAAAATTAAGGAAGTAATAAATGAAAATAGAGCGAACTCTTTACCATCGCGTAAGGATTTATGAGTAAACAAGCCTGTTAAAAGGAGCAACGAGCGCTGACGAAGGCGAACGCATACTAAGGAAGGACTTGGCTGGTGTCTCCTCGCTGCGATGTTGTATTTGGTAACACCCGGTTGCGCGGCAAAAGGTCCGCCATGTTAGATTATATATGATGAAAGCGTAATAAAGGAATATTGTGAAGATGATGCCCTCTTCATTTTACCAGCAGGCCTGGGGCCTGTCAAGAGTCGGTAGGATGATTTAAAGTACTGCAAAATACGCGAGGAAACCAATGGAATGAACTTCAACAATTTTTTTTTTTTTCGAACGAGCGACTGCATTGAAAACGATACTACCATGGAAGACGACTCTTTCCGGCAGGAGTCACCAGTCAACACATCCAGGGAAACTTTCTTTTTTCCTGAATTTGATCTTAATAAGTTTAATAGTTGTAAAAGTTTTATGGACTGTTTTGATCAACAATGTTTGGAATATCAAAAAGAAGAACAATGGAAAAAGCAAAATTTGAGTGGGATGATGATGAGGAATTCTTTTCATCACCAGAGAAATTTACCCCTTTTTCATCTCCTAACCAGATAAAACGTTGGGGGCTTAAGAGAAAGTTTAAAGGTGAACAGAAAAAGACACGTCCTGTGACAAAAGTAGATAAGTTTATCGAAGAAATGAATAAACATTTTTCTGATTTAGAAGATACTGAACTTATCATTGATTAGTCTCTAAGTCAAGACTTGGAATCATCTAAATATTCCAAAATATGAAAGAAATAATTTTGATGAGAAATGATGTATAATTCTTGCAGGTGTGTATCAATTTTTTTCCGATGTTTGAATTCTTATGCACATATATTTTTATAAATCTGTATATTTACAATTTTTTTTTGATATATTAAGTGATAATTAATGTTGTAGATATGTTTTGAATAACATTTGAAAACATAAGGTAGTTATAGAATATAACTTTCATTAAAATTTTTTATTTGATATTTGTCACATTTTTTTTTTCAAATTGAAAAATATTTGATCAAAATAAATGATTTTTTTTTATGTTATCTTAATTATAAAATGTTTTTGTTGTACACACACATTCATTTTTTTGTATAGGTAGACATGCAATTTTGTAGATAGACGTAATATGTATGAATATTCGATAGTTTATATAAAAGGTAAATTAAATGTTGAAGCAGACATGTTGTCGAGGAACCCTGTATGCCATTATATATCTCCCATTTGTCATTTTTTAAATACTGATGAAATTATTAAATACCAAAATTCAGAGAACATTAATGATCCAAAATATATAAAAATTAATGATGTATTAACAGTTAAGAAAAAGAATTTAATTAAAATTGTAGTACCGTTATCTTTGAGAGAAAAATTAATTACAACTGCACATGAACAATTTGGTCACCCAGGTGTAAAAAAGATGTTAAAATTAATTTCCCCAATTTACTACTGGAAAGACATTATATTAGACATTTCAAATTTTGTTAAATGTTGTGAAACATGTCAATTGAATAAAAAGTCTACACAAAAAAAAGTATGGATTATTGCAAGAAGTTCCTGTAGCAGAAGAACCATTTGAAATGATTTCACTAGACACTGTAGGAGGATTTAATTATCATAATTCACAAAAGAAATACCTGCATATTGTTCTGGATCATGCTACCAGATATGCTTGGACATTTCCATCCAAAAGTGTCACTTCTGAAACTTATACAAATTGCTTAAAACAAATTTTTCAATTCAATGCCCAAAACAACTTTTAAGTGATAGAAATGCTGCATTCACTTCATCTAAATTTAAGAAATTCTTAAAACATCATAATATTAGACAATTACTAACTTCAGCAAATAGACCACAATGCAATGGAAAGAATGAAAGAGTTAATCAGACATTAGTAGCAAAATTAAGATGTAAAGTTAATTCAACTACAAAAACTCCTTGGACAAAATTATTAGAACAAGTTACATATGAATACAATAACTCGCCACATGATGTTACTGGCTTTCCACCTGCATATTTAATGTTTGGAACTTTGCCATATGATTCGCCATTACCTAATCAAGTAAAATTAAACTATCCACCTATACAACAAGCTAGACAAATTGCAGTAAACAGAACAATTAAGCATCATAAGATAAATAAACAAAGGTATGATAGACATTATGTTGATGCAAAATTTAAAGTTGAGATTTAGTCTTATATCAAAATTTCTCATACCCTAATTCAAGTAAACTTCAATCTCCTTATAATGGTCCTTTTAAAGTTGTCAGGAAACTCTCAAATGTTACTTATGAAATAGATAAACCAAATCAATATACAGGAAAATTAACAGATATTGTTCATTCTACAAGATTAAAACCTTTTCATTCAAAATCCAATTTCCAATTATGCTAGATTCTTATTTATATTTGTTATAGAGTTTGTTTTCTCAAACATTGGGGGGAGAAGTGCATTGTAATTTTAAAAGAAGTGCATTGTTATTTAAAAAAAAAAATAATAATAATAAAAGTTGTGTTTAAAATTTGAATTTAATAATTGTTTAAATTATTAAAATAAAAATTTAATGTAATTTAATTTTTATTGTATCTTTATTCGTAATGAACACATTATTGAAGACTATTTTAAAAAAAAAAAAAAATAATAACTGAATTATGGACTGTATGAAAACATTGTGATGAGGTCATTTTACGATACATTGTGTTAGAGTAATTTCATTGTGATTATTTGTGATCAGAGTATATTCTGAAAGTTAAAATATAGTATGTGATGTTATGAAGATTTTATTATGGTTGTATGTTTTTGAAATGAGTTGATTGAGTAGAGATTCTAATAATAAACAAAAGAACTGTGAGATAAACAATAATTGGATGATGAACATTGAACTATGATTTTCCAAGACAGGACTGTGTGAAACATTACATTACATTGATTGAACTTTTACCTGTACTTGATATATCTGAAATACCCTTATTTTTCTTTGCATTTTATATTTCTAGTGATATTTTGATATAATGTTGATGTCGTGTTTATTTTGATAAATTTCTGTGTTATAGTTATGTAATCTTTTCTTTTTTGGGAGCTCCTAAACTCATTTTGCTATTACTTATTTTATATCTATTCTTTGTATGTATTTATGTACTCATTATATTCCAACATTCAATACCATTTTGAAGTACTTGTAACTTTTCAACATTTATCACTTTATTAACATTGTTTACTATTGGTGCACATTTAGTGAGAATTTCACTTGATCTTATGTTATGTTGCTTAGTACTACTATATTTTTGAATGTCTAATGTGAATTATCTTTATCTTATGTTGTTTTTTCTTAACCTCATTATTATTATAGTCATAGTGGAAGTATTAGATGTGTGATATTTTTCAGAAAACAATTCTATGTAACACAAAGTTTTATACCAAATTTTTGATACTTTGTTATTCATTATTGCTATTTTTTTGTACATGTCAGGATTCACCAGCCCACTCTTTTACACAATTATTATATCTTCTAGATTTTTATTTCATTTGGGGAATTTGATATAATTGAAATATAATTTTTTTCCCTGGGGACTTGCCAGTCAGAATTGGCCAATCTGGCTGTGCCAGACTTCAGCGGAGGGGGGGAAATTTGTCAGGTTTGAAAAGTTTAGGTTCAAAATTAAGGAAGTAATAAATGAAAATAGAGCGAACTCTTTACCATCGCGTAAGGATTTATGAGTAAACAAGCCTGTTAAAAGGAGCAACGAGCGCTGACGAAGGCGAACGCATACTAAGGAAGGACTTGGCTGGTGTCTCCTCGCTGCGATGTTGTATTTGGTAACACCCGGTTGCGCGGCAAAAGGTCCGCCATGTTAGATTATATATGATGAAAGCGTAATAAAGGAATATTGTGAAGATGATGCCCTCTTCATTTTACCAGCAGGCCTGGGGCCTGTCATATATATATATATATATATATATATATATATATATATATATATATATATATATATATATATATGGGGAGAGAATGAAGGTTTGGCTGAAAAATCGTCAAAGCCAACTTTGGTCATTGCTTTAACAGTTACATTGTTACAACAATAGAGACGAATCTAAGTTGGCTTCAAAAACCAGTAATTAAATTAATGGATTAATATTTGAAAAACTGTATTAACATCAATGTCATCCACTACAAGTTTACTAAAATTTATTTGAACTATATATATATATATATATATATATATATATATATATATATATATATATATATATATATATATATATATATATATATAGTAGGAATTGAAAAAAGGATTTGTTGCCTCCTTATAATAAAAGTCAATTTTCATTAATAAAATGTTTTTCCACATATTCTATTACTTATAATAAAGAAGCAAATCACTTATGTAGGGGATGGAAAGTGAGGAAAATCTTTCAGTATTGAACACTGGGAAATATTCTGTGCCGAGTTCGACAGAGAAGAGTTGAGAAATATTTCGAGTTTTACTGGGAAATATTCTGTACGGATTTGATCAGAACATAATTAATTTGTTAAAGGAAATTAAATGTTTTTAAAATTTACATATACAGTGTAGTATTTATATACTTTTAAATAAATTTTCTAGAAAGACCTTAAAGTCTAATGGACATAAAATAAATTAGGAGGAACACTTACACCTTTTATATATAATCTTATGGTCCTTTAAAAGTAAAATGATTCCCCTACTTTTAAATATTTGAAAACAGGGGGGATATGATGCGGATTATTAGTATCTATCATATCCATGGTTGAAAGGATATAATAGATAATTATCATTAATAATGATTCAATACACAATACATAAGAATTAAGTAGCTTCCATTTTTGGAAATACTTAAGTTGATATTGATTAGTTTTAATAATAAAGTAAAAGTTTAGGCGAGGTTATGCCTTCTGTAGATTTTGAGCGTTAAAATGATGAATCTTTTTTTTTTATCAGCTATCTAATTTTACTTTTTATTGATAAAGAAATTACGAGATAAACCAAAGAAATACAAAATAAAGTCGACATCATTTCATAGAATATAGCTAAGAGAGTTAGTTTCAAAGGTTTATTTTTAAGTAATTGTTTAAATTGAAGAGTAATTCCCTTAAATGCAAGTAAAAGTTTTATTATGCTAATTAACATTTTTATTCCTCGCAAATATTTCCACTCAATTTTTACCGAGCTTTATGTAAATTAAATCTAGGTAATAAAATATTGTATAAATAACATTTGCACTAAAGAATAACAAAACCTGCATGGTAAGTTAACATCGCACTTTTCAAACATTGCAATAGCTTAGAAACATCAAATAGTACTTTAAGAAATTTTTATTGAGTTTTCGTACTACATGTTCTCTCGTAATTTCGACTTGTAATATATCACTTAAGGTATCCGACTACCCTAAAATCATGAGTTTTCTAAAAATTTGACAATTTTTTTTATGATATTATTTTATATGTCATCTTATTAGCTTTATAAAAATACCAAGTTTTTTTATTTTCCATTCACTTGAACAAAAACTACAAGTGTTTTAGTAAAAGCAGATTCCATAACTTTACACAAGATGTAAAGCTTTAAAATGCGTTTTACTAGAAATGTGTTTTTTTCGAAAACCTCAAATGGGGTCAGCGATTGCTCAAAGTGTTTTCAAAACAATTTACTGTAATTTTTTGTGTATGTTCTGTATGGTAGTAGAAGTGTTTTAACCTTCAGATTAATCAATCACTGGTTTATTACAAAATTTAGTTCCTAATATGAATATAATCACTGTTTTTTTCAGAAATTTCATATAATAACTAAGATGAAGTGCTCTAGTTTTTGAAAAAAATTAAAACATCTTTTATCCTGAAGATCATTTCAGAAAGGAATAGCAAAATAATATATCAAAATGGAAAAATTGAGAATATGTTCGTTTAATATTTGTACAGAACGGGCCCGCCTTATGTAATTTTTTGTCAATTTTTACCCATTTTTTCCAGTTTTAGTAGTAATAAAATATTTTTCTCTTCTTAATTTTAGCCTTTTTGTACTAAATAAATCTAAAAATCACAAAAAAAACTCCATATTTTCATTTAAAAAAAACCGTCGCAATTAGTCGGATACCTTAACATATTTTGGCATATAAAATAATTTCACCACATTGAAATGTACCGTCATTTTGCAATTTTTGTAAAAAGAGAAGTAAAGAAAATGCTCTTTTTACACTGCAAAAAATAATTAAAAATAAACAAACAGGGACACCCACTTTGGAGTTTTAAGTTCCATAAGGAAGGTATGATTCTTTTTTGCTGTTTTAATGTGCGATTGGATTGTTCAATCTATTAATCGCGAGGATCATTTCGAGTCTATACGAATTTTCTAACTATGCAATAAGAGTCAGTACAGAATCAACAATCTAGATCAGGCGTCGACAACCTATTGCACCCGTGTCATGTTTGGTACGCGTTACAATTCTCAGTAGCACTCTACACCAGGGATGGCGAAACAATGACACCCGTGTCACTGATGGTACGCGATCAACATTTCGGGCACGTCATCGATCAAAATGGTTTTCATTTTAGTTCAAAGTAACAAAGTTCAATATGAAGTATTAGATGTACATGAGAAACCAGACGAAGAAAAAGTCAGTGAAGAATTTATTTCCGTAATTGATTATTCAATCAAAGAATTTTTAGCGAGATTTTCTCAGTTCAAAGAATTATAGGAAACTCTCAAGTTTATTTTGTCTCCTGTTGTGATTTCATTTGATAAATTGAACTTGTCCCAATTCGATTGATTAGAAATGGAAGAACTTGAAATGCAACTAATTAATTTCCAGTATAGTTCAGTATAGATTCAAAAATGTATTGAGAAACAAGGAAAAAGTTGGAATTAATTGAAGCAGAAAGATTAACAAGCAGTATAAGTAAACGAAATTTTGAAAACATGAGATTGAATTTGATTCCAGATACATTTGACTATTTGAAGAAGCTGGTCCATGCTATTTTAACCATTTCATCAACCTATACTTCCGAGTCACTATTTTTAGAGATGAACAACATTAAAGACTCGCTTAGAAACCGTTTAGCAACTCCAACACAGCTTGCATTCTGCTACAAGTAGCATCTTATAATCGTAATATAAGTTATTTGTAATCTAATCTGCAACAACAGAAGTCACACTAATGTTACTTTAATTTGAATTACACGTATAACACGAAAATATTTGCTATTATAAAGTACATAATATATTTTTTGGCAGTCAATGAAGAGTTTTGAGCTGTCAGTATTTAGTGTTATTATTTTCCCCATAACCACAAGTCAAAATTATTTGGCGGCACTTGTGTGCATCAGTAAGTATTTTTTTTTAGAAAAAATGGCACGTTAATCCAAAAAGGTTCGCCATCCCTGCTCTACACCATACTTCCAGTTTGTGAATTTTTGAGTGAATGAGAGTTGATTTTGAAAAGGGCTTATTGAACTAACATTTTCAGAATTACAGAATGCGACATTTATGGAATTATAGAAAAACCTGAAAGATAACTCACAAATAAAACGACAAATATTTTAAATTATTATATTTCATTGCCGGAGAGATTTAATTGTTTGAAAAAAATTGCATGTTCTCTCCTTTCCACTTTTGGTTTTACATATTCACGAGAACAAATTTTTCCTGAAATGAAAAATATTTTGAGTCCACAAAATTGCTTAACAACTGAATGTTGAGAATCGTGTAAAATTGTAAGTCACAAATTATACTCCTAATATTGCGAGTAGAGCTTTGTAAGGGGACAAGGTTTGCATTAAAATATTTTTTTATTTAAATATATCGAAGGAGGACTATTTATATTTTATTTTGTTTATTTTAATAAATATGTTTACATAATATATGTACAATTTTAATGTTTTATTTATGTTGAAGGAATAATTATATTTTATGTTGTTTATTATTATGTTATTAAATCTTTTTAAATGAGGTTAAAATAATGTATAATAAAACTAAATCTAATTCCTGATCTCTGCTCTCTAACTCTGTATGTATTATCGCGGGAATCGAATCGTTTCAAATATATCTTACAGTGTGGCCTCTTGAATCATATTGGTAAATTGGTTTGGCATGCCACAGCTACAAGGTTGTCTACCTCTGGTGCAGATGATTGTTGTAATTCGACTTTTCGGTTCATCAGTGTTACGAGTGGATATTGATAAACAATGTTTTTCACGTATCCCCTTAAACAGGATTTGTTAAGTATTATATCTAGAAGTCTATAAGGCTAGATTTTGGTTTTGGAAATTTGCTACTAGTCGTTAAAAACCTTTTATGCTATTCAAAATTTTAGATCCTGAAGGTGAGACGTTTAATTAGTTTCTTTATTTTTCTAATTATTTTCCAAAATATTTAGCTGATATTATATTGCTTTCATAAAATTTTAGTTGATATATTGAAATATATATCTTACTTCCTCCATGAGGACTATCTTTTCCACCTAAAATATAAATAAAAATACAGATTAAGATATGTTTTTTAAACTCTTAATGCAAACTAATTTATTTTCTTTCTTTATTAATTATTTTACAGAATATCCTGATTTTATATATATTGCTTTTATAAAAATTGAATTGTTGTATTAAAACCTATATATCTTACTTCCACTCTGTTGATTATCACTTCCATCTAAAATACAAATAAAAATACAGTTAAAATTGTGCTTTGTTTACTATTAATGAAAATTTATAAAGTTATTTTAATAAAAAAAAGCTCTGAATTTTTTTTTATTGAATATGAGTACTTAAGTGTTTAATATTTTACCGAAACAAATAGATAAGATACACACATAAGCTGCACATAATAGCATTTATTATTTTAGAATTTCTTAATTTGTTACACGAATAAGTGTTCTAACTATCAACATCAAAGATATCAGTTTCGCAGTAATATTTTACATTTATAGTTCCGAATGATACAAAGAGTACTGATGATGTAACCTAAAATACTTGAAATTCTTAAGCAATCTATTTTTTTAAACATTTAAACATTCACTTAAAAATCATGTATATAAAATTTATTTTAATCTTTTCCTTAAATAGGTCAACATTGAACTGAACTCAGTGGCACAACAGGAGCCAAGGCCTACTGTGCCTATCTCAGTATACGTGACCTTAGGCGCTGGGGTGCATGTGCAGATATTTCGGTCAAGTGGTCAGTCTGAAGCGACATCCCAGTGTTTAAGTCCCCAAGCAAGCTTGGTACTAATTTATCGACTCACTGCAGTAGGGATGAAAGGTTGAGTTGACCTTTTCCAGCCCTGGAATAAAACCCGGACCTGTGGTGGGGAAGCGCAATACGAACGCGTAGCAATGATGATTAAATACAGCTTTGTGTGTGTGATTCGACATGCTTTTTAAATTTATGAACTTTTCACTAAGTTTATTGTTTTCATAAACAAAATTAGCTAATAGTGTTACTGAGAGATACTGATAAACTTATACTGATGATGTTTTTTCTTCACTCTTTTCTTGTTGAAAGTGATCCATGAAAAAATTAATTTTTTCCTTCTTTTTTCAAATAAAGTAATGTGTATTTTGATAAGCTGTCAATATTATTTCTTTTAGCATTCATTTTACATAGATTATAATTGACCGGTTGGATTGTTCTTGTTTCAAGTAGTACTTTTTTTTCCTGCTTTTTTTAATCTTCATACTAATTTATGAGTACAAATTAATATTTACATAGTTTTCGTTCAATTATGCCATACTTCTAAGTTGTACTTAGACACCTTTTTCCTATAAGAAAAGTCGACAGTTAAATTGGCAGGCGACTGGTTTTTAATGAAATTTATTATAATATATGGTTTGCAAATATATATCGATCGCCTTCAATAGGTTAAAATCATGATCTTCATGTGAGAAATGCAACCACATGTTCTTCATTGAATTCAAAGCTGCTATTAGTCTTCTACTTGTTGTTCTATTGGTGAAATTTAGATAAAATTTCAAATTTGATAATTTGGTAAATATATTTGAGCATAAAGATAAGGGAAAACCTTTTTCCTTTTCAGTTGTAAATCGGACGCCTAACAGGCCATGTCTTTTCTTGTCTCAGTATTTTCGTGTGTTTCTGTTCTTCTGTTGCGCAATACGCGTTTCGTAATGCTTGGGTGTCTTCAATAGAAGCATTTGATATGGATCACCAGCCGAAATGACATTTAAGTACACTACTAAAGGCAAATTAGAGAACACGGGAGGGCAATTATGGGAATTTAGCACATTTATCTGAATGTGGTTTTATTACTGGGAAAAAATACTTACGACCATGTCCTTCAACTAAGATAAAAGGGAAAAATGTTATTGCAGTACAAATTTATAATGTTGAAATAAAGCTTCTATATATATATATAACTCACATCAGTATTTTTAATAACTAAAAAATATAAAGTTAGGATGTTAATGTATTTGATAATTAACTTAATTGATTATTGACTAAGAATAATTTTTTTATTGCTCAACCCTATTTATGCACAATTTAGAAGAAAATATATAAAAAAAGCATTTATTTTAAATTTAATTTAAATACTATAATTAATTTTATATGTATCTGGGAAAGATTATTATTCTCCAGATATCTGGTTAGTTTGAGTAAGTGGTGAATCGGCCAAACGCATTTATTTCCCTACCTAATCTAAATTTTTCCCAATTGTTTCTAACTTGAAAGTTTTTAATAACGTATTTTACATTTAGTAAAATAATATTTTATAAGAAAAACTAGCATCGTGGAAGTTCAAAATAATTCAAAGTAGCTTTTTACAAGTTCAAAGATACAATAAAAAATATTGGTAATAAGACTTTTTGTGTTTGATCAATATACGAGAGAAATGGACCAAAAGCTAAAACTTACGTATTAGTACGTGATGGTAATCGGGATTCAAATAATTTATTTATTTTTTTTGAAGAAAAAATATTTCAATACTTGGGATAGTTAAATTAACTTTTGGGATTAATGTTTTTAAGGCAGGAAAAATCTAGAAATTGACAAAATCTAAAACTTTTAATGTTACTATTCACATCCTTACCACACAACAGTATATTTTACGTAATTTCCATATTTTAATTTTATATCAACATACATTTGTTTTTATTTTTTAAAATTGGAAAAAAGATGATTTATCATTTATTGTGAACAGTCGTGAAGAATGTCGAATGCAGAAATTTATAAAGAAAAAATATTTAGGTCTTCAATTTAACGTTAAGGGACGTATTTTCTGAGACACACCCATCTCAAACATATTTGAATCGAATATTAAATACATTGAAATTGAAAATTATTTTACAACAAGAAATCTGTTGTGAATCGCTTCGATGTTAATTTAAGAAAAATGATACTACTTTAAAAAGTCCTCAAATAATGGAAAGCATTATATCCATTTAAATTTATATCATTAATTGAACATATTTTTTTTTTAAAAAAACACTCATTTGTATTTTTTTTATTTTTGTTTTAAAAATATATTTTTTTCTTCCATTCAATTCACCGTGAAATAGAATAATTTTCTTATTATGTGTTCAGTACACGTATAAAATATTATATATTTACATAACTACTTATATAATTTAAAACTTTATCAAATGAATAAATAAACGAAATAAAATTGTAACTCGCTGTTCAGGTTTTAAGAACAATTTCTGTCTGATATTCTTAACAATCCCCATTATAACTGAAATAATTAATTATAGCTTAAAATTTTAAAGATATATTTACTTACTTGGTGTTCGGGTGCCTACATAAAAATATTAATTTTAAATAAACATTCTATAAATTACGCAGATTTTAGTTATTAATTATTCGCAATGGATATTTAGTTATGAATTATTCATTATTACACTATACAATTGTGTTCACACTAGTTTGGAGACACACTTTTTAATATACATGAAACATAGTTGTATTCATTAAAATTCTAATAAAATAAATAATATTGTGTAATATTGTGAAAGAGTGGGTAATCTTTGATGACAATTGACACACAGACATAGAACACATATTTAGGTAAGTGATTTTATCAAAAGGAAGATAATTTTAATAAAAATATTTAAGGTATCCGCGAACACATTGAAAATGACTAAATTCGGTCAAAACAGACATTTTTGTTTTTTATTTTATTGAATACAGGAATCTTTTGGTTTATAAAACACGCTATGTTTTGTTTCTACGTTTCCTAGAGGCCAAGTTATAATCAATTTCATAAAATTAGAAAACTGGAAGTGGATCTTTGATCCACCAGAAGTGGGCATTTAAACTGTGCGAAATCTACCATGGCGGATCTGATAACTCAAAATGCAATAAATGTACTTTCTATAAAACTTTCTAAGCCTGATATTTATGCTTTTTTCTAGAGAATGCACTAAAATATTTCTTATTATATAAATATTTTTTTGAGTTACGGCCTGTTATTTACATAACGATCATATAAAGAATGTCTTATTTCTTATAATGTTTACTCAATCAGCTCTAAAATTTTCAAATTTTAATAAAACCTTAAAATTTTAGCGCATCCTCTAGATAAATTCCTCTACTTTGTTTTAGTAATATTTTTACTCTTATATAAGTTTGTTACTTTTACTCTAATTGCTTCGAAATTTTTCCAAAATGTTGCTAAAATTTCACTTATAATTGTGATTTTTGTAAAACTTAAGTAATGTTTGTAAAATATTGTTATATATCCAGTTAAATATTAGTTTTTATTTGTACTGTTTCCTAAAAAACGCATTTATAATGTTTAAAAATATGCCACTTTTTCAAAAAGTATTTCGAAAGTGTTCCGATATCTTAAATGCAGGTTGATGAGAAGAAAATAGAATCATCTCTTACCGAGTTGCAAGCAGAAATTCTTTGCAGAACAGATTCAGATGGCATAAAAGCATGCATTCTGTCATCTATCCGCCACAATTCCTCTTTTAATTAAGGCTAGAACAGATTAAACAAGCGATGGCGGATAACGTTCTAAATATGTTCTCTTCAGAGATCAGGTGATGATACAGGCCGAAGAAGGAATTCAATTCTGCAACGCTTGTCTGTTGATGAATGCCGTACGCGGACACGCATTGTGTTGCTGTGTGACACTATTTTGCAATTACACTGAATGTAAAATAACACAACCGTATGCAGCACCTCATTAACACATAATCATGCTACAATGTATCTCTGATGCGTGCTAGAGTTGACTAACGCATCTGATGTTCTCTCCCCAAGGCATTGTACCATATTTACTAGTGATCCATAACAATTATTGCCACGTAGTTTTATGATTTGGTCATGCATATCAGCAGATGTTATTGGAATGGGACACTGAATGTACGAAAATACATTGACACCGTTCTAGAACACAAAGGGATAGATTCCATCAGGGATCTATTTAACAACAATGCTCCATTTATTTTTCAGTAAGTCTCAGCTCCTTGCCACACAGTAATATAATCAAAAGATTGATATTGTTCTAAGATTATTGAGTTGTTGTTCTGGCCCCAATCCTATGGAAAACTTGAGGCACCGTTTGAAATTTCTTATCCGAATGAGGTACCCATGAAATTAAAATGAACTAATTGATGATATAATTGTTTCCTGGCATCATCTAATAACGAAGGAAAAGCTTAAAATTATTTTCAGTTCAATGAAACATCTATGTAAAGCTGTAATAAAAAATAAAGGCTACCTCACTAAAAACTGATAACTCACTGCAATCATCAGTATATGATGTATATCGATAGTTATTGTAGCATAAGCATTTTTTGCATTGAAAATATATGAATTTTGTTTTTTAATGTACTGAACTTAGTATTATATTATCTTTAAAATGATATAAAAGACTTTGCGTTTTTTGGAACCTAACATTTTCTCTTTAAGTATACAAACTTAAAAAAACATATATCATTTTTAAAAGGTGTTCCCAATTTTGGACATCACTATATACTAGTATATTTATATGTGGCATGCAGCCAAAGCCAAGCAGTCTTCGCGCGCAGGCGCAGCTAAGTGAAACACAAACTGAAACTATTAGACTGTGAACTTTTAAGAGAAACAGGAGAAACGCGCGCGCGCGCGCGAGAGAGAGACAGAGGTGCGCGAGCAGGCGTTACCTTCTGCTTATCATCGTCAAACTTATCTGTTAGAATAGCTACCTTTTTAATTAATTTTTGTTTAATTTTAAAATAAATATGAAAAAGACAAAAGTCTTGGACCCCTTGTTGTCTCCCACAAATTATGGGGGCTCGGCCGGAATCGAAAAAATTTCCATTTTGAACCAAAGTCTGGACAATGAACAAAAGCGTCCGTGAAGGAGACGCTCCTCCATTTTTTGGAAACTTCGTTCAACCTGTGTAGAGGTTTGAACTCAGCATGAATACTTCGCCTGTGTAGAGGTCGGGATCGAAAAAGTTTCGATTTTGTTCAAAGTTTGGATAGTGAAAAAAAAAAAAGCCGTCCGTGGAGGAGACGCGCCGCCATTTTTCGGAAACTTCGTTCAACCTGTGTAGAGGTTGCATTCTTCATTTGAATCCAGCGTGAAAATTCCGCCTGTGTAGAGGTTGGAACTATCAACGAAAATTCCGCCTGTGTAGAGGTTGGAACTATCAACGAAAATTCCGCCTGTGTAGAGGTTGGAACTATCATCGACGAAACACCTGCGAAGAGGAGTCCTAATAATAATTACAAGAACTATTGATAACCTGCGAAGAGGTGAAATCAGTGGAATCAACGTTTTTCTTCCATTATTGGATACATCGTAAGTGCGAGCAACAAGGGAGCTAGAAAAAATAAAGGTAGGATCTTTCCATATTTTTTTCTAAAATGTATAAAAACGCTCTTAAAGAGGATCTCATAAGAGTTGTTGAGGATCTAGACGGTACTGTGGAGAGTACGGACACTATAGCTAAACTAAAGACTAAAATTGAGAAGAGTAGTACATTTGAAAGTGATCCAGATTTCGTTAAAACTTTAATTAAAAACTGTATACATGAGAGGGTATCGCGAAACGAAAGGGATTTAGAAAAACAGAAAATTGAACTTGCTAAACTAGAGTTAGCACAATTAGAAAAAGAAGTCGAACTTCAAACGGCAAAAAATGAAGTATTAAGTTTAAATCCTGCAGCTAAAGTCGAAGAAAAACAGTTCGAAACTAACATAGAAAATATGATAAAAAGTATTAAAACTTTATCTCTTCCTGTTCCCACCAGATCTGAAAATTTTAATCTGTTCTTCCAATCATTAGAACGCGCATTTTTAACCAAGAAAATAAATGACGAATATAAATCTGAAATTTTAATAAATCTTCTGGGCGAAAGAGCTCATAATGTCTTATTGTATATTAAAGAAGAGGAATTAAATGACTATGAAAAACTAAAATCTATAGTACTCAGAGAATTCCAATTAACCCCTCGCAAGTGTTTAAACTCATTTAAAAATGCTGTAAAATCATCAGGCGAGACATACATCCAATTTGCTGCAAGATTGACGGCAAACTTCCAATATTATTGTTCGTTAAGAAAAGTTAATTCCTTTGAATCTCTATGTGATCTTATAATTTCTGATAAATTATTTGAAACTTTAAATAAGGAAACTGCAACTCATATTGGCATTCGAGAAGCAGAAGATTGGTTTAGGCCTATTGATTTAGCTAAAGAGTGCGATATTTATATTTCATCTAGAGGCGGATCACGTAAGGAAACTTCTATTACTTATGGATAAACCCAAGACCCCTTTAAAAATAGATCACGAAACTTTAAACCAGAGATTAAAGAGAACTATCCCCAATATCTTGAAAGAGAAAATAAAAATTGCTTTATATGCGGTGATTCATCTCATTACGCAAGAGACTGTGAGAAGCGTTTTAAACCTAAAGAATCTAACGACCACATCCATAATAGAATTAACTTGAATACTTTGAAAGTCGAGAGCGAAAAACAAAATAGCGATGAGTTCGCACAACAGCTACAATATGTAAACATTTTTGTAGAAAATCAGCCCGTTACAGCCTTGATCGATTCAGGTTGCCAGATCCCAGTTTTAAATTCCTTACTAATTAGAGTGAACCAGCCTTCCGAAGAGATCATAACATTAAGCTCGTGTTTTGGCGAACAGCGTATGGTAGAAGTTAAACCGATAAATCTTTCTCTTAATCAACACTCTCCCGGTCTAAGTGTTCGAACGGCAATATCACCGACCTTGACCGAAGAAATTATTATACATCCCAGTGTATATGCTGAAATAAAGAAACTAGGCCACGCAAAGAGCGATGTTTTATTGAATGAAAGTGAATCCTCTTTAGGTGCTTATGCTTATCCTAGTGCTGTTTCTTTTTCAAATATGACAGAAAACTCTAGTTATGATTTGTCACATGTTAAAAACTTTAATACTAGAAATGATTCGAGTTCTCTAATTAAGGATTATAAATGTAATAAAATTAAGAGTACTAAGTTAAAATTGAGTATTATAAGAGAAAAATGTTCTGATATAGTATTGTGTTAGAAAGTCAATGGTGCCACGAAAACGAGTTCCGTGAAATTCAACACCCCTTCACCTATGAAGACTAAACATAGACGGTTTGCAATGCTCCGACGAATCTTTGAGCCCTGGCAGTGGAAACGGAGGAAAAAGAGAGATCGTTTTGAACAGACGTCCAGAACTCTAGAGAGGAAAATATCGATGCGTTCAACCAAAGATCAACTTGTTAAAAAAGACGTTCTTATGCCTGTGAAACACAATGTTTTCCTGTGGAACCTTCCGGATGTCGAAGAGGTGCCTTCACATGATGGAGAAACTGTTTAGTTCAGCAGAATTATGATATGTTAAATCTTTGTATATTTGTCGTATAGTCCTTGTCTGTTCCGTCTTTTTTGTATGTTTCAGATTCTCCTCTGGTCTCGATGAAAAAGGAAAAAAGGGACGTACCGCTACGGTCAGCGTACAGTCAGGCTGGCCGATTGTGGCATGCAGCCAAAGCCGAGCAGTCTTCGCGCGCAGGCGCAGCTAAGTGAAACACAAACTGAAACTATTAGACTGTGAACTTTTAAGAGAGACAGGAGAGAGAACGCGCGCGCGACAGAGGTGCGCGAGCAGGCGTTACCTTCTGCTTATCATCGTCAAACTTATCTGTTAGAATAGCTACCTTTTTAATTAATTTTTGTTTAATTTTTTAAAATAAATGTGAAAAAGACAAAAGTCTTGGACCCCTTGTTGTCTCCTACATATATATAAGGATAATTAAATTAGATTAAAAATTAAGCTCCCTATCTAGCACTTAACTCATACTTTTCATTTCATTTTCAAGTATCAAACTAATCACCCATTTATTTCTTCCGAACATATGGCCTAGCCAATAAACATGTCTAATTCCAGATAGTTAGATTTAATATCCTTATATGTCACCATTAACTTTCAAGTACAATCATAAAATCCGCGATATTTACCGCATCTGTGTTTTAAGCGTTAGCTCACTTAAAACACCCCGTGGCGTACTTTTTCCTCTCTGCTCTTAGCGTCAGAAGAGATGTAGAAATGATTGAATATAAAGTTTCTTTTTAAAATTAAGTATGACTGATTCAAAACATGTCATATATATCTATATATATATAAAGGAGAAAAGCGACTAACTCACTGACTAATCACGATGTCTCCGGAACTATTAAACCTACAGACTTGAAATTTGGTAGGTAGGTTCCCTTCATGGAGTAGACGTCAGCTAAGAACGGATTTTGCAAAGTTCGAATCCTAAGGGGCGTTATAGATAATTATTTTCTTTACTAAACTATTAGATGTACAGTCGTGAGAAACTTGGTACACAGATTTCTTTCATAAAGTAGAGATTCCCTACATAATGATTTTTACAAAAATCGACTTCCAAGGGGCGTTATACATAATTATTTCCTTTTTTAAACTATTAGACGTACATTCTTGAAATTTGGTAAGCTGATTCCTTTCATAGAGTACAGATCCCCTACAGAATGGGTTTTGTGAAAATCGACTACCAAGTGGCGTTACAGAGAATTAAGTGGCGTTATAGGCAGTTAACTCCTTTTTTAAACTATTAGACAAAAAATCTCGAAATTTAGTAAGCTGATTCCCTTCATTGAGTAGAGATTCGCTATAAGATGGGATTTGTGAAAATCGTCTCCTAAGTGGCGTTACGGGGGCTTAAGGGGCGTTATAGATAATTATTTCCATTTTTAAACCATTAGACGTACAGTCTTGAAATTTGGTAAGCGGATTTCTTTCATGGTGTAGAGATCCGCTGCAAAATGGGTTTTGTGAAAATTGACCCCATGTGGCGTTGTGGAGAATTAAGGGGCGTTATAGGCAATTAACTCCTTTTTTAAACTATTAGACGTAAAACCTTAAAATTGAGTAAGCAGATTCCATTTACTGAGTAGAGATCTGTCATAAGATGGGCTTTGTGAAAATCGTTTCCTAAGTGGCGTTGCGGGGACTTAAGGGGTGTTATATATAGTTATTTTCATTTTTAAACTATTAGACGTACAGTATTAAAATTTGGTAAGCAAATTCCTTTCATGGTGTAGAGATCCGCTACAAAATAGTTTTGGGGAAAATTGATTCCCAAGGGTCACTGAGGGGGATTAAGGGGAGTAATAGATAAATATTTCTGCTTTTCAAATAATGGAACCACCTGGTTGAAAATTAGAAGTTATGTTCTGTTCATGGAATAAAGTTCCTTTTACAAAGATTTTTGCGAAAACGGACCCCCAAAGGAGTGGGTTTGCGAGGGATTAAGGCGTGTCTTAGAAATATTCCTGTTTTTGAATTTAACTCATTTACTTGAAATTTGTTGAGCACTTTTCTTTATAGTTGAATAGAGTTCCACTAAGAATGAATTTTACGGAAATCAACTCCAGAGGGAAGCGGGGAAAGTTATTGGGGCGTATTGATAGACAAAATTCCCGTTTTTGAACTGCTAAGACTGCAATAATAAAATTTGGTTTGCATGCTTCTTTTGTTGAATTGGAATCCGCTAAGAATGCTATCAACGAGGTATTGATGATAAAAATTCCGTTTTTGCTCTGTTAGATTTAGACTTGAAATTTAGCATGCATGTTTATTTTATGGAGTAGAGATCCATTGAAAGTTGCTTTGGTGTAAATCCACTTGATTATTAGATTAAGTGAGCGAAAAAAATCTTCCTACTTCTATTTTAGATATAAATAGAAATTAAATATTATAATTTATATTTTTTTATATCAAGGGGCGAGAGTGTAACAGCTATAAATATATTTTTCAATACAATCGAATTCTTAATGCTAGATATCAATAATTAATATATATCTAAACAGTATACATATATACAACATCGTGAAATACCCAGTGAAGTGGGTGGGTAACGGCTAGTATATATATATACATTTTAAGGACTTCTTTACTTCCTTTTGCTATTGTTAATATTGTATAGAGAGTTTTCAAACACACACACATCTGTTCCTTTTCCCGAAAGAAATTAAAATAAAGAATAATAAATAACTATTTACAAAAAATGTGTGTTTTGCATTTACTTATAAGTTTACTTTTATAAATGTATTGCTTTTATAAGAAAAGGGAGCAAATTCAAAAAAATGTTTGGAATTTACAAAGAACCAAAACATTTTATGTCATGAATGATATAATTAAATATTTTCTTACCATCTTTATTAATTCGGAAATCTGCGAAAATTTATAAAACAAAATATTAAATATTTTACGTACATAAAATAATCAGTTAAAGCAATATGGAGAACATTTCTTTTAATTTTCACTAGTCATTTTTAACATAAAGTTGTAATTACAAATTTAATTGTAGGATTTTTAATTTTATTTTGTTTTACGTTCTTTTATGTGTCATCTTTTCTAATTTATCATTTACAAATAAGTCTAATATCGGCCGTTTTTGTTGCAAAATAGTTGCAGCAGATGATAAACCAGAAGTTGTTGAGAATGTTCAGTTCTCTTGATAATGCAATTATCTTGATCTGATGTTCTGAAGTAATGCATTAAGGCAGTAGATATTTTGTACTCTGCTGCATTGTTATTTTCTGAACGTCAGTACTAATTTTGTTTCGGAAAGGCTTTAGCGAACAGAATAATTTATTCAAAGTATCTTGAAAGTGTGAAACGAGGAAGAGAGAGAAATAAAACTCAACAAATAAGAAAGGAAAAGAATTAGAGTAACAAACAATAAAAGTAAATAGATTTGTAAAATTAAACAAAATCAAAATGTAGTATAAAATAATAAAATTTATTTGGATTTTAATGTGTTCTTGATCTGAAAAAAAATCAATAGAGCTTTAAGACGTTACTTAATTCGTTAAGCAGAAATAAAATAATAAGTCATAACTTATTAAGTAAAACATTCATTAAGCAATGAAGTACTATTTTAAACTTTTATCAATTGAACATGTTACACCGCATAAAATTATTTAACACATGCAATATTGAAGATGTTGACATTCTGCAACTAATATACGGGGCTAGCATAAATGATTCGTTCGTTTTGAAAATTCTATATTCTTAAAAGTTTTACACGTGCACACATGGAAGGTATATGAAAAGAGCCATAAACTCAATAAATTTGTATTCCATTTCGCCCTTTTTGGCACATTCCAGTTCGTGACTATCTAAAGGATTAACAGCATCCCTTAATTGGTCGTATTGGTGAGAATGACCTACTTGTTCCTCAGACCTGATAGATCCCCTGATTTAACGCCCTGCGATATCTTCTTATGTTGGTACGTTAAGACTGTCTTCGACTAATGTTAAAGAATAAGAACCGAATTCGGAATATTTCTTCAGATATAAAAGTACTCAGACATTAATATTATATTCTGGCTTCACTATCCTATAGAGAGAATCACTTATTTTAAGATACTACTCATTTTTATCCGAGTTGACACATTTTTTCTTTTATAAAATGTGTTTCGCATTTTTCTTCTATACCGTAATACTAAATGAACTATTCCTTTACATGCTAAAAAGAAAAACGGATTACTTATGAAATATTTTGAAATTTTAAAAACACTCTCTTATTAAGAAATGCATGAGTTATAATGCCAAACATTTTTATAAAAATTGAGGCATTTTTTTCTGTCCGAAAATATGCTTCGCGTTAAGTCCATATAGTCATACATATGACGAAAACAGCCTTAAGGATCTTTTTTACGTACTCCCACTACCAGAATTCTTAGTTGAGCACTAAGAACGCAACAGTGCTGCAGTGCAGACAATTGATAGGATTATGCTGCAAATGTATGGGATAAGCTGGATTATCTTCTGGTCGCATCAGCAAAGGGACATATATTGAACGTTGGAAGAAGGTGTATAAACTCGGGGAGTTTGTGGTTTTTTTCATATATCTTTTACGTGTATACTGGTTTGACAACTTTTAAATAGCTAGTGTGCCAATGTTAAGATTTTTTTTCAGTGGGTACCGTCGCACGCGAATGTCTAGTGACGGGTCATGAAGTTTATCTCCTTGTCCGAATTGCAATGTGACTCAAGCCTCTCCTGCCCATATTTTGGCTCGCATTGGTTGTCATAGGAGTCAGCTGCTTTCAAGTCCTGCTTCAGTTCTTCGTTGTTTAAAAATTTACGGGTTCATGGACTTGATCTAGATGTTTTTTCGATCAAGAGTGATAAGAAACAAGAACACGTGTGTACATGTAATACTTTTGAAAATATATCCTTTTCAAAGTAAAAGAATTCTTTATGCTATCCCTGTATATCTCAATTCTTAAGATCACAGGCTGGAAAGTTTATTGGAAAATATTTCTACTAGAATAAATTGATAGAAATAATCATAAATCATTTCATAAGATTCTAACAATTTACTATATGTGGATATCATAGTTTCGCTAATAAAGATTAGTTTTATTTAAAAAAAGTAAAATAATATTTAGATTAGAAATTTTGGATTTTCTTCTTAAGCAAAGATGTTTACTTGTGAAGAATGATTTGTGTTTGCTCAGTTTACTTATCACTACTTTCCAACGCGTTAAAAAACTAATGCTCGGTAACTGGGTTTTATATGTAAATTTATCCACACAAAAATTCTCAAAACAATTAATCGAAAGGAGTCCACTATTTTGCGAAGAAAAGTTACTGTCAAAACATTTAAAAAACTAATGAAGAAATTGAACATAGCTAATGGTAATTCTAAGGAAAATAGTATTTTGTGTAAAATAGAACGATCATTTTGAATTCTTATTAAAGCAGATAGAGATGTGAATTCATTAATGATCATTGAAAAACAGTTTACTCAACAAAAAGAGACTTTTACAACAAAATTATTTTCACATAGTCCTCTATATTGCAGATAGGAAGAAATGAGATATGCGTCAAGGAGATTTATGATAAAATGTATGAAATCATGGAATAATACATTTTAGCTGCAAATGTTTAAGTCAAAATTTGAGTTATATCTACAGGACATTTATGTAACTGAAACTTGTGTGCAATGGATTCTATTCTATCAGTTTTATGAGTAGTAAATGTATTCAGCATTTCCTTATAATTTATCCCATGTTTCATGTATGACAGTTTTGACTGTATCTAAAATGATAAATGTTTTTATTTAATACCAATAATTGTGAATAAAGCAAGAATTGATATGATTTAAGAAATATTTAATCAAATATAAAAATATAAATGCTAAGTTAAGCATTTACAAATATGTTTCTTCACAAGGTTTTCGGAAAGAAAAAAATATAAAACTTACGATAGTACTTTGCTGTAGCTGTGAATATTAAAAATGATGCGTCATTTTCAAGCATTCAGTATAATATTAATACAAGAATTACATATAACATAAAAATTTCTAGTTAAATAAAATTGAATAAAAATAATGATCGTCTCATTAAACTACTATACTATTTTAATATGACATAAACAACACTTAAAAATATACAACGACAATTTTTTAAGTCAGGGGTCTGTAAATAAGATGTTTTTCTTATTTATTTGCTTATTATTGGATGAATTATGTGTAAATTAGTGATTGCAGTAAATATCATTACATAATTTAACAGGAGAGGTTAATTAAAAACACTTCAGTTACACGAAAAGTATTCTGGGAAAGAATTAAAAAATGTTAGGCCAATTAATTTAGTATTTACTCACCAAATTTAATTACTTCATCAATTGAACTCTTTTACTTAATGATTGCATTTTTTTGAAGAATTTTTTTGAGCAAGAAAACAGTACAATGTTTATTTGCACAGCGATACTTATAATATATGTCGAATGAAAATAATTATTACTATTGCTCATACAAGACACAAAACCTTCGATTAAAAAATTAAGAAAACATATTCCACATGGGTATCATTAAATCACACATTTCAAAATCCCGTATTTTTCATTTAGTAAACTTATATATACTTATATCGTAATTAATAGTCTATTCATGTTTCTTATTAGAGACAAGTAACAAATGATAACAGCATAACAATATTATGAAGGAAAAACTACTTCTGAATCGATTACAGAGAGATGAAATATTATGAAGAGAAAAACTTACTCATGACGATAATAGCAACAAAAAGAAGCAGAACAAAAGCAGCTTTCATTTTTATTTGATTGAACTCTACGTTTTTGGACCCAATATGCAAAAACTTGGAATTTAAGTCCTTTATAAAGCTCTTTTTATGTATCTAGATTTGAGATACAGCTGCATTTTGTGTAACCAGAGAAATGTGATTAAATAGGTTTTTATAAAATTAATAGCTGTATTACATGTTTTTATTGAAGCTTCTTTAGTGATTTATATTGGTCGTTAATTTTTTTATAAAGCACCTATAATCCACTTTTTAATAAGAAAAAAAATAAAAAATTTTGAACTTTGTGGGTACAGTAAGCCTCGAAAGCCATCACACAAATACACAAAATGTCATTTTTTTTGTAGTTATAAAAACTGAAAAATGCTGTAATATCTATTATATTGCAAAACTAATAGCATAAAAATGCACGGGTTCATGAACTTAATCTAGATATTTCTGTCGATCAAGAGGGATAAGAAACAATAAAAACAATACAAATTGCACTTATGCATGTTTTTGTAAAAAAGAAAGAAACGCTTCAAATGAGGAAATGAAAAAAAAAAAACTCATTTATATGTAAAATCAGAAACACAACAGTGTGACATCATATTTCGAAAAAAATATAAAAATAACATAACTTATGTAATTAAAAATATTTTAATGCAGTGTAATTTGGTCTTACGAATCAATAGCTACTTGCAATCTCTCAAGCATTGAGGCACTAAGATTTTGAGTAGTATTTAGCCTAATTTCAAACTAAGTTTGTAACAATGTATTATAAGAAATCTTTACCTTGAACAACCATATTTTCTCATTTTACTTCAAATTGAGCGCATATGTATTTAATGAGATTCAAATCTAGTTCTTGAGAAATGGTATGGAGTTGTATAAATACTATAGTGTAAAGAAACCATTCCTTCACAAATTTCGCTGTTTGTTTTTGAATATTAAGACTACACAGTACCCTAAAAATTTCATTTTTACCGAATTATTTTTTTTTTGCATGTTTTGGTGGCCCATATCATTGAGATGCTTGTCACGAAATTTCAGATCTGTTAGCAAATTAGTTTTAAAGATATTTGAAGTTTTATGAGCTATGGTTTTGGTTTCGGTTTCCTTTTAAAGCATTTTTCACACTTAAGTTGAATTAAAAATACTTTTGAGCTTTTAGTTTGAAATGGTTATTAATTCCAATTTTCATTACTAAAATCATTTCTGCTTGATTATGTTTTCAGTTTTTTGAGGTCTCATAATTAATTAATAAAGATTAATTTCATGGCAAATTTTTGAGAGAATTGTTTTGAAATTTTTGTTTCTGTGAGAAACAATACTTCGAAAAGATGGAATACAACTGAAAATGATGTATCTAAAAACCAGTCCTAAGCTGATTCTGCAATTAGACTTCCGAATACAAGTATTTTGAATTCAAATGCTGCAGATATAACTGAATATTTCCTTAATGTACCAAGTGAGTGAGTGAGTTAATATTAACGTCGCACTGTTCCTTAATGTACCAAACTACATTATACTGAACATATTGTAATACTATATTTTAGTATTTTAAAGTCGTACGACAAGAACTAAAACTTCCTATAAACTGCCCCAATTTAAAATTGAAAAAATATAAATTTTATGAGCAAACTTGACTATTTTTAGCTTAAGTTAGTATCATTATTATTTTGTACATAAATGCTTCGTGTTTCAAAACTTTTGTAAAATATTAGGTTAAGATAAAGCTGAATAAACTGACGTCTTAATAAATACTATCAATATTATGCAAAAATATAATTTGAATTAAAAATATAATTTTCAGTCATATTTAATAAAAATAGTGTTTTAATGTAGAACATACATTGGAAAATAACATATTAAAAAATTAGAGTTTTACGGGCATTATAAGTTTTTGTTTTATGACTTTACAAACATTAAATGCGTTTTTCTCAAAGTTTTAATTTTGAAGGTATAAGTGTTTTCTAATCCCTAAGGCTTTTTTCCTGTTTAAGATAGAGCCTTGAATTTTTTTGTATATACTCCCAAATGTATGTTCTATAAAAGTTAGTATGGATTTAGGGCTGCGATCCCTAGTTATTTTTCTAAAAAATGCTAAAGTTGATACTTTAAAAATTTTCGTGTTTTTTCCAGGTTTTTCTAGAAAAATAATTATTAAAAATCAACAAGGGAATAGATTTTCAAATCCATAGTAAATATTGTTTGTAATAATCTAAGAATCATAAATTACTTAAAATTACTAAAAAATTTTAAAAATTGAGTATTTTATAAAAGTTTGAAAAAACTTCAAAAATTCCTAATTTTTTAAAATTGTCAAATAATGGCTCGTCAAACTGACTTTTTGCTTACAGAATCAGCTTAATAATATAATCTAAATATAAAACATCAATTATTTTTACTGTAACTGTCTCCAAAAATTTCTTTTGAAAAAGGGTACCGTGTACTCTTAACATGCTAAAAACGATCCATTTGCTTTCAAACCTTAAGCTAATAGCTAATAGCCCTTTATCTTTACTAATATTATAAACGTGAATGTTTGTATGGATGTTTAGTACTCTTTCACGCAAAAACAACTGAATGGATTTTAGTGAAACTATACAATAATATAGCATATACATCAGAATAACACATAGGCTATAATTTATAAGGATATTGTGTGAAGTGTTCAAAATATAAGGATAATTGTCAAGAAAGTAGGAAAAAATTCGGCCATCTGCAAAAAAGCCCGTGACAACATATATCTATTATTTATGTGTGAATCTAAACTTTGCAATTTGTTTTGTCTACGCCAGTCACCAGGAACTGCGAAAGCTTTAACAGGCGGAATATGAGGCTGATTACAATTTTAACATAAAATAAATACAACAAAAAGTAATATTAACGTAGTACACTTCCAGATATAAATTATTTATACTATTTTAAGCGTTTATTAACCAAAACGTGTAACAATGTGCTACTTTTGCTGAGAAGAGATCAACTTAGGAAGGTGTTTTCAAAAATCGACCCACAAGAGAGTTACGGGGAGTTATAGATAAAAAAAAAATCCTTTTTATCAGCTATTAGATCTACAGAGTTAAAATTTAACAAACCAGATTTTTTTTGTTCAGCTGAGATATGCAAAAAGTTTTTTTTGTGTTTAATTTGCAATTCACGTAAAATTAAATCATTAAAAACTTCTCTATCCTTCATCCTGTATTGTTTAATTTTTCAATTCCTCCTTGCGAAGAACGGGTAAAACAGCTAGTATTTCAATATTTTCAAGTATATGAAGAGATCCATCATACCTTGAGAAGTTGATTTCCAAAACACACACACACACAGAGTACCTGACATTGATTCCAAAATCATGACTCTTCCTCGCAATATTAAACTGAATGAATGGCATTTACGTGTTTCCTGTTTTTGATTTTGCGCCAACAAATTTTATCATATCCATATATTTGTAATATCCATCCGAAAACGTGTATTTGATGTCGTTGCTAAAATAAACAGTTTTCCACAAATCAAAATTCTTATGGAGATATTCATCAGTAAAGTTCCGCCTTATCTCTTGATTAGTTAATGACATGAATGGTTTTATTCGCGGAACCTTGTCATGAATTACTTCAAATTGGAGAATTCCACAATTTGTTTCGTAATAATATAATCTTCTTACTTATGAATGGATAATTTCGAATTTAACCACACTTGTTCTATCGTTGTTCATTCATCTCGTTCAATCAACATCCTTGACCTTCTACCATAAAGTATGCTAAAAATGCGTCCTATTGTTTCTCAATTCCTTGGCATAATTTTGATTGAAAACTAACTTTTCCCTACAATTGTTTTGATTACGGTGTAAAATTATTTACATTTAATTAGCTTAACTGTCAATTTCGAAAAGTCAGCCCAAAGTTTCTTCCTTTGATCCATTTTAATTGTAACTCTAACAACGCAAATTGCTTCAATGTATAAGATTCATTTCCTAATAATGATGCACAATGCTGTTTCGTCCACGATTGAAGAATTGTGAAATCGTGCGACAATTTGTAAATCTAACTATTGAATGTAGATTTTTGTGATATGGACTTTACGATTCTTCTGTATATTTTGGAGATGCAATTTTATTATTTATTATTGCAAAACATTGTATTAATTACAATCTGTAGTCATCCTAAATTTAATAGTTTAAAAATATTTATAAATTTTTAAATTTTGTTATTTTTATAGGTATACAATGAATTTTGAAATTACTATACTTTCGTATGTTACTGATGTTAATCTGATTAACATTCCTGCGAAGTGAAATATTAGATCTGTCATCAAAATTTTATGTCATTAGCAGAAGATTTGCAGGTGAAATTTGAATGCTTAATTTTTAACTCCATTTATGAAAATTTCCTTATATATATATGTGGGAGTCCGAATAAGTCTTCAAATAAAAATCGGACTCTTCAGAAGGCGGGATTTTAGATTGGCGAGGTGGTTTGTCTAGGGGTAAGTATTTAAGGGTGAGTGATGAATTATTAATTGAATCTAAGTCATTTGAACACAAATACTTCAAAGTAAAAGAGAATTTATTTAAAGAGTTAAAGGGAAATATTTACAAAAGGGGATATTTACAAAGAGAAAGAAATGCAGGAATTAGGTTAATTAAAAGTTGAGTTATACCTTTAGAAGACGGGGAAATAAACCTTTCTCATTCTTGGATGTTAGGACTGGTGGTGCCGCGCTGGGCGCGGAAATGCGGTAAAGACGCGACGTGTTGAACTAGCAGTGGTTAGTTGGCCTCTGCCGAAAAATTATTCAAGCCGGAGCTACGAAAGCTCACTAGATGGCGCTGCTTCGGAATGCAGTAATAAATAAAATTGAGATTTATTGTCCTCTGAAAAGGATATGACTCAACCTTTTTTACAAATGTTTCAAAGGGAAAATCCTACAAAATCACCCTCTCCTGACAGAGCTGGTCTCTCAGCTCTTACAAAATGTGGAGAGCTAAAGTACTTTAAATACAAACTATTTTTAGTTACTACTATAAATTTGATGATTATGGGAATGTGGATGCAATAAAAACAAATAATACGATTCTTAAAAATAATAAAATAAAATATTACAGATGAAAAGATGTATATCTAATATTCACAATTCCGGACCTAAAATAAAGCATATAAAAACAAAATATTCTATGTTGTGATCTACAATTAACTAAACCATAAAAAAATCCTTCGCATCAATAGAAAGATAATGAATAATACGAAAATATAATAAATATTACAAGTGAATATAAAATGATTTATGGAAACGAGTGTTACCATAGAACATCTATTAATTTCTCAAGAGAGATATGAGAAAAATTGAAAATAATAACTAATATAAAAAATTCAATTAAGCATAAAAATGTTTCATCAAATCAGCTGAAGTGGTGGTTGAGTTCGGTCCATCGTGCTGACCAACCTTTTCCACTTCATACCTATCCTTGGAATTAACTTTTGTTACTTTGTAAGGGCCTAAGAACTTTGGTCTTAGTTTCAGTCCAGCTGCAAATTGGGTTCTTTGGATGGCAACTAAATCACCTTCTTTGTATAACGAAGCTTTCTTTCTTCTTCTGTTATACGTCTTTCTATTTTCAGACTGTAGGGTTTCGATGTTCTTTTTTGCATCGTTTCTTAAAAATTCGCGTTGTTCTAGTAATTCTTTCGCCATTTCTTCTAGAAGTAAGTCTTTGATTAGGATGTCTTCCTTGTTACGCATTTTGATTCCCACTAATAGTTCGAATGGTGTCCACTTTGTACTGCGACTTATAGTACTATTTAGTATTCTCTGTAATCTGTCGACGTATTTGTACCATTTAGTTGAGTCGTCTAATGACAGTTTGGTAAGAACTGGAATCAAAGTTCGATGAATTCGTTCAACTTGTCCGTTTCCTCGAGGAACACCTGTTGCTATTTGTAGATGTTGAATGTTTTCTTCATCACAGTAGTCGTTGAATAATTTTGAAGTGAACGCTGAACCTCTATCAGAGATAATTCTGATGGGATTACCAAAGGTCTTCTGCTGTTGTTTTAGTTTTTCGAGGGCACTTTCAGCAGACACAGTTTTGACGGGATATAGCCAAGTAAATTTGGTAAATGCGTCTACTACGGTGAAAATGTGTTGATAACTTTTGTTTGTGGAGGGTAAAGGACCAATGAAGTCAACATGGTACGTACTTAAAGCAATACTTTCCTTAGAAATAGGATTCAAAAACCCTTCCTTTTTGCCAGTTTTCTTATTAGCTAAGATACATGGAACACAATTAACTGTTACTTTTTTAACGACGTTGGATAAATTTGGGATAAAAAATTCCTGTTTCACAATTTCTTCTGTTTTTCCTACTGAGAAATGACCATTTTCGTGAATCAATTTAATTAGTTCAGCTTGCATTGCTTTAGGGGTTACAATTAATTCTCGACCATTTAAGTACTTGTAGAGTATACCATTTCGCTCAAAAAATTCTTCTGATTCTTGTTTCTCTAGAAGTGATTTAAATGTTTGGATGTTGTCATCTTCTTCTTGTGCTTTTTTAAGCTTTGATGTTAATGTATCATTGCATACCATCATTACGGGATATCGGCTAAGAGCATCAACGTGCTTCATACGACTTCCAGCTCTGTGCTCTATTTCATAATCGAATTCTTCTAATTGAAACGCCCATCTGGCTATGCGAGTAATTAGCTCCTTTTTTTGCATAGTCTTCTGAAATGCTGAACAGTCAGTTACTATTTTAAAGTGTTGTCCTAAAAGATAAACACGAAACTTCTTTAATGCGTTGATAATTGCTAGTACCTCTAATTCGTAGCTGTCATACTTTTCTTCTGCTGTATTTTTCTTTTTCGACATGTAGTAAACGGGATGTAACTTTCCATCTTCTGCTTCTTGTAACAAAATTGCGCCGTACCCTTGTTTACAGGCGTCTGTATGCAGTTCTGTTTTTCTTCCATACTTGTAAAGGTGCAAGATTGGGCCTTCGAACAGGATTTTCTTCAATTTTTCAAATGCTTCTTTTTGTTGAATCCCGAAAACAAAGAGGTTTTCTTTTCTTGTTAAATCGCTAAGTGGTTTAGATATCTTTGAATAATCCTTAATGTACTTGCGGAAATGCCCAGTTAAACCAAGAAAACTTTGTACTTGTTTTATTGTTGTTGGTTCTGGAAATTTTCGGACAGCTAGTGTCTTCGTGGGAGATGGTTTAATAGTTCCGCTTTCTACAATGTGACCTAGAAATTCAATTTTCTTTTTTAAGAATTGGCACTTCTTGAACTTAATTTCTAATCCGTATTTCTTTGCGACTTCAAAAATAATTTTAAGTTTTTCGAGACCTTCCTGTTCGTTTTTCGCTGGAATGACGAGATCTAAATAACTGATTACAATTCCTTTCCGAGTAAGATCTCTAAATATACTTGATACGTAGCGTTGGAAAACTCCTGGACTTGTGCTTAGTCCGAAAGGAACTTTGTTGAATTCAAATTGTCCATCTGGGACGATAAAGGATGTATACTTTCTGCAATCTTCGTCAACATCGACGTGAAAGAAACCATTGCGTAAATCTAATGTAGAATATACCTTTGCTTCTTGCAAAGTGTCTAAAACATCTTCGATGATAGGTAACGGAAATTTATCTTTCACAAGCTTCTGATTCAATTTTCTGTAGTCAATGCACATTCTCGAAGATCCATCTTTCTTTTTTACCATTACGATTGGACTTGCATATTCCGCAGAACTCGGACGTATAATGCCTTCGTTGAGCCATTCTTCTATCTGTTTGTTTACTTCTTGTCTTTCTGTGAAAGCTAGTCGACGAGGAGGTTGACAGACTGGTTCTTCGTCTTTTAAAATAATTCTCATTGTGACGTCAGTAGATGCTGTTTTTTCTGGCTTGTAGTCTTGAATTAACTTTTCAAGTTCCTTCTTGATTTGACGATTTTCAACATGACGTAGGTCTAGTTCTCCTTTAAGATTTTCAGCAGATATTTGCATAAGCTCTGTGCATGATTCTCATATTTGTTGAATTTAACTCTTTTAGTAAAATTTATCGATGCTTGTTCCAAAAGATCTGATCCAATAACTGCTTCAAATTTTAATTTATCAGTCGGCACAACATGCCAAGTTAACGAGTAATTTTCATCATCTATTTTGAACTTATGTTCAAAGGAACCGATAGTTGTCACTTGTGCCTCACCAATACCTGTGAGAAGCATCTTGTTCTTCGATAATTTTGTTGGATCCATTATTCTTCTGCTCGTATTTTCTCGAAGCAAACTTACGGTACTACCACTGTCTATCAGCGCCGTGATTTTCACCTTTGCAAAAATATCTCTTTAGTACGTAAACTTTCCTTAACGATGAGTGTGCAAGTTTCTTTTGGAGGTTCTTTGAATTTCTGCGATTTTGAATAGTTCGTCTGAGCATATATGCTTGGAAGCATTGTGATTTGAGTGTTTCTCGTAACTTTTGTTGTAATACCCTTTCTGCGCGCTGTCTTGATATCTTTGAACAGATTCGTACTTGGTGACAGGGGCTTCGTAATGTTTGTTGTAATTCGTTGACGCTGGAAACTTCTTATCTTTCCTGTTATACTCGAATTTTCCTGGTGCTTCGTACCTGCGATTCTTTTCTGTGAATCTGAATTCTTGTTTCTTCACAAATGGACTGCTAGATTTTTGTTTCAGAGTCCTTTTAAAGTCTTCGAATTCTTCTAGTTTTTCTGCTAGTTGAACAGGGGAGTTCATATTTGCCCATTCATCAAGATAATATTCTTTAAATTCAAAAGGAGTTTTCGTTTGAGTTGATCTGTTATGATTAGATCTGATAACTTTTTGAAAGTATCTATCTTCAATCCATCTATCCATCCGTTGAAGTAAGTGTTTAACTCATGGTAAAAATCAATCCATGTTCTTCCAGGTGCTTTTTGGTGAGTGACAAATAGTTGTCAAAACTTTTCTGGAGTTAGTTTAAAGCGTTTCAGCAGTAAATAGTTAACGTGTTCGTAAAAGTTAGCTTTATCGTCAGGCTCTCTCGCTATGATGTGAGATACTTCCGTCGGTAACAAGCCTAACAGATGAGAAACCCAGTTTTTTTGTATCAATATTCAGTCTCTGCGCATGACGTTCAAATAATTTTAGATAAAGACTGATGTCTTCTTTCAAATCAAAACGATGTATAAACTTTGAAATTTCTCTGACGAGAAATTTAGTATCACTTTCTTTGGATGTATCAGCGCCTACCTTGGATTGTGTTTGGATTCTTAACTTTTCCAACTCAAACTCATATTTGCGTTTTTGCTCATCTAACCTCAATTGTTCGAAGCGTAATTTTTCTTCTCGTTCTTCAATGCGTAATTTTTCTTTTGCTCTTCAATGCGTAAATTTTCTTCTCTGGCTTTGCGATCCTCAACAATCGTTGAATGTATGTTTTTGGTCAGTTCTTCGTCATAATCTTCACTACCAATAATTAGATCTTTGAGTGTGGCGATGGTCATCGATTTATCGAATTTTAAATTTAATTCCGTGGCTAAGACAAATAAATCTTCGCGTCGACCTTTGCCAAGATACGCCATTTTAAAATTTAAATTTAAGTTTAGATAGTAACCAAAGGAATAAACAAAATTGTTACGCGTTCAAACAAAAACAATAATGTTGCTATTGGCAATTCTCGTTTGCATTTACAAAAAAATCTCAAGTTAAAATGATATTGCATCAAAATACACTAAATATACATTGAAATATTCAAATTCTATTCATTTAGAAATATTTTAAACCAGTAATGTATAAAGACAACAGTGCGAGCTAAAATACGTAATGCTTAATTTAAAGCAGTCAAATCATTAATTTCAACTAAAAAAACAAAACCTTTTTTTTTTTTTTTTAATATTTTTTTAAACCATTTGATATATCAGTTATCTCATTTCGTTATAACAAATGCAAAAAGAATTTGAAAGAAAAAATAAACTAATATAAATCTTGTTTAGAAACTGTGATTAAATTTATTGTGATATGAAAAAGTTAATCATTTAGAGTTCTTTGCTGAAAAAAAAGCAAACAATTAGAAGTTATTCAATTAAGAAAAAAATCTCATATATATTTTTTATTACACTAATAAAAATAAAAATCTTTTTTAAGATCTCATCAGCAAATTTTAAGGATAAACACATGTTTCAGCATAATAATTCTGTCAAAAATGAACTCAAAATACTTATATATTGAATGATATTATGCATCATTTAAAATAAGATTATACATGATCTTTCATCAATTCTAAAAAACATAGCATATTTCTTTCAAAATATATTTCTCGAATACTCATAAAAAATAATTTATTACTAAACAGCTGCAAGAGAAATGTTAAACTATATGAGTCATTGAAATTACGATTGCAACCAAATAGAAATGTTTAGGAATGGGAAGACATTAATCTCTTAGTTCAAGGTCGATGACATAACCATAGAAATGAAAACTTTTCGCACATACATGAAATTAATTCAATGCGATTCGTTAATAAATGAGATACAAATAAAACTTGCATATTGCGTACGACTTTCTTAATATTTTAAAAGATATACTTGTAGAAAATTTTAATTGATACGATTTCTATACACATAGAAAAAATAGTATTTCAGAAAAACACGCATCATATTTAAAAATATAAATTACTTCATGAAATCGACTACAACAATTTTTTCATAATCAAATTAACGGTGACTCACGTATTCTTTTAGATTTTTTTCCTTTTGAAGAACAATATAAAAAGTACCTGATACAGTTGACGACGTGTGATTAATTACTTGAAAAACAAACTTCAAAGGCTCCTGGATGTGTTCACTGGGCTTGTGAAACTCTTGTAGTTGTTGTACACGGCAGAAAATAACTTCTCGTTTTATTCACCTAAATGTTAGTATGTTATGAGAGGCAATCCGCATTTTCGATTCAGTCCGCTTGTAAATTAGGCTTGCAGCCAAAAATGGGTTTTTTTTTTAAAGAAGAGAGTTAGAAGGTTATCAACTTATTATTTAGAGAAGATTTTCGAAATCAAATCCCAGGCGATCCCCCAATTATTTCTGTGGGAGTCCGAATAAATCTTCAAATAAAAATCGGACTCTTCAGAAGGCGGGATTTTAGATTGGCGAGGTGGTTTGTCTAGGGGTAAGTATTTAAGGGTGAGTGATGAATTATTAATTGAATCTAAGTCATTTAAACACAAATACTTCAAAGTAAAAGAGAATTTATTTAAAGTTAAAGGGAAATATTTACAAAAGGGGATATTTACAAAGAGAAAAAGAAATGCAGGAATTAGGTTAATTAAAAGTTGAGTTATACCTTTAGAAGACGGGGAAATAAACCTTTCTCATTCTTGGATGTTAGGACTGGTGGTGCCGCGCTGGGCGCGGAAATGCGGTAAAGACGCGACGTGTTGAACTAGCAGTGGTTAGTTGGCCTCTGCCGAAAAATTATTCAAGCCGGAGCTACGAAAGCTCACTAGATGGCGCTGCTTCGGAATGCAGTAATAAATAAAATTGAGATTTATAGTCCTCTGAAAAGGATATGACTCAACCTTTTTACAAATGTTTCAAAGGGAAAATCCTACATATATATTACATCGATATTAGTATGAGAAAATAAGTTTTCTGAAAATTATACATCATAATACAATGTGGAATCTCAACTTAATTAAAAAAAATAAGATTAGAACACAGTGCTTCTCAAACTTTCAATACTTTCGACCCAATTTTCAATCATAATTTTCATCGCGTCCCCCTCCATACAATAACAATGCATTGATTTCAAAATTAACGCACTGAAAGCTACATGCTAAAGCTACAATACGACTTTAATTATAAATCGTACAAATTATCAAGATAAACATTAAATTTTGTGTATATTTTGTATATGATAACCCCATGGGAGTCACTAGTAACTATTAATCTTGTTCTTAACTTAGTATTGATAAATTAATTATCAAATATATTACACAGTACCGATGCATTTAAGGTATCCGACCACGTTCGGAACCGTGATTTTAAAAAAGCGCACAAATGGATAATTTTCATCATATTTAGTGTCACTCAGGCTAGAATACATGCATACAATTAATTTAAGGACATTTCGGCAATTTTTTTTTAAATATAATATTTTGGCAAAAAATTAACTTAGAATAATCTTTTTTCCAAACGTTCTTCTTTTGTGAAATATGGTTCAATTATAATAATAATTTGCCTGTATATAGCTCAGATCAGTAGCGCACACAGAAATTTTTCAAGGGGGTGTCCGGGGTTGAAAGTTTACCATTCTTGTATCATGCTCCTTTTGATTTTATCGATTTTAGGGCACAAAACACAGTAAAAAACTAATTATTGAATAAATAATTAGCATTAATTAATAAAATTAATCATTAATAATAAATACTTAATTAAATTTTACGTACTATAGATTTAGAATTATAATCAATCGGGAAAAAATCAAGGGCTTTGGGGGGGGGGAGTCCGGACCCCCAGGACCCTCCTTGTGTGCGCCACTGGCTCAGACCTCTCTACAGAGGCTTAACTAGAATTTTTGAAAAATTCACATTATTTTCAGAGTTTCCATCAATTGAAATAATTATTGGCGTTTTTTTCTTAAAATTGCTCCCCTTTGTTGTCGTAAAATATGAATAAACCCATTCTAAGTTATATATTCCAAAAATTCTAGTTGAGCCTCTGAACAGAGGTCTGAGCTATATACAGGCAAAATATTATTCTAATAGAAGCATTTTTCACAAAAGGAGAACATTTGGAAAAAAGATTATTCTAAGTTAATTTTTTGCCAAAATATTGAATTTAAATACATTTTTTTTGTCAAAATGTCCTTAAAACAATTTTATGCGTAAATTCTAATCTAAGTGACACTAAATATCCTGAAAATTATCCATTTATGCGCTTTTGCAAAATCACGGTTCCGAACGTAGTCGGATACCTTAAATAGTATATTATATCAATGTAAAAGTGTATTTTACTTTTTAATTATGTCAGAATGTATTTCGCTTTGCTTCCTCTCAGTAACTTTGCAATTATTTTAAATTTTTTATTTTTGACTTTTTGATATGCTCACACCCCCTTGTAAGGTTATCACGCCTCCAATAGTTTGAGAAACGCTGGACTAGAAGAAGTAAAGTTAGACAGAGTTAGAAAAAATATAGAAAAAGCTAAACGAAAAATAAAGATTTAAAATGAATGAAATCCAAAACAACAACTTAAACTTCGATGGATTGTTTGTGTTCGTACCTTAACCCCTTCATATTCCTAAAATACAAGAAAGGTAGAATTTTTGTGTCTTTTCACTGTTCATTTTTAATTGGGGTATTAGAGTTCTGTGTGCTATAGAAATATAGTCATTGAAGGCCATATGAGGTATGTTGCTGAAGGGCCGAACTTCAGCGCAATCTCTAAATAATTCATGAAATAATTTCGAAAATATTTCTTTTCGCTTCAAACGCGAAGAAATCCATCTTAATTTTTAAAAAAGAAAGTAAATAATGTTAAACAAAATAAAATATTTAAAAGAATAGACTTATATTTGTGGAGAAAATCATTTAGCCTGTGATTGCTTAAAAAATATCCCAATTTAAAAAAAAGAAAGATTAAATTCGTACAATGCATTATTTAAAACTGCAAATTGATCTTGAGCCTTTAAAACATGCAATTGCTTATGCATGTTATTCGTTGTATCTGAAATATAATCAAGATACGAAAATATACATACAAGAAATTTTTTTCACTTAAACTATAATAAAATCTAAAACAATTTACTTTATTTGTTTTGCACATATTGCGTAGTGCTCAAGGAGTCGCAGAAAATTTTGTACAAAAAATGGTGTCACCACCCCGAAAAGTTTAACAGCTCCTGTTTTAAATGTTGAAAAGATCATAGAGTAGGGAAAAGGGAAAGAAATATCTTATGTTGAGAGTGGCTCGGATAATTTAAACATTGATTCGAATCATAGTAATTTGGTAGATTAACAGAATTGGGTGTTTCTCTTGAAAAGGTTCGCATTTAATTAAAATTATATAAAGGTAATCATATATTAATTGTTGGATTATTTGATGATAAAGATAAAATTCTTGATGAATCCGTTATGCAATTATTTTTACCGCGTTGCAAACTAGAAAGTGTTTTGAAGCTAGCCCATGAGTAAATTTTTGGGGGGCAATTGAGCGGATAAGAAAGCAAATCAGAATGTGAAATATGATGTAATTAGAAACCTACATCACCTATTGTCCGTCATCATCTCCCATTTGAGGTAGAAAGTATTAATGTTATCGAATTCCTTCAAGCTCCATCCACTGGGACAGGGATGGCGAACCATTGGCACGCGGCACAATAGTTTGGGCACGCTACCGATTAAAACGCTTTGCATTTTAGTTTAGAAACTGTATTATTAAAAAGACCCCCAAGCTTGAAAATCTATTTCAAAGATTAAGATGTTTGTGAGAAACCAGACAAAAAATAGTTATTGAAAAATTTATTTCCCTGACTCTTCAATCAATGAATTTTCAGTGAAACTTTCTCAGTTTAAAGAATTATCAGAAACGCTCAAGTTTATTTTCTACCCTGATGAGAAATCATTTGATAAACTGAACTTGCCCCAATTTAATTAGTTGGACATTGAAGAATTTGAAATGCAACTTAGTGATTTATAGTCTAGTTTAATATGTATTTCAAAACGTATTGAAACAAGGAAAAAGTTCGAATTGATTCAAACAAAAAGATTAACAAGCAATGTAAGTAAAAATGCCAATAACGAAATTTTAGAAACATTAAACTCGATTCCAGATACATTTAACTGTTTGAAGAAGTAGGCTCATGCTATTTTAACCAGATTTTCATCGACCTATGCTACCTATTATTTTCAGGGATGGATAACATTAAAGACTCGCTTAGAAACCATTTGGCAGATGACTCCAATTCAGCATGCATTCTGCTAAAAGTAACATCTTACACTCCTGATATAAGTTATTTGTCATCGATAATCTGCAACAACAGAAGTCACATACACTAATGTTCTTAAATTTAATTACACATATAACTGAAACAATTTCTCTTATATAGAGCAAAATGCATTTTTTCGTAGTAAATAAAAAGTGTTGTGTTTTTAGTATTTTGCTTCATTATTTTCCCAATAATCATAGTCAAAATTATTTGACGGCACGTGAACACCTTATTAAGCATTTCTTTAGAAAAAGTGGCACGTTATTTCAAAAAGGTTCGCCACCCCTGCACTAGGAGAACATACATATATTCTTCGTATAATGGATCGGAACATATGTTCGTATGATGGAGAAACACCACTCGGAACGCTTACAACCAAACTGCATTTGACGTTTTATTACAAGCATTTTCAAGAACTGGAATTCTGAATATGCTTGTCATTGACCAAGCCACGGATTTTATATCAGTCGACATTAACTCAAGACTTTATAAAAATGATTGAATTTTTCCTTAGGCCAGCGTTTCTCAAACTTGGGGCGTGCCCCCCTGGGGGCGTGATAACTCTACGAGGGGGTGCGAGCATATTGAAAAATCGAAAGCAAAAGATTATTTAAAAAATTAATTTACTGAAAGTAAACAAACAAAATTCTTTCTCTCTGACATAATAAAATATAAAATATACATTTACACTGGTACAATAAAATATACATTTACACTGATATAATACACTTATAAATGTATTTTATAATTAATTTAACAATACTATAAGTTAAGAACAAATTTAATAATTATCAGTGACCCCATGGCCTTGTATTAACATTTATCTTGATAATTTGTACGGTTTATAATTAATTCCTTAACTGCCGATTAAAAGTTACGCGATTCACTCCCCCATGCCACCGTTTTCCATGCAGACGCGAGAGTATTTTGATGGGGGTATATTCCATAGGGGTAGTAGGAGGAGAAAACTAATAAATAAGTAAATCCTTCTCAAACACTGTCAAGATTCTTTTATTGTATTACAAAGCCTTCGGAATAATTTTATGGATAGCACTGCTCAGAAAAGATCGTACATCGGAAAGACGTATATATACGTCCAGAAAATTAATAATTCGGCTGAACGAGATGTTTATATACGTTGGTGGCACATAAGAGGTAAAAGTCGTATACATTGCAGCTTTAGTATAGAATTATTGAATTCAATACATGGTTATTGTATGGTGGGGGGTGCGATGAAAATGATGATCAAATAGTGGGTCACGTATATTGAAAGTTTGAGAAGCACTGCCTTAGACTTTATTGTTTTGGCTATCCGGCCAACAATGGTTTAGTTAAGAAATGGAACAGGGTATTGAAGGACATGCTTCATCACCTTATTCACAGAACCAAAAAAGTACGGTAAGAAATTACCTTTTTTATTATTAGGAGTCGTGAAGTATCAAACACTACCACTAGTATATAAACGTTTATATAGCAGAAAACCCCAGGGCCGTTACCCAAACTTAAATTTTATTCTATGCATGGAACACTTTTTCCAGCCAGAGGTTGCTGCTTATCTTCAAGAAATGAAACTAAAATGGAAAAGACTACTGATAGCCCATCATTGACTACGTTTCAAAAACAAAGACGTACGGTTATTACTTTAGTAAGAGGTCATCTGTAAGAAATTTCACCATCGGAGAACGAAATGTGTGTTTGCTGACACCTAATTCAAATAATGAGATCTACATTAGATGGAATTGACCAAGGTAACTAGTTCACCCTCTAACATTTATACGCAGGCTAATAGAATTGTTTATGTGAATAAGATTAGGAAGTATCGTCCCACATCTAGTTTATCGAAATCCATATCTGAAAAGATTATATATATATGAAACTGATTTAAAATGGGGAACTACATTTTTTTTAAAAAAAATTCATCCATATTGAGTTGGCTATTTTCTCCAGTAGAATTCCCAGTCAAATTTGGAATTGCAAAAAAGTCACTTTGAATTGAAAATTTGGAAGAATCAAAATAAGTGGCCACAGTGCATATAATTTTATAATTTTCTGACTTTTAACATTAATGTCATCAAATGCTATTCAGAACAACTTTGTTTCATATGTTCTTAAATTATATATATATATACAGTTGGACTTCTGTTTGACGAAGTCACTAAATACCTAAAAAAAGTTCGTTATATGGAGGTTCACTTTTGAATATACTTCATGAACCACATAAATTAAATTTTAAGTTCGTAAACACTATATATATAAAAAAAAAGAGACTATTCATACATTTTTGTACATTAATCTATATAAATATCTATATATCTATCTATCTATCTATCTATAAATCTATCTATATCTATATATATATATATTTAATATATTTTAACTATAAAAAAAAGTGAGGACAGAACCTATAAAAGGAAGATCGGTTTGTCACCTTAGTATCAAGAACTTTTTGTAAAAAACAGTTTTATTCAGCGAATAATCGATGTATCGTTTTGCTGAGACAAATCTACGAAAAGTGCCCAGAATTTTAATTGAATTGTATACTTAGTTTAAGAACTGCTAAATAACCCTTTTTTTAGTTTATGTTTTCGATTACAAAGTAAATCGTTTGAGCATGGATACGAGACCATAAAAATTAATGGAATTGTTATGTTTGGAATATCTTTTCTGAGGAAAATTAATAAGCTGTGTTTAATATAAGATTGGAATATGTTATCGAAAATAAATGTTAAATGGTAAATAGGATACTTTATTTTAGATATAAATTAATTATCACTACACCTCCCAATTTTAAGAAGTCACTGACGTGAATTTGCACTCTTACAAACTTAATCAATTTTAAATGTAATAATAAAAGGAATAATAAAATCAAAATACAATAAAAATAAACGAAACCATAACAATAAATAAATTAATAATAAGGGAAGCCTGTGGGTCAGGGTATGTGGAGTTTAATTATATTGATGGGTTACTTTTTTAAAAAAATTTTTGTCCATGGAACTTTACTTGAGTTATTACTAATTTCACATTTTAAGAAGCACAGTACCTTTAAACGGTAAAAAAAAACCATGTTTCAAAAATGTTTTTAAAAATTAATACAGACTGTTAGGAGCATTTTAAAACAAACCACGTCAAAATCGGACCAAAATTACGGTAATAGCAATAAAAAATGTCAAACGTCAGCACTGGGGATTGTCCATTTAAATCCAATGTAAACAAACCATGTTCGTTAGTTTCGGTTTTGAAATTGATGGTGTTACTGAAATTAATTTCTCCCCAGTTGTTGCTAACTTTTAATTTTATCTATTTTTAATTAGAGAAGAGGAAGTTTGCTACTCAGCACTGCCCTAGTTCCAAGTATTGTGTGTTTGTTTACATTTGTATTTCATACTGTTTACTGCTGCTTTATTGAGTGTTATCTCGTTAGTATCGTAATTCATAAACTTTTTAAATTTTTGTTGATTGGAGTTTTTTTTGCATCTTACGTAGAAAAAATATCTAGTGACTATCGCCGCCGAAAACGAAAGCGTTTTCATGCGAACCGATACACTCGCAAAGTATCAGATACGCTTGATTGTTGACTGCATATCTGCTTCAGCTAAGAAATTGTGCAAAGAAAATTATCTTGACAAGGAAGTAAGAAATTCCAATCAATCTAATGGACATAGATTGATAAACATTGATATTTTATTATCTGAACTATCTAAATATTTAATATGTCCTAACTGCAATACTAAAGCAGTTATGAAAGAAAAGATTTTGTTTGGATTGGTGTCTGAGTTTTATGTTGAATGCTACTCATGCAGTACATTGACCACTTTTAAAAGTTCCTCAGTTATTGCTTCAAGTAAGGACTATGAAGTAAATACGCTAATAACCTATGCTATGTGCACAGTAGGACTAGGTTTTTGTGGAATAAAGAATTTTTTCACAGCAATGGATTTGCCACCACCAGTATCACAAAAGTCATACGAAAGGATACTGCGAAAAATAAATTTCCAGTCGTGAAGTAGCAGACGACTCCATGAAAAATGCTGCGAAAGAAGAAGTATCAGCTTCTGGAAGTAACGAAGTTTGTGCCAGTGGTGACGGTACGTGGAGAACACGTGGACACACTTCACGTATTGGTGTGCGTAGTATCATTGGATATGTTACAGGGAAAGTGATTGATGTTGCTGTTCTCTCTTCATATTGTAAAGGATGTGAAAAATGGCGAGGTCCAAAATCTGGACATTCATATGAAGAGTGGAAATTGAAGCATCAACCACACTGTGTAAAGAACCATATGGGTTCTTCCAGTAAAATGGAAGTAGACGGATATTTCAAAGATCGGTGCCACAATGAAATGCGAAATATATTAAGTATATCGGTGAAGGGGACACAAAAACCTTCCCAGAGCTTCAAAGGACAGCACCATATTCTATCGGAAAAAGTTGAATGTGTTGGCCACATACAAAAGCGTATGGGTTCTAGACTGCGAAAATTAAAAACAATGAATCGTGGCAAAATATTATCAGACGGTAAGAGTATCAGCGGTAAAAATCGTCTGACTGATAAGTTCATTGATACAATTACCACCTATTATGGCAATGATATTAGACAGAATAACAGCTCCATTAGTGATATGCGTCTGGCCATATGGGCAATTTATTGTCATTATAGGTCCGCTGATGAGGAACCTATGCATCACTTCTGCCCAATTGGTGATACTAGCACAAATAGTGCTTCTTTATTCAAACATAAAAATATTGTGCCAATTGCCATAATGAATGAAATAAAGCCTATAATAGCAGAACTATCTGCACCAAAATTGCTGAAAAAACGTGTGAGGGGTAAAACACAAAACGCTAATGAGTCGTTCAACTCGACTGTTTAGAAGTACTGCCCCAAAACTTCTGGGTCATCTAAAAATATTGAAAACATAGCAGTAAATGAGGCTATTGTGATGTTTAATAAGAGAATGACGGGACGTATAAGGATAATGAAAGCTCTTGGCTTTAAAATAGGACATTTTACTGTTACCTCTGCCTTTAAGGCCAATTATGCACACATAAAAAATGCCGAAATTAAATCAAAATCATATACATTAGAGGCCCGTAGGGCTAGCAGAATGAGAATAAAAAAGCCTCAGATGAGCATTTTGCAGAACTAGAAGGTCCTACATATGAAGCAGGATCATTTTAAATAATATGTATTAAGTTTTATTTGAAATATTGAAATGTCAATCTTTAAACTTGATTTTCTCAGTTTTAATTTTTCACACTTTCCCGCAAGATTGTAAAAAAAGTTCTTACTCCAGAGCTACAAAAATTGGCATGCATATTCTAGTCATAGATCTTTATTCTGTATGCCATAATTATGTTTTATGGTTTAATACATTTTGATTTGCTACTGTATAAAAATTGAAATGCAATTGTATAAAAATTGAAATTTTTTTAAAAAATATTTTTTATGAATTTTTTAATTCTTATAAAAATATTAAAAAAAATATAAGATACTTTTCAATTAAGTGGTATACAGAATAAAGGTTACATTTAGCTTCAATTTAATGCAAAAATTGAGATTCTAAAGTGTATAATTTAAAAGTTAACTTGCGGGAACAGGAGGAAAGTAATATTTTTTAAATTTGGTATACATATTTATCTTCTTTTTAAAAATTTTGTATTTATTAAACAACAAAATTGCTCTAGTTTTCTTAAAGTTTATACATTGTTATAGATAATATATAAAATTCAGATTAAAATTAGCAAAATTTGTTAACTTATGATGAATCGTAACATGTATATGACAACGAACAATTTTTTTTCTCGCTAGGTACTATGCTCCCAGCGGGTAATAATGGTTTGATTTACACGTTAAACTTATTCATGTGTTCGTGATCTGTGAGAAGTAGTCAATAATTGAGTGACATTGTTATGTCTTAAGAAATGTTTACATTTTGAAGAGGTGAACGCAGCATTTCTATCACTTAAAATTTTTTCCGGTACATGATTTTGTAAAATTTGCTTTAAACAATAATATATCTGCTGTTGTATTTTTTTTATGGAAAAGTTCAAACATACCTGGTGGCATGATCAATAATAATGTGCAAATATTTCTTAAGGCTACACAGTACCCTTTTTGAAAAAAATTTTTGGAGACAATAACAGTATAAAAATAATTTATTATTTTTATATTTAGATTCTATTATTAGTCTATTATAAGTAAAAAGTCAGTTTAACCAGCCACTATTTGGAATTTTTGAAGTTTTTCAAACTCTTATGAAATATACACAATTTTTAAAATTTTTTAGTTGTTTTAAGTGATTTATGTTTCTTGAATTATTGTGAACAAAGGCTTGTATGGATTTGAAAATCTGTTCCCTTGTAGATTTTTAATAATTATTTTATTGCTAAAACTGGAAAAAACATGAAATTTTTAAAAAAATTAACTTAAGCATTTTTTAAAAAAACTAGAGATCTCAGACTTAAATCCATACTAATTTTTACAGAACATCAGAACATACGTTTGGGGTGGGATATGTATAAAAATTTAAATAATCTATCTCTTGAGCAGAAAAAAGCCTTAGAAATTAAAAAAACACTTACATCTTCAAAATTAAAAAAAAGTCTGACAAAAACACATTTAAAGTTTGTAAAGGCATAGAAGAAAAACTTTAATGAATTGAAAACTATTCCTAGAGTTTCTCAAGTAATTATGGTATTTATATCAATACACGTTCTATATAATTATATTGGTAGCAATAATTTGATGCTTTTTGCTTAGTGCTACAATTCAGCCAATAATGCTATGCTTTGAGTTTTTATTAGGGTCTTGAATGCAGCAGTAACTTTCTTATTGTACTTTAGATTCAGCGCGAGCTATGCACTTCTGAATGAAATTTTAGGTAATATATCTTTTTCTTGCAATGGTCTTAGAAATTCTTTCCATTATTTTCAATAAGATTTCGACCAGTATTATAAATAGAGAGGGGGAAGGTTGGTTTACCAGAAAAAACTTCTTTTTTAACACCACTTTCATAGTATACATTATTTTATACATAAGCGCTGTCCAATAAAATAGTCAGCAATGTTTGCAATACTGCAACACAAATAATTTTTAGATTCCAATATCTGCTTTTTAGGCTTCATTTACTTTTAGTATCCCACTGATTTCTGTCACTCTCTAGTAGAGAACTATTAAGTAAGTATGTATATACAGTGAAAATAGTTTAATACAAAACTGAGAAGACTGAAATATTTTTTCGTGTTTAAGGTATTTATTATACAAAAAAATAACCACATATTCTACAAAATTAAGAGTATATGTTAATTACGAAGATATGTATATATGCATATATTTAATAAAAATGAATGAAACAAAACAATCACAAGAACTTAATGAAGTGCATAACAAAATTTAGTAGTACTAAAATTTTTACAGATTTCCGTTTCAGTTTTCTGTTTTTAATCACCTTAAGAAACTTCATCTTCATTTTAATCGAAATATAAGTTTGCTTTCCCCCTGGGTGGTTAAAAAACTAAAAATAAATAAAAAAAAACTACACTGATTTCTTCTCACACTACAATGTACTCGCCATCGAATTCCAAAGCCAACTACTGTGAGAGGAGATATTTTTGTGTGGTGCTTGTAGGGGTAGAGGAAAAGTAGCTTGTGATAAACAAAATTGGCTCGTGTCACTGGCTACTCCGAAGGTATTTTAAAGCCAAGTTAGCTTCTTTTCTACAAAACACGTGAAACCACACTCTCTTAAATATCACCTGCTCAGCTGGTGTTTTCCGTAATTTTTTCATTCCACGAGGGGAAATCGTTTCATGTTAAGCGATTTTCATTTCATTTTAAGAGAAACAAAAATGCATAATAGCTTGTCGATACCGTTGTATTATTTCGTGTTAACCGATATTTCGTCTTTAGTATTTTCGCGTCATACGTATTTTACTGTATGTATAATGTATATAGATATATACATAAAGAATACAAGCGTACTCTTCGCTAATTAATTCAAAACTAAGGTAAAACAACAGAACAAAAACAACAACAAGAAAAAAAAACTAGACAAACATTAAACTTACTGTTAATTCTTTCATGGTTTATTACAAACTTTCATGAAGAACTATTTTAAAAATATGAAAAATACTTACCTCCACATACATCTGATTTATCTACATGATGATGGTGTTCTATTGGAAATGCAGATAAACTGCATTACTACTTTTCTATCGTACATAAAATTATAATTTGGTAGTTAAAAATAAGAATACATATATGTAATATCTCCTTAGCGTACATAAATACATGTATATATACAAATATGTATGTTTGTATGTATTAAGAGAGACGACAATTATTTTGTTGTTAGAAAGGGACATCTGCTATATATAAATTCATTAATCGTTCAAATTTATATTTGTGTGTCTGTGGTATAATTTGTGGCTAAATGTGCATTTAAATAAGTCGCTTATCCGGTATAGTGGTTAGCGACGTTGACTGGTGTGCCGTTGGGTCTGGGTTCGAATCCCGGAAAAGACATGGATGTTCGTAAATGTATAGTGCCTTCACGGCATGGGGGTACTTTAAATAGTCGTCGAGCCGCAAGTCCTCTCGTAAGGTTAGTGGAAGGGGAAGAGAGGTGGGATGCACCTGACCACCCCTAGGGTGTTCTCCCTCAAAGTTGGGATTGAATCAAACCGCAACGTACTGTCACCTGCATGGTGCTAGGGCTAACGACAGGCGTAAATTCTAGCCTTTAGTCGTGATGAATTTCGCGGGGCTCGATCTAACTCCGCCAGGCAGGTGGCATTAGTCACAACATTTAAATATTATTTGGCACTTGAAATTGCTTCGTTAAAATATATTTTTTTGTTATTAAAATTTGCTAATAATTTAAACAGTAGACTTCTCAAATACGAGGGGTGATTGAAAAGTAAGGTCTCCAATGGTATAAAATAAGCTTGTGACAAAGTAAAATAATAGCAGATGTATCAGGAGGAGCGTATTGCTCTTACATATTGCAAACTCATTTTTCAGCATAGTCACCTCTATATATTCTCTTTCTATTCATTTCTTCATTCCATCCATGAAGAAAGATTCTGGTCGGATGCGTATCCATTTGCGCAAGGCTGCCTGAGCTTTGGCATCCTGGATTCATAATTATGACCCAGAAAACAAGAGGCAATCCATGGAATATCGTCATCCTGATTCTCCGAGGGTCAAGAAATTCAAAACTTTAATGTCAGCAACAGGAGTCATGGTCACCATCTTTTGGGATACAAGTTATGTGCTCTACACGGAATTACTGACTAAAGGATCGACGGTGAATTCCAATAGATACTGTGCAACTTAACGATCACTCAAGAAACGCATTCTTAGAATCAGACTGGAAAGAAACGTCTTTCTTTTTCATCACAACAATGCCAGACAGCACTGCAATGCACAAACACAGGACATCATGGAGAGACTGAAATTCAAAGCGGTTCCACAACCTCCTTACAGCCCAGATTTGGCACCGTCAAACTTTTGGTTGCTCCCAAGATTAGAGAAGATGTTGAAAGGTCAAAGTTTTTCAATGGATGCAGAAGATCAGGCAGCCATGCGCCAATGGATACACAGCCAACCAGAATCATGAACGGGTTCATCCATTTCTTCATTCCGTTCTTCATGAACGGAATGAAGAAATGGATGAACGATTGATAAAATGTATAGCTGTTGGGGATGACTATGTTGAGAAATGAGTTTACAATGTGTAAGAGTAATACATTTCCTTCATTCTGATACTTCTGTCATTATTTTACCTTGTCGGAAACTTTTTTATACTATTGCAGACCCTACTTATCAATCACCCCTCTTATATCAAATTATCGATGTGCATACATGTAATTTATTCAATTCCTACTAATAGCTTTACTCTCCTCTATATATTTATCTATATATATAAAGGAGAAAAGCGACCCACTCACGGACTGACTGACTCACTGACTAATCACGATATCTCCGGAACTATTGAACCTACAGACTTGAAATTTGGTAGGTAGGTTCCTTTCATGGAGTAGACGTCAGCTAAGAGCGGATTTTGCAAAGTTCGAACCCCAAGGGGGCGTTACGGGGGTTTAAGGGGCGTTATAGATAATTATTTCCATTAATAAACTATTAGATGTACAGTCGGGAAACTTGGTACACAGATTTCTTCCATAAAGTAGAGATTCCTTACATAATGATTTTTACGAAAATCTACCTCCAAGGGGCGTTGAGGGCGCTTAAGTGGCGTTATACATAATTATTTCCATTTTTAACCTATTAGACGTACAGTCTTGAAATTTGGTAAGCGGATTCCTTTCATAGAGTACAGATCCACTACAAAATGGGTTTTGTGAAAATCGACTCCGAAGTGGCGTTGTGGAGAATTAAGGGGCGTTATAGGCAATTAACTCCTTTTTTAAACTATTAGACGTAAAATCTTGAAATTGAGTAAGCAGATTCCATTCATTGAGTAGAGATCCACTATAAGATGGGTTTTGTGGAAATCGTTTCCTAAGTGGCGTTGCGGGGACTTAAGGGGCGTTATAGATATTTATTTCCATTTTTGAACTATTCGACGTACAGTCTTAAAATTTGGTAAGCGAATTCCTTTCATGGTGTAGAGATCCGCTGCAAAATAGTTTTGGGGAAAATTGATCCCCGAGGGTCACTGAGGGGGATTAAGGGGCGTAATAGATAAATATTTCCGCTTTTCAACTGATAGAAACACCTGCTTGAAAATTAAAAGGTATGTTTCGTTCATTGAATACAGTTCCTTTGACAAAGATTTTTGCGAAAACGGACTCCCAAAGGAGTGGGATCGTGAGGGATTAAGGCGTGTTATAGAAAAATTCCTTTTTTTGAATTTAACTCATTTACTTGAAATTTGTTGAGCACTTTTCTTTAGTTGAATAGAGTTGCACTAAGAATGGATTTTGCGGAAATCTACTCCAGGGGGAAGCGGGGAGAGTTATTGGGGCGTATTGATAGACAAAATTCCCGTTTTCAAACTGCTAAGACTACAATAATAAAATTTGGTTTGCATGCTTCTTTTGTTGAATTGAAATCTGCTAAGAGTGCTCTCAACGAGGTATTGATGATAAAAATCCCGTTTTTGCTCTGTTAGATTTAGCCTTGAAATTTAGCACGCATGTTTATTTTATGGAGTAGAGATCCACTAAAAGTTGCTTTGGTGGAAATCCACTTGATTATTAGGTTAAGTGAGCGAAAAAAATCTTTCTCTTTCTATTTTAGATATAAATAGAAATTAGATAGTATAATTTATATTCTTTTTATATCAAGGGGCGAGATTGTAACAGCTAGAAATATATTTTTCAATGCAATCGAATTCTTAATGCTAGATATCAATAATTAATATATATGTAAACAGTATACATATATACAACATCGTGAAATACCCAGTGAAGCGGGTGGGTAACGGCTAGTTTATTTATATATTTAATTTGTTCAAATTTTCAATCGTTAAAAAATACTTTCTATTCATCCAATCAAGTTCAAATAAATTTTTTAAAACTTGTAGTGGATGGCACTTGATGTTAATATAGTTTTTTTCAATAATTAATTAATTAATTAAATTTAATGAAATTAATTATAGGCTTTTGACGCCAACTTAGATTTGTCTCTATTGTTGTATTAATGTAACTGTTAAAACAAAGACAAAAGTTGGCGTCGAAAACCTGCTTTTCAGCCTAACCGGGTATACACTGTTACAACAATGCAGAAAAATCATGCTCTTTTTTCTATTCCTACTATTAATTCCCTTTCTTCCTATGTATATATATGTAATTATTCCCTCTAGTATCCTTTTTATTAACTCTTTGTACTAATATTTAAAATAACTTCAATTCTTTGGTTTAAAAATAACATTGTAATCTTAATCGTAATCGGCTAGTTCAAAATCCCTGTCCCGCCCATTCTATCCAATCAGAACTATTATTACGTAATAATCATGCATTTGAAATGCTGGTATAAAAGCAAAAATCTTCTCTAATCGCTCTCTTTGTCTGCTTGCTTTCATCATGTAATCAGACGGCTGCCGCGCGTTCTGTGTTTGTCTTTGTCGGTGTTTGTGACATGATGTTTGCTTCTTGTTATGTGTAATGCCGTCCCTACTTGATCTCTATGTGTTTCCAGATGTGAACAAACTGAATTATTGATTTACATGAGTGCCTCTTGGATAATACAGTACTCGATCACTCGCCACGTAACACAGGAAAATCACACCACCGGCCACGCCCTATCCTTTGGTTTGCTACAGTAATAACATCCACTCGCAACGTATTACAATTATTTTACCACTCTCCAGAAATATTATAGAAGTATTACATACATACATACATACATACATACATACATACATACATACATACATACATACATACATACATACATACATACATACATATATATATATATATATATATATATATATATATATATATATATATATATATATATATATATATATACTAGCTGGCCCGACTCCGCATTGCTGTGACTTTGTTTTAATACGTTGATTTAACATTATTCTAAGCTATTGAATGCAGTCAAATTAATCTCCGCTTACAATTTAGGAGAATTGAAATTAAGTATAAAACAATATGTTGTTGCACGCCACCATTGGTCAGCAGCGCTAGACCAGGTCCATGATATCGTACACTTTCAGAAAGTCCAACATCAGCAAGGGATCGTCTGCTACATCCTGCTTGGTGAGCCCTAGGCAGTCGAGAATGTTAGTAGGCGTGGCCGGCTCCGAAGAACAGTTCGTGCACATTTCAAAGATCTTGCATCCTTCGGAAAATTTCATTGTCTTGATATGGCCACTTCTCGAAAGCGGGCTAGAAGATTTTGATCCTGTCTTGTAAAACTGTGAGCCAGAGAGCCTCCAGGACGATAACACTGATAGCAATGGTGCTCTGGGGGAGGTAGGTAGTCCATGCGGTCTTATTCTGGTGTTTAGTTCTAGAGAAAATTTCCAAAGAGGTGAGGGGTGCTGACGGCTCTGGTACCTCACAAGCGCCAGCCTTGGACAAAGTGTCCGCAATCTCATTTTCCTCTAGATCTATATATATATGTGAGAGGGAATCAATCCACTGCAGATGAATTTGATGCGATGTGGAAAGTCCTTTTAACTTGGTGAGTATTGACACTCCAACATTATCTCTCACACTTTACCAGTTGGACAAGCGCTGTATTGCACTTCTACTATCAGACAGTATCCAAATCTCTTTTTCATTTGGAAGAGATGCAAGAAAACCAAGGGCCTAATCAATGGCTATTAGCTCACTGCGCTAAACTAAGCAACCGTCTGGATTTCTCCTCTGGATTCTTAAGCTATGGTCTTACAATTTGATGTAAATTCCGCTGCCAGATCAGTAATAATCGTCTCTACTGCTACCGTATAAACCTGAACGGCGTCAATTGGTATATCTCCAATTCTCTTTAGAGCTAGTTGCTTTAGATAGGCAGAAAGATCTGCTTGTTTATTCACGTGTACTGGTCATTCTGGATGGAAGAAGACCCCGTCAAGATCATCCGCTTGGTCAAGACATTGTGACAGGTGATGAGGTTCCACAGCACCAATGGTAAGGTTAAAAGAGAGCATTTACCTGAAGGGACTGTTTTTCCTGAGTTTCTGGTTATTACACCAATCTTTGAAGTAAGCTGAGGTACGATTTCGAGAATCCAGACTTCTGAGTTTGTAGTATTTTGTTAGACATGCACGTCTCCTAAGACTATGGAGTTGTAGGTCCTTCTCAAAAAGTACTATATCTGGGACAAGTATTTTTTAGACCAGTTATGATTCGAGCAGCACTGAGCTAGACCTTTCCAAGTTTCTGAAGATTCGTGGCGGTGGCGCTACAGTAAACTGGAACGCCATGCTCCAAGATGGGCTGATAAGTGAGATGTACGTGTTTCTCAGAGTGCCAACATCTGTTCCCCAATCACGTCCTGAGATATATCTCAAGATCTAGAGCCGTTTTCTTGCCTTAAATACAATATTGTCAATATGTTTGTTTCCCAGAATTCAGGGTCCAATACGAAACCCAAATATTTTGAATGTTTATCAATGGTCAGTGGTTGATTATACAAGAAGATATTAGGTTGGAAATTATATAGCTTTCTATTGGTTGTAAAGAAGCTAACCATATACTTGGTAGGGTTAAAAGTTAGTTTGTGGTCTAGAGCGAAATTCCGAATGTCCTCAAGAACAAAATTAATGTCTCTGTCCAGTTTCGTCAAGTCAGAATCGCACTTCCAAAGAACAATATCACCCACGAATGCGCCGACCTCACATTTCCTCTTGATAATACTCTCAATGCCTGATAAGCAGATCGAGAACAAAGTTAGGCTTATAACTGAACCCTAAGGCACTCTTTGAAAGAACGAAAAACTCCTGCAGAGGGAATTATTAAACTTCACTCTGAAAAGTCTGTTTCTCAAGAAATCGTAAATCCAGGGTAGGGCTTTTCCTCCAATACCAAACATTTTATACAATTTAATAACAAGAAAATTATTCCGAAAAAACCGCCACAGTGTGATTAATAGGTTTCCTATTGTGAGCATCTCTAATTATTTGACAGAAGTAAAGAAGCTGATCTGTAGTACTATGCCCCTCTCTGAAACCGTACTGCTAATATCCGATTTCGGATTCTCGTTCACAATCCTAAAAATCACCATTAAAATACTTTTTCTGCTCCAAGACTTTTGGGGAAAGCTTCTGTCACGGTCTGTGTAATAGATCTTTGTCCAGAATTATCCGACAATGTCTCGGCAATTTCTCTTACCGGATATCAGATTCAGATTGCCTGCCTGAGAATACGCCCGGGAGAGATTTTCGCACTTCAAGGATTGTAAGGAAAGCCTCTAGCAAGGGTGTGTCCAAAATAATGTCGTCCAGTATTAAAAGGCAAAGTTGCGACAATTTCTCATATCGAATATCAGATTCAGATTGCCTGCTTCAAAATACGTCAGAAACCAAGTTTTTGCACTACAATGCTTTTAAGGTAAGCCCCTAGCAAGGGTGTGTCTAAAATACGGTCTTCCGGCATTATCCGGCAAAGTTGTGACAATTTCTCTTATTGGATATGATATTCAGAATGCCCGGCTCAAAATGAGTCAGGGACCAAGCTTTCATACTCCAACACTTTTAAGGTAAGGCCCTGTCAAGGTGTGTGTCTAAAATACGATCTCTCCGGCATTGTCTGGCAAAGTTACGAGTGTTTGTGGTCTTCAAGTCGAAACTCTGATTCGAGGCCTTGAAATACACGAGGCACTATTTTTCATGCACCTTGATCTCCAAAATCCGCTTCCGCAGGTACACACGCATTCTGACATTTTGTGAATGTTCCCGTTTCCCGGATTCTACGCATTTCCGGCAATAAAAACATAATGACGTCATTATTTGAGATAAAAATTATTCTATATTTTAATTTGGATGAAATGACACACAATATGCCAAACTATATCAGGATCGGTTGAGAAGTTTCGGAGTTTATCACGGACAAACACTGTGACACGTAATTTATACATACACATATATATATATATATATATATATATATATATATATATATATATATGTGTGTGTGTGTGTGTGTGTGTGTTTAATAATTCCCTCTAGCATCCTTTTCTCTTTATCTCTTTTTAAAAATATATAAACAAGCTTTAATTCTTTGGTTCAAAACTAATGCTTTAATCTTAATCGTAATCAAATAGTATCCAAAATCCTTGTCCCGCCCGCTTTAATCAATCAGAGCTATTACTGCAAAATAGTCATGCGGTTGTCACTGCCGGTATATAAAGCGAAAATCTTGTGATCTCTCTCTTTGTATTTGTGTTTGTCTTGTAGAATGTCGCTGCTGTCTTAATATTTTTATGCTAATCATTTTCATAAAAAAATTATTAGATACATTCTTACGGTGTTAAATTATATATAAAATGTGAGGAAGCAATATATATTGGAAAGAAGAAATTAAAATTTTTAATGTTAGAAATTTCAATTTTGATAATGAATAACTGCAAATATTTTGCTAATATTTCAATTTTATATTTTGGTATTTTACATATGACACTTAAAAGTTTTAAGTTTATTATAAATTTATAGTCTGTGTGCATGATTCTCAGATCTGGTTTTAAAATGGCAAATAATAAGCAAACCAATTTGGCTGTAATTAGTACTACCCATCAAACCCCTAATGAACCGTATATTATCGCTTTTGATTCAAAAAATGGAATGGGAATAGAAGCTTGGTTAGATTATTTTAATAATGCATGTACACACTTAATAATAAAGATGACAGTTGGAAAATTGTGAACATATCAAAATATCTAAAAGGGTATGCATTAATCCATTACATTAACTCTTGTCTTAATATTTCAAATTTTGGAGAACTTTGTTCTATTTTTGTTGAAAATTTCTTAAAACCTAATGTAAATTTATCAGATTTCTCACAACTCCAACTAAAAAATAACTTAGAGCAATATTTTCATCAAAAACTAAATTGTGATGGACAATTAGGTCTATCTCCTCAACTAATTTTAGAAGGACTTACTGATGGAATGTCCACCATTATTAAACAATTAATGACAGTAAATCCTCCTAACTCACCTACAGAATGGCTCATGGTAGCTACACGCTTAATGAATACACAAGCCTATAAACCTGAACAAAATACTTTTAGACGAAATGTACCCATTCGACCAAGATAAAGTAAATTTGCATCTCAAAATTACCACTCTTTTCGACCCAATTTCCACAATTTTAACAGAATGCTTCCCCAACATCTTGCAAATCATAATGCTTACAACTTTAACAATCGGGGATTTAGGCCCAACCACCAAACACATTTTCATCATGGAATACCACCATATCCATGCAGTACTTATACTCAACAAGGTATTCCCAATGCTTATTATTGGAAGCAACAATGTCCTTTTAATCAACCTCAATTAAGACAAACCCCATTTACTTATGACTCATCCTTGCCTACTAACACTGTTTCTCAGAGCTCGGGGAGAACTCTGTTAGCACTCAACAAATCCAAAATCAGAGATAACATCCCTATACTAAGGACTCTGGCTCAGCATATTGACAAATACAAGTGTCCGGACACATCTCATCATTTCCAAGCTTAGCTAAATTGGACAATCTACCTAAACAAAACAATGTTGTTGTTTTCTGATACCACCTGTCTGACGCAGTCAGATCGAGGCCCACGAAAATCATCGTGGCATGGGCAAGAGGTACGCCTGTCGATGGCCTTGAGCACCATACAGGTGACAGTACGATTTTAGCTGGGCGAAGTTCCCCGAAGGGACGATAGATGGCGACACGACCTCTATCTCCACCTCCACAATTTCTGCATGTAAACTGAAGGGGAGGGAAATATTCTCCAGTCCCTGCGCTCGTGATTAAGCCCACAAGACTACGGACCCACTGATTTAACGAGCACGTACTCCGTGTGTACTTGGAGGGTGTTTGGTGGCATCGGGCATCGAACCCAGGCCTTCCGGTTTGGAGTCCGATGCTCTAACCACTAGGCTACCCACGGCCCATACAAAACAATGTAAATATTGTTATTGACACTGCATTAATTTTATCCTTAATTTCTGCTGATATTGTAAATAAACTTAGATTACCAAAACAAACAATTAGGCCTATACATATTAACCAAGCCCATGGCAATGTTCAACTAAACAAACTATGCGAAGCTTTCTCAACAATTAGAAAGAAAGTAACATAAATCTGTATATAATTAACAGTAGTCAACCTTATATTATTCTAGGACTACCAAAATGTAGCCAATAAAAATTTGTTATTGATTGTGAACATAACCAATTACTACAAAATGGACAAATCATTTGTAAATAATCATAAAAAATTCGCTAAACAAATTTCATTACATATACAGTGAAGAGTCTGAATTACCCCCTTCTTTAATAGTCAAACTCAGATTATTAAGTATACTTTTTAGACAAAGAAGTGTACTATTTTTATTTTTGAAACAAACTTAGATGTTTCCATGATATTTGTCATTGATGATATTTTGATATTTTACACTACAATTATTTTGAATTTTTATTTTTGTTTCCAGTTCATTTCAAGTGTTCATTGTTTTATATAGAGTGTTTTTATGATATAGAGTTTTTTGGTGTGAACATTATTATTCCAGCTACTCAAGAAAACATGAACATTTTTGAACAATACATTTTGATTTTTACTACATTTTTATTACATTTTGAATCTTATGTTTTGAATGTTATTTATGGTACCTATATATATATATATATATATATATATATATATATATATATATATATATATATATATATATTTTACAGCTTAACAGTGTATATTTGTTTTTATATTTTTCTGTTACCTAATTTCTGTGTTGGAGATCATGCTACGTATGTCATTACCGAAAGTGTGATGGAAGTTTTAAAATTAATAATAATTTTATTCAAAATTTTAAATTTAATATCTTTGTAGGATACGTGTGTGTGTCAAGGGCACTGGCAAACACACGTGTCTTACGGAGGGGAAAAATGTAATAATTCCCTCTAGCATCCTTTTCTTTTGAACTCTTTTTAACAATATTTAAACAAGCTTTAATTCTTTGGTTCAAAACTAACGCTTTAATCATAATCGTAATCAACTAGTATCCGAAATCCCTGTCCCGCCCATTTTAACCCATTAGAGCTATTATTAAATAATAGTCACGCGATTGTAACTGCCGGTATATAAAGCGAAAATCTTTCTTTGTCTTTGTGTTCGTTTTGTGGAATATTGCGGCTGCTTGTCGCTTTTGTTATTGTGCCTGCTCACGTGTTCTTATCAGATATCTGTAAAATACAACTGTGAATTGTCCACCTACGTTATGTGTGTGCGAATAAAAAAAGATGAACGTCATCTTTGATGATGTTTTCTGTGAAACTCTGCGTAAGTAAACGAATAAACCAACACCGGCCCAGGATACTATATATATATACCATCTGGCATACCCATTCCTTGCACGAGTGAACTGAAAAATTAAACAACACAGATTGAAGGATGAAGAAGTTTTTAATGAGTTAATTTTACGTGAATTGCAAATTAAATAAAAAAAGCTCCTTCCAAATCTCAGCTAAACAAAAAAACACACCTTTCTTAAATTTTAAATATGTAGATCTAATAGCTGATAAATAGGATTTTTTTTATTTATAACTCCCCGTAACACTCTTGAGGGTCGATTTTTGAAAATGCCTCCCTAAGCTGATCTCTGCTCAGCAAAAGTAACACATTGTTAAAAGCTTTGTGTAATGAACGCTTAAAATAGTGTAAATAATTTTTATCTGAAAGTGTAATACATTAATATTACTTTCTGTTTTATTAATTTTATGTTAAAAATGTAATATTCGCAAGCAACGCCATTTCTTAAATTATAATGGTGATTCAATGAAAAACATAGCGAAATGTTAATGATAGAGTCAAGTTGGCAAATGTCTATCTACTTTCATAGCTCGAGCTTTGTAAGGCCCACCTTGTAGGGGAGCGATGCACGTTAATACTTTATCCACCACATTATGATTTACTGCAGTTTTTTTCATACAATATTTTTTTGAATCACTACTTTGAAAATTAAAATATACATAAGCAAAATACTCCACTTTGGGAAATTTAATCCGTTTGAGCTAATAAATGAATTAAAGATATTCCACTGTAAAATTAAATATATACATCGTTCACTTAAAATAAATAATCAAATCGTTTTCTAAGTTCTTCATTAACATAGAAAAACATAAGACTTAAATTTTCACATAAACTATTTTTTCGAGACAAATATAATAATCTTTGCAATCTGCTGAAAACACCGTCAGCTGAAAACGCAATATCTGCTACACAACTATTCGCCTTCCCCGCTAAAATACTCATCATAGAACCCGTTCTGCCATATATCTTGGAAGAGTGGATTTCAATATCCCTGCTAAGTATTGGTAGAAAATTCCTTCTAAGTTGGTGTGGTGTGGTAGTTAGGAGAAGGGGGTGCCAGTTCAGGTGTCGTCCACGTCACTTGACCATGGTTCAAAATTACGTAGTCCGTCGCCAAAAGCCCTCGTGTAGCTGAACAGTGTGACGTTAATATTCACTAACTCACTCCGAAAAATACAATACAGTAGTTATAATTATTTTTATACTTAAAAATGTACTATCTGCCTATTCAATTAAAATTATAGCATTATAGTTAACTACTAATCACAAACAAATTTTGAAAATTTGTCCAAATGATGTAGTGTGAAAGAGAAAGTTTATTTACTTTAAGTACCAGAACCGATAAAAGCATTTATTTTGAAAAAAGATCAATTTCTTACTAACAAATGTGCATAATAAAATCATAAAAGAACATTCAAATAAAGAGAGATTTATAACAACATCTCCTTTCAAAACTTAGTTTTATTCTGAAATAAAAAAATTAGGGATTATACTGATCACAGGAGTTAATTAGAAGCAAGTGCATTGCGTAGCCAAAACAAAAAGTGTTTCTTCACAAACAAAAGATCGATAAATACTGACGTGGGCTTTTTTTGCAGCGCATGCCAGAATTACTTGCAGATGGCAGAATTTTTTTCTACTTACTTGACAAATATCGTTAGATTTTAGACACTTCACAAAATATCTTTATAAATTATAGCTTATGCTATAAATTATAGCCTATGTGTTATTCTGATGTATAAGCTATATTACTGTAAAATTTCAATAAAATCCATTCAGTTGTTTTTGCATGAAAGACAGCCAAACATCCTCACAAACTTTCACATTTATAATATACATATGTATATATGTATATCCTATTCCAATTTTCAATCGTTAATAAAATACTTTCTATTCATCCATTTAAAGTAGGAATTGACTTAATTTTTTTATATTGCTTGTTTTTTAAGAAAAGACGTGCTAACATAAATGACATATGTTACGGATCAAACACTACTATTCAGTTCCTCAAGATTTACATTGATTTTAAAAATAGATTATGCTTCCCTTTACAGCAGTGTTTCTCAAACTTTCAATACTGGCGGCCCAATTTCAATCATAATTTTTATCGCCCCCCTCCCTCTGCTCAACAATAATGTAATTACTGCAATAAAAATGCACTTTGACGCTAAAGCTACAATGTGATCTCAATTATAAACTGTATAAGTATTAAATTTTGTATATGTTACTTAAGAAAATTACTTAAAATATATATATTGCTTACTTATTTTTATGTTATTTTTCTTTCTCTAATTTTTAAATTGGAACAGATCGCAAAATGATATATTTAGTTAAAGATTTATTTCCTTCAGCATCCATTTCTAAAAGTACAAATGTCATTAGAAAAATAGTCTAGTCTATGTTGCTCCCTATCATATCCATCACATCTGGCATTATCGAGTACGTTTGCGTGAGTCTGGGCAACCTATCGGACGTCTGCGCAAAACATGTAAAAATACTGGTGCTAGTTCGATATCAGGGGTAATAGCGCCAAATTGTTGTTTATGTTCGCCATGATGGACGATAATATTAGAATATGGTTACCTTAATATTTTTATCGTCTGTCGATGTGGTTGCTATGGGGATAACGTATACTAGAAATATCTTTCATTGGTTTTTCCCGCGGTAACCCTATTAATTTCAGACGACTTTAATTGATTTCTGTAAAAATTTAACCATTTTCAGTGTAATTTTTCTATTGTTTGTGTCTTCTATTTAATTCTGTGCTATTTTCGAACATGAATATTTCTAAAATGATTGAGTACTAGAATATTTTTTTCTTAGAAGAATTAGTGTTGTGCTATTATCGCTGTAAATCGTTTATTTTCGTTTTATTTCACGTTTAAATTTATTTTTTTACGTTCTTAGTTCGATGAAATTCATTGATGGAACTTGCAGTTCAAGTTTCATATTGCAAGCTTTCACTTCTTTGTAATTGATATTCTTAATTAATTTTAACAAACACTATGTAATTATATTATTCATAATGTAATAGAAAATAATCATATAATATTCGTTATTTATAATTGTTCTTTTAACATTTATTTATAAATATTAGTACATATTTTGTTATTTATTTATAATTAATATTGTTATTTATTTATAATTAATATTGTTATTTATTTATAATTATTATGTTAATTATTTATAACTATTTTTGCTGTTTATTTACAGTTATTCATATGTTATTTATTTACAGTTATTCATATGTTATTTATTTATAATTATGTAATACGAGTAATCTTATGCATTATTTTTATTTTTTTACAATTCGACGATTATTCTTTTTTATAATTACTATTAAATTATATTATATGATTCTTATTTCTAATAACTGTTATTAAATTGTGCTATATGAATATTATATATAATTACGATAAAATAATATTTTAAGATTGTTTTATATGCTGCTTATAATACTATTATTGGTACATGTTACTTTTTATTACACATTATTGATATTTATTATTTATTGATTGATATAGGTTATTCTCAATCTCTTCCTATATTCTTTATTTAAATTAAATTTCAATGTATTTCAAAACAATTCTTTAAATCTATTGTGTATCATTAAATTATCGCTAGGCCAACATATTGGATTCCATTCCAGCAACAAGAAGCGCTGCTTGGCGATATTACCCCCGATATCAAACTAGTTCCAAAATGCTTTTCCTCGTACAATTCCAGTCAGTTTGGGGTTCGACTCGATACTTCTATAGTTACCGAATCTAGCTTGAATGTACATTTTATAATTTGCACGTTAATTGTAATTCACGGTAATTAAGTATTTATCGGCAGTAGGCTAAAACAAAATAATACATATATTTTTAAGTCGTAAGCAAACAATCGACGATAATAAAGGATCAACAAGTACACAGACGAGCATGGTTCCGAAAATTAAATCAAGGCAATATTCTCAAAAATACTTAAATTTTGGATTTACCATTACTGAAGTAAATGATGAAAAAAAAACACCAGCTCGTTATGTGTTAAAACTTACAAATCTGAAGAACAACATGTGAAAGTTGCTTTTAAAACCATGTAAAATCATTTAGCCATGTTGGCAAAGAATTTTAAAAAGTATTTTCTGGATGAGGACAACTTGGTAGCAAGTTACGAGTGAATTGGGGATCTATTTCAAAATACTTCAGAAGGGCTCTCAACTTCCGAAGAAAAAATCTTCATAGATTTCACATCCAGTGAAAAATTAAAAGGCAATTTTTGTAATAAATCGCTCTTTGAATTTTGGGTAGAGGTGGATGATGAATTTTCTGCACTGAAAACAAAAGCACTTTGTATAATATTACCATTTTCAACATCCTACCTCAGTTAAACCGGATTTTCTGCGGTGGCCTCTTTGAAGACAAAATATAGAGATCTCAGCTAAATATAAAAAAATAACTCAGAGTGTCAATTTCTGATATTAAACCTTCCTTTGAAAAGCTTTGCTCTACAAGACAAGCCCATAGTAGTCACTAACAATTATTAAACTTGTTCTTAATTTAGTATTAAGAATTTTTTTAATACCTTCTTCAGTACTGATACATTAAACGTATACTCGCTGAAGTACCGGCTCTCTCTCTCTTCGCACGAGTTAATTTTTTTAAAAAAATAAAACATTATTCTTGATACAATAGTTGAACTGTAATGACAGTAAAACTGCGTGCACGACATTGTATACAGAAATGTAAAATGATTTTTTTAGATAAATGCTAAAATTGTAAATAGTTTTAAAAGAACTGTAATTTTAAACCTCACAGAATTAGCATTTAGAATTAATGTTAAATAATGAAAAATAATATAAAATTCTGATGAAGAATAATTGTGTGTTACTTTTTAATATTTAAAGCGAGAAGACTTTAAAATGTTTTAACCCGGGAGCAGGCGCGCACACGATACTAACGCTAATGGTAGTGCGGGGAGACTCAGTCACCCCAATCATTTGCTTATAATTATTTTTACTGTACACGATAAAAATCGTAATTCCAGTGAATAATTTAATTAAGAGAAAGTATACATACCGGCTTTCAAGGACTTTTCAATTTTTCTTTGATAATTTGAGAAAAATCCAGTAAAACTGAGCTAAAATGATTCAAAGTGCAAGACCTTAATAAAGGACGCAAATCACAGACACTTTTCACTAATATTACAGGAATGTTATTTGCTGGCAAAGTTGTCATATTTTGTTTAAGTTATTGTAGTTTTAATAGCTTTCATGATCGAGTAAGTGAATATTAACGTCGCACTGTTCAGCTACACGAGGGCTTTTGGAGACGGACCTCGTAATTTTGAACCATGGTCAAGTGACGAGGACGACACTTGAGCTGGCCTCTTTTAACTACCACACCACTCCATCGAGAGGACGTTTCAGCCGTCGACAGATTTAATGTGCATCTCTCCCCTACACGGCGGGTCTTTTGTGGTATTGGGCTCGTGACACCTTTCGTGATCAACCAATAGCAAGTTGAACTTTTTCTTTCTTGTGTCTTTTTGACAAGGCAAACTGAGCCTTGTGGTACACTTATGGATTCATATTTTGGTTGATGGAGTTCTTTAGGAAGCATTTGAAAATTTCCCTTTCGTTTCATGCTCATCACGTTTTTCTATCAAGAATAATATGCATTCTTTCATTCTTTCAGCAGGTTCTTCCTTTGCTTGATCAGTTTCAACTTCCTTCAGTAAAGATCGCAGATACCCCACGCCACTGCTCTCGGGTTAAAAGTGTATTCAGAATAAAAATATGGATGTTCTAAAAAGAATTATGACATTTTTCACTGTGTTTTATATGTTTGAGAAAACTCAAAAATAAATCGTGGCCAAATAATCCTTCAAATTAATCAATCCTTTTCAAAATATCGTAAAACTCTTTATTATTTACAATTTCCCTAAGCAAAAAACAAACACATAAAAGATGGAATGGAACTAATGTCGAACTAACTATACCAGTAAGTTGGAAGGTCAATTAAATGATCAGCAATTATATTATGCTGCCAGGGTGAAAAGTGAATCATGTCTTCCTTTTCTTTCTACAACTAATGTACAGTATTTCAATAATAATTACAGTGAGGAATTTTTATCTTCCTAGAATTTTTTTCAGGGTCTGGGTTTCCTTTTTTCTTTTAACGAGTAATGTTTTAGGTTTAAAAAGAAAACTTAATAAAAAAAATCTCTCATCGAGGAATTACAGCAGATTAAACAAAATGTTTTTTTTTTAAATTTGGTTTTGGGATCAAAGGTAGCTATTTGATGACGGAAAAACGCCAGATGATAAGCATAAATTATATCAGTGTTGTTTTGTATTTTTTTATTATGGAAGAAAGTACTTTGCTTTATTTCTTTCCGGTTATTTTTTTAAATCTTTAACTTTACGATATGCTCGCGCCCCCAAGGGGGTGTATCCCACACTTTGAGAAAACGCTGCTTTACAGATATCCTAAGTTTTATTCGGAACTTCTGACAGCATAAAAGTTCTGATTTGGACCTCACGCCCACTATGAGTGAAATTAGCAAACTATACTAAAGACTGAAGAAGGCTTTATTATATAAAAAAAAGATGAGCCATTATTTGTGTATTAAAGACCTTGATATAGTAATCAAAGCATATTTTTTATTTTATAAAATTTGTTGAAAACGATCCTTCAATTTTTACTGTAATACAGCGTTTATAAAAATATTTATATATAAATAATATTACATGTTGGCTTCAACTCTATATAATTTATTGTACACAAGGCTATTGTAGCTATTGTAACACTTTATCTATCGACAGAGCTTATAAGTAGCTCTCACTTAAAATTACATTGAATAACCATTTTTACGAATATTCTCACGATACTTAGCAGAAATATTCTTTTAAATCCTCTCTTCCAAGATATATGACAACACGGGTTCTATGATGAGTATACTAGCGGGGAAGGCGAATAGTTTTATAGCTGAAATTGCGTTTTCAGCTGACGGCATTTTCAGCGGATTTCGAAGATTGTCTTTTGTGTTCCGAAAAAATAGTTAATGTCAAAAAGTAAGAGTCTTATTTTTTTGTATGTTAATGAAGACCTTAGAAAACGATATGACTATTTATTTTAAGTATACACTGCATATAATTAATTTTACAGTTGGTTATCTTTAATTAATTAGTTAATTCCAACTGATTAAATTTTCCAAAGTTGAGTGTTTTGTTTATGTAGAAGAGACCGGGCAAGATGACTATGTTAGCATTTTTTGTTGTTTATTAATTTATTTTTAAGGATAAAACAATTATTTTTACATGAAGTGCTAGAGTAGTCCTTTGTAGTATTAAATACATTACCATTTAATTTTTAAAATAAGAAAAACGAAGGATAATTTTATTTTTCAGAACCTTAACAACCCCAGTAATGGGGCAAGATGAACACAGAGAAAGGCGGAACAGATTTTATCTTTTGAATGTGTTACATGGTTTAACAAATGATAACTGTGTTTTTGCATCTTACAATGAATCTAACTAAGCGTAATGCATTGTAACGTATTATTGAAGTGTTTGGTTGTGCACCCAATAATAGTCACAAATAAAAACGCCACTATCATAATTGGAACATTCCTCATGCCACTGCTCTTGGCATTTACAGCACTGGAACCCGCCTTCTGTTGGAGGGTCATAATAATCCTCTTCACAATCAGGACATCTTATAACACCATACTTCGAAGTTGATGCAACTGGACTGTTTGGGCTGGATTTTATAGACTTAGGCCTACAGGAACTTAGTTTGAGTTTTTTTACTCCCTTTTTAGCTTCACGATCTTCTCTTCTCTGTTTTTTTAAAGTTTCCTGTTCTTCCTTCTGCTTTTCCTTTTGTTCTTACATTTCTTTGATGGGTGTGCTTGTAAGAATGCTTGAGGTCACTTTTATGTTTTTTATTTTTTTTCTCACTTTGTGCTGCTTTAGGTAATTATTTGTATTAAAAAACACTAACAGGCTTCCTTGGTGCATTGTAATCAACATTTACCACAAGTTCTAGTTCTTCTGGAGGATTTATATGTTGGTTTTCTACTACTAGGGTCTGAAGATTAACACTATTATTCTCAGTTTCTTCGTCAACATTATCAGGGTCAGTAGCTTTTGAAGCACACACACACACAGCGAAGTCATGTTTCTCTAAACACAAGAGGATTATGAGCCTCAATCCCACATTTTTAAACCCTTTAACGACATTTCCAACTGTAGCTGCTCTGAAGTAAGCGGTGCTCAAACGCTCTCCAATATTTTTGTCTATGTAAGTTTGTCCTGAATGAGTGACCATAAAGTTGTTAGCGGATAGCAAAAATGTCTTCCTCTGGTCGCCCCCTTTCAAACGACACATTTCCCGATCCGATGCACCCCTTAGCCCAGAAGAGATAGAAGCGCAAGGTCAAGCTGACGAAAACACAGACAAACAAGTGTTATAGGATTTAATAGAATAGACAACATAATTAGTTTAATAAATTCCGGGGCAAGATGACGAGCTCGTCATCTTGCCCCGGACTGCCTGTTTAAAAATATTCGTTTCCATTTCCATGAAGGAAGTCGATTAATTGACATTTATTCGTGGTAATATGTAGTATATAAACTAAGTTACTCATAAATATTAAAGAGAAATGATATACCTTGCCTGTATCAGTAGCAGATCTTATTTACACATGCATAAAAGTTATATAAGGGCAGCGGTAAACAATGAAAGCTTACAACTAACACAAAAATGGCGATTTCAGCTTCTTTATACTATTGTTTACGGTTGCCAACTAGTTTCGATAACATTTTTTTGAAATATTGCTGAAAGTTCCTCTTTAAACTCATTTTTTTAAATTCATAACTGAAAACTTGTAAAAATAAGAAGGAAAAAACAATTTTTCAGTATATTTTTGAAAGAAAATGAACAATTTTAGGTTCAAATTAGGCATTTTTTGCACATCACGGCAAACACTGTAAAATAAATTCTAACACATGAAATAAGAAAAACTCTTAGAGTTTTATTCAGAAAACAGTCAGTTACCTATGTTTTGATTTATTATTTTTTTAAATTTTTCAATTTATCACAAAATTGGGGGTCAATAAGTGCACAAAAGGAAAATTTTTCAAAACTTTTGCAATTACCACACAGAAAAACAATCATAAAAATGTAATTATATTGTTTTTCCTTAATCTCCATTTTACAAAATGCATATTATAATAATAAGCAATGATGTAAAATTTCATGCAATTATCTCAAAAATCTTTTGAGATATCATGTTTGCCGTGCGATAAAATATGGAAAAATCTGCTTCGGAGAAAAACGCAGTAACTATTTAAAAGGAAAATTTTAAAAAATTATACTGCTAAAACAGCCTAAAACCTATCTATATTAAAAGAATAAACCTTTTATAAGCACATATCAGTATTATATATTTGTTTCAAATTCTGTTTTTTAAATTTTGTTACCTTGCTTGATTAATTTCTTTTTCCGAAGGTTCAACGTCATTACATAAAGATCACAGAGGCCCATTTCGTTTTTATATTCTGTTCGTTTCATTTATAAACTATAATGTACAACATAGCAATCAAACAAATGTTGTTCACAAGGGGAAAATGTAGCCTGTTTATAGAAAATATTTTGGAATAGAAGTGGTCCCGCTGGGAACTCACTGTTTGTTACCAACATTAAACATATTACATTTGCTCATTTAACGTAACATCATTTGTAACATTTTTTCCTCGTAAACAACTGAGGGGTTTTGATTGCTATTTTGTATGACATTATGGTTTATAAACGTAAATGAGTAGAATATAAAAAAAGAAATTGGCATCTGTGATCTCTATTGAAGGAAGTTGAAACTGATCAAGCAAAGGAAGAACCTCCTGAAATAATGCATATTGATCATGATAGAGAAAGTAAATTTGAGATTAGTGATGAACATGAAACGCGTTTGAGTTCAAAGGAAAATTTCCTAATGCTATCTAAAGAACTCCATCAAGAAAATATGAAGATTAAGGTATCCGACTACTTGCGACAACTTTTTTTAAAAAATAGAGATCTGGAGATTTTTTTGAGGTTTTTAAATTTATTTAGTACACTTTAAGAAAAAAAGGCTAAAATTAAGAAGAGAAAAGCAAATGATTACTATTAAAATGGGAAAACATAGGTAAAAATTGGTGGATAAGCAAAACAGATTAAAAAGTACATTGGAAGGTAAAATAAGCAGAATTGAAACGTTCATTAAAAGTGCCAACGAAGAAACCGATTCGGTTGAAATAAAAGTAAAGCTAAGAAGTCTGATTCAACTACAAAAAAACGCGGAGGAACTTCGCAACAACTATTACGCCATTCCGAATGTGAAAGATGCAGAGTTAACTGCCGTAGACGAAGATCTCCATCTTCTTGAAGTCCGCCTTGAGTCATTAGAGGTAAGAATTGAAACTATTCTTAATTCCTCTAAGAAATCAAGTTCTGGGGCAGTAATGAAAACAAATGATAATTTCGAAATAAAAACTAAAATACCTCCTTTAGTTTTACCCGAGTTCTCGGGAAAATACGAAGAATTTAGTTCATTTAAAAATCAATTTGACGATCTGATCACAAATAACATACTACTGAGTGGATCTCAGAAGCTATACTACCTCAGATCTTGTTTAACTCATGAAGTTAATTATTTATGCAGTAAATTTGATAATTTTAATTCCTTATGTGAATTTTTAGAAAATAGATACGAAAATGAACGATTAATAATCAATATTCATATTCAAAATATTTTGAAGCTTGAAAAAATACAAAAATGAAAAATTCCACAGAAATTAGAAATATGATTGATTACGTTCAAAAATTTACGAGCATTAAAAGTACTTAAATATGAGCAAAATAAATTATCCGATGTTTTTCACTTATTAATATTCTAGTTGAAAAACTTGATAGAGAATCGAGAAGAAATTTTGAATTATCACATAAATCCAAAACCGTTCACATTTCAAGAATTTATTGAATTCTTAGAACAACGGGAATCCGTTTCATTGTCTGTGTCTGCTGGATAGAAATGCTAAAATGAACCCAAATAAAATGTATGCCCACAATTCTAAGCCAAAAGCTTTTATAGTTAACGAAAATAAAAACAAAAAATTGTATAGTGCGTAAGTCACAACATCCCAATATATAAATGTCCTACTTTTAAAATTCAGTATTGACGAAAGACTAAAAATTCATTCGCAAACACAAACTTTGTAATTTGTGTTTAAAATCTAACCATATTCAAATTAATTGCCTTTCCAAATATCGATGCAAATGCGGTGATTCACACAGTTATTTGATTTGTACTCGAAATTCCCACCAATAAATCGAAAATAAAAAATTTTAGCTAACGGAAATGAAAAGAATATTGCGAAACAGTTAACAAGAATTCTAATCGAATAACCCGGCATCAGTGTTGAGTAATAACACATGGCCCGATCAAATAAATAAAAAAAATGTTCTGTTTTTCAACAGCAGAAATATATGTTCGCAGAGCAAATAATCAAAAAATAAAATTAAGAGCTATACTAGATTCCGCGAGCAATATTTGTGTGCTTACAGAAAGAATGAGTAATTGTTTAGGAATAAAAAAGGAAAAAATAAAGACACCAGTATCCGGTTTAAATGGATTATCACAGAACATAAAATGCAACTTCTCTTTAGAATATCCTATAATGAATTGTCCGATAATTATCCCCTAGCTAAACAACGTTTCCAAAATTTATGGAGAAGATTTGGTCATGATTCGGAATTATATCAGCAATACCGTGAAATCATTCGCGATTACACAGAACAGGGTATTATAGAAGAAGTTAAAACCGAAATTACAGATAACAAATTAAAAAGACCTGTATATTATTTACCTCATCAGGCCATAAAAAAAGACGGTCGCTTAACATCAAAAACAAGAATTGTATTTGACGCTGGAAGTCATCAAAATAATGAACTCTCATTAAATGATTGTTTATGGCCAGGAATTAATTTAAATCCCAATCTCTTAGACATATTAATTAATTTTAGATTGAATGCAATAGCCTTTTGTTCTGATATTAAACAAGCTTTTTTACAAATTTGCCTTGCTGACGAACACAAAGATGCCGTTCGATTTCTCTGGAGTGATGACGAACCGTGTGTTCATAAAAGGCCTAAACTACAGGTATACCGTTTTAATCGAATAAATTTTGGTGTTAGTTCAAGTCCATTTCTTCTGGCAGCCACGATTAGGCATCATATTGAGAAATATAAACATGAATACCCTGACACTGTAGAACTTTTAGATAGAAATTTCTACGTTGACGATCTTATTTCCGGTGGTAACGTATTTGAAGAAGCTCTTCAAACTTCACGAAGAGCAAAACATATTATGGAAGCTGCTGGAATGGACCTCAGAAAATGGATTACTAATGATGCTAATTTAATGGAGCAATGGAAGAAAGAAAAATTTTAAATGTACATCCCTGTACATGAAACTGTAAGTTTAGGAGCAAAATGGAACAAAGGTCCTAGGACTATCATGGAACACTAATGAAGATTACTTGACTACAGATACTAAAAGTCTATTGGAATTTGTTTCCTTAGATAAAAATACGAAACGTTTCATACTGCAAGCAGTTGGAAAGATCTTTGACCCATTAGGCTTAATTTCTCCTTTCACCGTTAGAATGAAATGCCTCCTTCAAGATCTCTGGAAAGAAGAAACTCAATGGGACGACCCTTTGCCAACACATATTGAAAAGGAATGGAAAAAACGGTGTGAGGAGCTACCCCACTTACGAAATCTAAAAATACCTCGACTAGTTCTAGATTCTACTTTGCTGGAAGTTGATGTAGAGTTGCATAGCTTTTGCGACGCCAGCAAAAAGTCATATGGCGCAGCCATATATATATAGAACAAAAAGTCAAGGAATGGAATTTCTGTTAAACTTGTAACTTCAAAAGCCGTGTGGCAGCACCATTAAACTGTGTAACCCCTGCCCAGACTAGAATTACTTGAGCTCTAGTCGCTGCTCGTCTGGCATCTAAGGTGAAAAAGATCGTGAATCTTAAAAGATCATGTTTACAATATCACTGGACTGATTCCAAAATAGTTCTGTTTTAGATAAAGGGTAAAAAGACCCGATGGAAGCAATTTGTTGCTAACCGAGTCAACGAAATAACCAGACTAACAGATCCCCACTTATGGTACCATTGTGCTGGTAAGGAAAACCCAGCAGACTTCCTCTCTCGTGGACTGAGCGCTGACTGTCTGGTGTCAAATTCCAGGTGGTGGACAGGTGCAGAATTTTTGTCCGATTCTGAATTTTCTAAAAACTTTCAGCAAGTGGTTCCTGAGTTAGACTACCTCACCGAACATGAGAAAGAGACTGTAGTTCAAGAAAGGAAAAAATTGCCTGAAGCTGACAGAAGTGAAGAGACTGTCTTGCTGAATAGTGATTCCTCTAGCATCCTTGACGAACTTTTAGAATTTTCTAATAATTATTTCAAAGTTATTAATATTTTGTCTTATATTTTCAGATTCAACTACAACTGTAGGAATAAGTCCAAAAAGGTTGGACCTCTAGCTGTAGCCGAATTCAAGGAGTCAGAAATTAAATTGATTAAGCATGCTCAAAGATCCTTGTTTGATAAAAAAAGAAATTCCAAGTAGTATTTCTAATTTATTTCCATTTGTAGATGGGGAAGGAATAGTTCGCGTAGGTGGAAGATTAGAAAATGCTTCTGTGCCATATCTCCATAAGCAACCTGCGATTTTACCAAAAGGTTCAAAATTGAGTAAACTTTATTTTAACAGTTTGCATACAAGACTATTTCACGTTGGCCCATTGGGATTGTTAAATGCTGTACGACAAAATTTTGGCCTTTGAGCGGTCGTAGCATCGCTCGTAAAAGCGTTCATCAATGTGTGGCATGCTTCAAAAGCAGACCCATACTCTTTTCACAAATTATGGGTAATTTGCCCAGTGAAAGAGTAAACATATTGAGCCCATTTACTATTGCTGGACTTGATTTATACGGTCCCTTTTTAGTCAAATATAAAAATCAGAGAAAGAGAACTCAAAGTAAATTGTGTGTATATGTATTGCTATATTATATTTCATTTGTGTAAACTTATTGATTTAACTTTATTATTACATTTAAATTGTTGTAATCACTGTATTTAATTATGTGCTAAATTTATATATATTGTGCTAATTATGATATTTGTAAGTTCTTGCATGTGAACATGGCAAGGCCGGGCGGGATGTTGGCGCATGCGCGCCAACGTCATGCGCACAAATGCAAATATTCTTCCTTGTCGCGCTGTGCCGGCAGTTGAGAACTTCCTGTGGAACAAGATAGACGAGAAATTTTCTCTTTAATACTCAGACGTGAGCATTAATATAGGACTCTAATAATCGAAGCTCACAATAAAAATTACTTAAAATTTGCTGCGCTTGTAAATAGCATATATATGTTGTGTGATATATGTTGTGTGGTTAAATAAAAAAAAGTAAAAAAAAGAAATAAGCGTGGCTGGTCCGTCGATGAAACAAAAACAACATACTAAAAATAAACAATTGGAAAACAATTACATAAACGGGGCCCGCTCTGTACAAATAGTCATGAACCAATTCTCAATTTTTCAATTTTGATGTATTACTTTGCTATTCCCTAACGAAACGATCTTCAGCATAAGAGATATTTTAACTTTTACAAAAACTAGAGTACTTTATTTAAGCCATTATATGAAATTGCTTAAAAAACAGTGATTATATTTACATAAAGAACAGTAAATTTTGTAATAATATAGTAACTGATAAATCTGAAGGTTAAAACATTTCTACTGTTATACAGAACATACACACAAAATTTCAGCAAATTATTTAAACAACTTTTTGAGAAATCGCGGTCCCCGTTTGAACTTTTCGAGTAAAATGCATTTTAATGTTCGACATCTTATGTAAAGTTATAGCATCTTCTGTTACTAAAACACTTGCAGTTTTTGTTCCAGTGAATGGAAAATAAAAGAACTTGGTATTTTTATAAAGCTAATAAAATATCTTATAAAATAAAATCATAAAAAAAATGTGCCAAGTTTTTTTAATAAAAAAACTTGTTTTTAGGGGTTTCGGATACCTCAAGTGTATCACAAGACACACTTCGTCCTTTACAAAAAGACACAAGCAAGAAAAAATTCACCATGCTATTTATCGATTATCAAAGGACAATAAAACTACAATAACGTGAAATATGACAGTTTTGCCTGCAAATAACATTCCTGTAATGTTAGCGAAAATTGTCTGTAATTTGTGCCCTTTATTTAAATCACGCACATTTGAAACTTCTTGGTTCAGTTTGATTGACATTTTTTCTCAAATTTTCAAAGAAAAATAGAAAAGTCCTTAAAAGTTGGTAAGTATATTTTCTCTTTATTAAATTACCCACTGGTATTACAATTTTTATCATGTACAATAAAAATAATTATAAGAAAAAGGACTGGGGAGACTCAGTCACCCCGCAATACTATTAATGTTAGTATCGAGTGTGCGCCTGCTCACAGATTAAAAAATTTGTGAGTATGGGGTAACTCTGTGCCCCATGCGAAAACTTCCGGGTTAACCAGACAAAAATATTTTAAATATATGAAGGTACTTTTATTAAATATTTGTATAAAAATAACACTAATCTTCGAAGCTTCAATGCTATTGCTTAAGGTATAGATTTTGAAATTATTCTGGTGTAATACTTGTGAGTGATAGATAACATATTATACAGCTTCATTTAAATACACAATTAAGATTTTGTTTTTAAATTAAATTTTTTTCATTTTGTGTGAATATCTTCAGAATATTTGCATTTAGTTCTTTAGTCGGATATTTATGTAAATTCCTCACTTTAAAACATTGCACTCGACGTTTCGTTGTAATTTATTCATAAGAAATATATTTTAATAAAAATAATGTGGAAAATATCACAAAGTAATGATACACATTCAAAAATTACTTACGGTGCTCGCCCGACATAACTAAAAGAAAAATACTTCATGTATGGGAAAATATACTATAATAATATTGTATGAGAAATTAATCCAACATTTTTAAGCCGATTAAGTTCAAAATTGCATATTTGATCATATCAAAGCCGTATTAGAAATATTACACAAAGAAAACGATGCATTGTAATTCACCATATTTCAGATTTAGTTGGAAAAAGAGAAAGAAAGATAATTATTTACAAAAATGCCAGTTAGAATATTAAATACTTTCGTCAAAAATTTCTTATTATGCCAATATAATAACAATCTCTGAATACCTTACTCGTAGTGATTGTACAATTGTTCAAATGTGCACAAACGTGTATGTTCTAAGTTTTGTTTCGTATAATTATGATGCTAAGTATGAAAAGATAACAGTTATAAATTACTCAGTGAATAACGACATAAAATTTGATTGATAATAAACTATTTGCAATAAACTATCTTTATATTTAATTTCAGCATTGTGGCATTATCTTATGCAATGCAAAATTTAAAAAAAAAGGAATGAGAGTTAAGTATCCTGACTTCATTTGATTAAGTTTTTAAATTAAGGTGCCCATATTTTTGTTGCTATTTTATATAAAATCAACCAATATTTTTTTCTAAGTTGTCAGGAAAAGATTTGAGCATTTTTAATAACTTGTCTGGAGTAGTTTTAAATCAGTAATTAGAAAAATATAAATTTTTTCTATGTTCTAAGAAAAGTGTGTATTATTAAGAAATCTCTGTAATTAATTCTGAAAAGATGCAAGATGTAGAAATTTTGCGTTAGAATTGGGATGTTTTTAATGAATTGGGATTAAAATGCAAAAACAAAATTGTTACATATATATGCATATTATATTTATAAAAACTTAAATAAGTGTTCTCTAATATTTTACTAGAAATATATGTTCGTTTTTAGTACATTTAGACTCTAATTCAGCTCTAATTGTTTAATATATCATATCAAAAGTTATAATTGACATTATTTAAACTCTAAGCAATACTTAAAAGTTGCATTCTTTATGAAAGGAAAAAGGAAACGCGCCTTCATATATACCCACATTACAACTCATATTTATTAAGGAATTTGGCTTCATTTTTTAAAAAAAATTCAATATGAACAGGAGTAACTTTTAATAACCACGTCCTTCGTTTTGTTAGATGAGAAGTAAAGGCATAGTTTTGAAGTAGTATAAAAATTTGTCTTCTGATATAATTTTGTTTTTTTAAATAAATTTTAAAACTATAAAATTTTTCAATGACGAAAAAAACAAAACCTGTGCAACCACGAATTGAATAGTAGGAAAACCTACTCATGGCAAAGACAGCTACTAAAGAAAAGAAAAAAATATTCCTTCATTGTGAAAGTATTAAGATCAATATCTTCCAAGTGTATAGATGCCTAAGATTTAAGTATTTGCACATATAACAAGAAATTTAACTAGCGGAATTTTATGGTGCATAAATATTGAAATATGATTCCAAAACTATCAAACTTTCCCAAAACTATTAATACTTAGAGTGGAATTTAAAATATATATAAATATAAAGAGAGAGATTCTCTCTTTGACACAAATAGCAAACTAAATTTGCTGAATTTTACGATTTTTTTACAATTTTAATGCTCTTGGTTAAATATATACAAATAAAATAAAATATTATTGTGTTGTAATAGTATATGTAATCATGTAATAGTAAAACATATTCGTAAATAAAATTTTAAACTGTTTCGCATAAAAAAGTGGTTATTCAATTTTTTTATTGGTTTAATAAGGAATTCTGCATTGAGGCAATAAAAAAGTATGTTCTCTCTTGCTATGAATTCTCCATTAGCTTTAATAAATTTTTAAAATGACATCTCGCTAACAGTTATCAACTGTACTTTGTCTTAATTAACAAAAATATTTCATTCTAATAATTATAAAGAACCAAATGTGAATATTCTAATTAAGTTTCCTTTTAAACTCTACTACTTTATCCATCCTTTTAGAAAATACACTGCTGGCTATTAAAATTGCAAACCCAGGAGAGAATGATCTGACGAACGTCGAAAACCCATGAATGAAGAAAAGTTTGGCATATATAAATGATTAATATTTCAGCGCATTCAGACGACGAAAAAAGGAGAAATGATATCTGAAGTACTGCATATAAGAAAAGTTGTGTTGTGGAAAGTGCTTAGTAAGGCTGGAATTTGCTCCTAATATCGTTTTTTGCCTCGAATAAGAAGAAACGCTTACCAGAGAGTTTATAAAATTAAATATAGGCAGGGTAATTGGCTGTCCAGAGTGTTGATTATTGCTTCGTGATACCTTCCATCGCACTAATCATAACTACACCGCTGTCAAGTGAATATATGGAATATATGGAATCAATGCGTTGCTGAGGGGCATACACACTGAACGGCGTGTTGGATTTCGCAGGCCTCCGTAGCTAACGCGAGAGAGAACAGACATATTGTAACATTGGTTCTTCAAAACCGTACAACCACATCACGGGCCATTATTAAGAAAATGGGCATATTTACAGCACGCCCAGTAACCGTTCGCATGGTTATTACATTTGTAGCATCGAGAACTGTCAGCAAAGCAACCATGACTTCAGCTTTCATTGACAAAGAAGCATAGAAGAGAGACGGCTACTTTGATGCGCTGGACGACAAAACTGGGACCAAGAGTGGTACAATGTCATTTTTTCAGACTAGTCCCGGTTCTGCGTGCAGTATTCTGATGGTCGTATACGTGTCTGGCGTCTCCGCGGAGACTGCTCTTGACCTGCTTGCATCTGGTGTAATGCTTTGGGCAATCTTTGGGTAAGTGTCAAGCGGATATCTTATTCGAATCGACATTAATTTGAACTCAGATTGTTACATTTCTGACATCTTATGGTCTGGTTTCAAAGATTTACAAAGGCTCTCTACCAACATGATAGTGCAAGATCACATGTTGCACGTTGCGTTTTGACTTTACTCGATAACAGGACTGTTACATTGGTTTACATGGTCTCCAAATCTGTCACCCATTGGAAACAACTGGTCTTGGCTTGCTGAGAGGCTGGCTCACCACCTTTCTCCAGATAATACGGTTAATGAAATGTGTTATAGACCTAACACCATATGGAATGTGTTCCCCATTTCTGTCATCCAAGCCCAGTTCTGTCATCCATGCCTAACCGGATAAGGACCATTTTAGCTGCCAAGGGTGTCAAAGGTTAGCTGTTTATTCTAATTTTGTACCCCTTTAAATTCTCAGACTGCTTGCAAATTTAATCCTTTTGCCTTTTCCCACACTGTTTAAGTACAATCTCAACATCTTTTCTTTTTTTTTGTTTTTCTTCGTGATGTGGTAATTTTAATGGCTAGCATTGTAGATTGCGCAGAACTAATTTACAAGAATGATAATGAACTTTGTCAGCATTCTTCCTGCAATACATTCACCCAACAATTAGCAAATGTCATGGGTATTTTTGACGCATAAATATTCTCTTTCACTTTTGCCATTTTTTCATAGCTTTTAACTTCCCAAGCCATAACATTTCCGAATCCAAGATCGATTAAATTAATCTTCATTGAATGCAAAGGCATTGAAGGCAAAAGTCCAGATGTGGAACTCCAACTTCCGAAATCTCTTGCAGAGACTTTGTAAGAATAATTAGTTTTTTCTCGTCTGGATCTTTCGATATATAATAAAAAAAACCCACACTTCTTCATAGGTAAGGGCTGCATTATTTAAAGCTCTTCTAAGCATTTTTTAACGATTTGGATTAAACATTTGCAGAATTCCTCTAAGCATGCCGAGCCTTCCATTTCTAATCAACCATTTTCTACTTTAACCATTTTCAATTCAGCAAGATTGCTAACTCCTGTGAAGTTCGTACCATTATCACTATAACTTACTTAAAAACTTACTTAATAGAAAGCAATTCGTTGTCAGGGAAGTAAGCACCATCAGATGTATAGCTCCGAATACAGCGCAGGTGTACGAAACAAACCAGGCTTTTGTTCCATCTTTCAGAATAAAAGTCTACTACTTGAAAAATCGACGCATCTCTTATTCTGTCTTCTGGTAGAGGCACATAAATCGTTTTCATTGCTTTTGTATTGTGTCTACTGCATACCATGTGACGGATCATTACGCGACCTTCACACTAATCCTCTTGAGGAATCCTTGGGCTAGCATTCGTATTTAATTCACAGTTATCGATTTCAAGAAGATGCCGTAATATTCAGGTTAGCTCGACTATATAAAGTCAGAGTTTTGTAATTATAGAGAAGGAGGTAGGAAGCAATTATATTCGCTACGCAGGTAAGTTTGGATAAGGCTTACTTTGGCATGTAAAGATTAACAGTGGTGTTTTGCCACTAAGTTGAATTAGTAGATTTGAGGTTAGGAATCAACGATAGATTACGTTGAGTTAAATAAATTGATTCCACATATTTGCTTAATAATCACTGCTTTCTCCGTGTTACTCATTTGAAATTCACTTTGGGAATAGATTGTTGTTGGTTAGTTAGTTTGACTAAATAAATAATTGTGATTATGGAATTCCCTGGTTCTGCTTTCATTCCTCCCAAACCCTTATATAGGCAAACTTCTGGCGGAAGTGTCTCACAACCATGCATTTGTAAATAACTGATTTTATTGTTTTCTACCGTTTCTGATAAGAAATACTGGAATGTTAATCGAATGTCACAGCATTAAAAGCATACATTGGAGTTTAAAATTAGCAGAAATTATTTATTTTGTCGAATTTCGTGAAAAAATCAGAACGATATGTAAATATATTGATTCGAAACAAATATGCATATCTTGTATGTCGAGTACGTAAGTGTATACCTGAGTGGGAGCGGAGCTAGTTGAGGAACAAGATTTATAAGAACGTGTGCCAAAATCCGCATTTAGTTCGCTAGCACACATCTTCGAATATCATAGTGCTTTTTGCAGCAATTGGTTAGATGAAAATTCAAAAATAAAAGAAAAGTAACCACCTACGTTTAGATGATGGAATAAGGTGACAAACTTTGAGTAGGCTAGAAACAGGCCAGTCTTTAATTCAGATTTTTAGATAATTCCTTATGACGCTCAGCGTAGTGTTAAACTTATGGAAACAATTTTGGGATACCGGATCTCTCGAGAGAAAGCATGGGAAAAGTCATTCAAGAGCCACGATGGGCAGAGAAGATCGTCATTTGCAGATTATAGTGAGGCGTAACAGGGATGCTACAGCTTCACTGCTCTCTCGGGAGTTGTTTACAACTGCAGGAACCCGAGTTTCGTGGGTGATTGTTTCCAGAAGACTTCATGAGAGAGGCCTGTTTGCAAGATGACCTATTGTTTGCGTCCCGCTCAGCTCTGCAAACAGGACGATCCGTTTAAAACGGTACAGGGACCATAGAGAATGGAACACAGGATTAATAGGCGACCGTTATCTTCATTGATGAGTCCAGGTTCATCATAAACAATGATTCTTACCGCACGTTCATATGGAGAGAGCCAGAGATACGCTACGTACTCTCCAATATACGAGAAATTGACCATATTAAGGAAGTGGAGCCTTGATGGCCTAGGCAGACATCACGTTGGGAGACTGCCCACCTCTCCATGTCTTTGAAAGAGGCACTTTGACTGTTGTGAGCTATAGGGATGAGGTCTTGGAGCCCTATGTTTGCCTTTTCAGGGGAGCAATTTGTCCTACTTCATTTTAATGGATGACAACTCGAGGGAACATTGAGCTTATCTGTTCAGCGAATTTCTAAGAAGTGAGTATATTTTTTTTCACCGGATGGGTTAGGCAGTCAAATCTACGAATGTCAACCCTATAGAGCATGCCTGATAACACTTGAGGATGACAATTACAACTCGCAACTCCCATAAAAAACAATCCTAGTCCTGAAAACAGTTTCTGAATGAGTGAAAACCACTTGACACAGGAACTCTTTTATTTCCAGTATAAAATCACGGTGCGAGCCCTGTGCATGTTTGGTTTTCTTCTGTAACAGCTATATCATGTCTTCCAACTCCCATGAGTGTTATGCACGATCTTGTGTGTGTATTATAACTGTTAAAAGGTTATTCTTTGGTATTATATCAATTTTTTTTCGTATTATACCGCGTGTTTCAAAATTCACGCACACCCACATGGTAATCCTTTTTGCTTAAAAATCAAAAGTGTTGGTTGATATTTTTGTCGCTTGAGGGCAGCAGGGGTCTCATCATAAGAAGTTTTGAACGTAGCAGGCATCGGTTTCAAAATACTTGTCAGTTGTATTCAGTTGAGCATAATGGGAGGTGCACGATTTTTTTCCAAGAGCAAATAATAGCCATCGGGGAATTTTATTCCATTACACAATCTCATTGCCTTGTGATAAATGCATTCCAGCAGAAATATCCGGGTGAAACAACGCTGAATGCCTCAATGGCTGCACATTTAATGCAACGGTTCCGTGACACAGGATCGGTTGCAGAAATGAAGCAATTGGGTAGAATGTCCATAGTGGAAACGAAAGTGGCAGATGTGGAGACTGTTTTACAATAAGTCCAATGAAATGACCGTCCGTTTATATAAACATCATTACGGAATTCATATCCTTGCTGAGCAATGATGAACGCCACACTTGGTTATAGCAAAACAGCGCAACGTGTCACACATCACGGGACAGTATGGAAGTTTCAACTGGATTTTTCAATGATCGTGTCATTTTCAAGGGACTTTGGCCACCACGTTCACCGGAATTGTCAATTCTGGATTTTTTACTTTGGAGATGGCTGAAAAATGTCACCTTCAGGAATAATTTCCATACGCTTGATGAACTTAAGAGTAACATCTTTCATGCAATATCAAACATTAAATCTCACTCTCTTCGTAAAGTGTCAACTAATCTGGAAAAAAAAGAGTTCGATTGTGTGTCCAGGAAAACGGGCATCATTTGACCATTTACTGTGATTTGACCATGCCTGACACCTGACAAAAAAGAAAACCGTTCAACCTTTGTTTGTCCTTTATTCTGTTTGTTAACTTAATTCATCTGTTTTTAAAACTCAACCACAAAGGTTGATGTGCGTGACTTTTGAAACCCCCGGTACTATGTACAAACCAAATTTCATTACAATCTTTCCAGTAGAGTTCTAGATTTAATCAACCAAATCTGAAAATTCTCTTAATATTGTGAACACCAGTGTGTATCAAATTAGCCATTTTTTCTGTTTCTCTCATTTTATACTTACAAAGCGAGGACATGACTAAGGAAATTCATTTGGGAATAAGACTTTGTGTAACAGTAGTACTTCTATAAGGTATTCAAAGCCTAATGTAATTCCGCCGAATGGCCAATCAATTCCGAGGAAGTAGCCTTCGAAATTCATACTTAGCTTAAATTCAAGTTATTTTCTCCCTGATGCAAAGTTACTGTGGCATGATCGTCAGCGTATTGGATTACCATGCAATAGGTCAGGGTTCAATTCTCGCAAGCGGCCACCTTCTAGTTTTTATTATTTTCCTCCAATTTATTTTATTATTTATTTTCAGAATTTAATAGATTTATTGTTTAAAAAAGACTCATTGATTTTAAATGATATTCTATATAATTATAGTAACTAATTTACTTTTTTAAAACACAAAGACAACTAATATGTGGTCTTACTACAATTACATTACAATCTAATTAATTGTATTTTTAAAATTATTCCTTACACCTAAATGGCCATAAAATTTTACTTTTGTTTTTAACAAACCGATTTTGATCAATAGAAATGCAGCTGTTTTAAAGAGCATGTGTTATTCTTTTAAGAACAAAGAATTCTTTTAACAACAAAGAATGCTTCAATAAAACGAGAAATCAGAAGGATAACGGATTTTGGTTACTATACTATTGCTTAAAATTTTTTCCTTTTTACCCCTGTTTTTACAATATAACTTTGTTACTTAAAAAAACATTGTTCTTGTGGTAATTATTCTTTTATTAACTGTGCTACATGTCAAAAAATTAATTGTTTTGAATGTTTTTATGATAATTATCACTCAGGTTCTAGTACGTAATAAAAAAATATGTAAGACAAAATTAACTTTTACTTATATTTATTTAGCTTTATTTATTATAATTTAATTTATTTTTACTTTTTATTTATAAGTATTATTACCATAGCGCTATAAGTTGTTTTGTATTTTAAAAAAGTAAAATAGTTACTATAATTATATAGAATATCATTTAAAAATCAATGAGTCTTTTTAAAAAATAAAATTATTTAATTCTGAAAATAAATAAAAAAAAATGGAGGAAAAAAAATAAAAACAGGAAGTTGGTCGCTCGCGCGAATCGAACCCTGACCCATTGCATAGTACACCGATACGCTGACGATGATGCCACGGCGACGTTGAATCAGGGAGAAAATAACTTGTATATAAGCTAAGTATGAATTTCGAAGGCTATTTTCTCAGAATTGACTGACCATTAGGTGGAATTACATTGTGGCTTGAATACCTTATAGCAGTACTACTGCTACACAAAGTCTCGTTCGCAAATGAATTTCCTTAGTTGTTCCCTCCCCTTGTTAGTAAAACTATCATCTTTAATTTTGTTTGTGTACCTATTAATATGATGATTATACAATGTCTTGCATATAACAGAGAAAAGTATTAGTGGGGTTTTGAAGAATGTGTATTTTTTCGGAAGGTTACATTGTGTGTTGGAAAAAGTTCTGGAATACTTTGTTTACACGAATAGAGACTGTTTTCAATATGCTATCTTTGATAGATTTAAACAGACTTTCTTAAATATAAAAAACATACGCGTAACTGCTAATTAATCCAAAACTAAAACAAACTTTACCTCTGACAAATATTCTATTGTTTTTTCTTTTATAGAGTCATTAACTGTCATGAAGAAATGTGTTCAAAAGATGAAAAAGGTTTACTTTTCCATGATGATGACGATGACGCTCTGTTGAAAATGAAAGAAATTTACTTATTTCACTAGTTATCTTACATAAAAATATAATCAAGTTTGTATAAAAACGTTATTCCTATAGTTTTGAATGTAAAATTTACGTATATACATCGTTCTCATTTTATTAAAAGTTTTATATGTGCCCTTTGGAAACACACAATGGAGATTTCAAATTTTTTATATATTTCTTAAGATTGGAAAAAATATTTCTTAAGAATTTTCCGCTATTAAGGGTCAGGTTGTGAGCGACTTCCCCCTGCAGTAACTCATTCGCCGTCTTACATACCTAAGAGTGTGGGAGGAAACAAAGCAGGACCAGACACTTCCATTATAGCGATTATTTATTTTACTGAAGCACACTAAGCAACAACAGATTAAATTTTAAGTGAATGTCCTAGGAGGTGATACAGAGAAAGCAATAAACCCTAAGTGAACAAGCGCAAGTAACCAATTTCATTTAACCTAATTTATCGTTGACTATAAATTCCCAATGCCCCTAATTCAATACAGTGGCAAACACTTCTCTTAACTTAAGCTGCTAAAATCAACTTAAGTATATCTCACCTTCGTAGCGACTGTAACAGTTTCTCAGCTCCTTCTTCCTACAATTATAAAACTCTGACTTTATATAGTTGAACTAATCTACATATCAGGGTTTCTTCTTCAGAGGGATGGCTGTGAATTAAACGTGAATGCTAGCCCAAAGGTTTCCCAAGAGGATTAGTAAGAAGATTCTGTAAAGATCCGTCACAAGGTAACTTCAGCTCATTTTTTTGTATTCTGAGTTGTAATTTTCTGTATTGTTAGATTCGTTTGGTCTTTTAAATTTCTACAACCGCAATTAGGAGCTATACATATCATTTCTTAGTCTCTTCAACAAATAAAAACATTGGATTCGAAAAATGTGACTTCGGAAGGTATAAATAAATCAAGTTCGCACGATTTCAAAAAGGATACCAATCTGGAGAATTTCCTTTATTTAAAAAAGATAAAATTTTGTAAGTGAGCTAGATCGAATGAGAAATATATGTAATGAACACTTACTCAGAATTACAAATAACAAATTCACACAAACTAGTGATTTATATGGTGAAAATCTTAAAATCAGGAGAGGCTTGGTACTTTTTTCTTTAAATATTTAACTAAGGAGTAATTAAGATACTTTAGATCCACACCAAGAAAATCTCACAGCATTATTCCATTCAGTATAAATCCAATAATAAGGGAGAAAAATCTAATAAATTCAGATCAGGTGGCCGTGCCAGTCATTCAACGCAAATGCCATATTCTTCTTGCTGGAATGTGTCTCGAACGATCTAACATATGGCACCTTGTGCATTGGGGTACCGTCGTATTGCAGCTATACATTCCAGAGGTCACTCAACGGCAAATTATTTTAAAAAGTGGATAGTATGTATTTCAGTGTTGTAAAGTATCATGATTCCGTTAACGTGCTCTCGTAAAATAGTGGACCAATTAATATGCTTTTGAATGTCCCGCAACAGACATTTACCGATCAGCGAACATCGACAACGCATCTAGGACTATTCACCAACCAGAAATGGATGTCTGCTTTTTGTGTATTATATTATGCGCAAAGCATACCTCATCCATCCATATGGTGCCTGAGATCAGGGATGCTCATGACTGGGACATTTTCTCCTTGCTTCTGCGTTATGTCAGGTTCTCATTTTCTGAGTTACAAACCAAATAAATATGCATTTTACATCTTTTATTTTTAACATTATGTTACATAAGATGTCCTTTTTTACTTAATCGAAGATGCTAAATAACTTTTCAATATACTTTTTTCATGTGTCTAAGACTTTTTTAGAGATAAGAACGCTGATTTCAAATTTATACGCCAGAAATTCTGTAAAAGGTGGTTTTTTTCTTTTTTGCGTAGCTAATGGCAATTTTACTATATCCAGACTATAGCTCCTGTCATTCATAAATTGATGGGGGTGAAAACTGACTTTAGTGGACACACTATATATAAATTCTATTCAATTCAGGGCGGCAGACCCTAATGTTTTAAAAAGAGGGATCACATAGCTCAGTAGAAGTAAATGTAGGCTGTTTACATCATAAAATGAACAAGTTGTGGCCCATTCATCTGTAACACATTTTGTAAAGGTCCTTTCTGGTACACGGCTGGGGAGTTTTTCCACTAGAGTTGGAGTTTGCCCCCACTCCTAGCCCGAATGGGGGTGCATGCTATATATTTATTATAATTTTAAGAGAATGCACTTTTGAGTGATTAATTAAATTTAAGATAGGTTTTCGTGAGTGCGTAACTGGTCAGGAATTAGGGTAAATTTAGAGTGTTTGAAAATTTCCTGAACAGTACTGAAATATAGCAACGTAATTTTTGTCGAGTCGTTGAGAATCACCTATAAATCACGTCTTTTTAACGGAATTACAACGAGTCTTTCCGCGTTTCTATTAATCCTCTTGGGTAAAATAATTGTTTTAACTGTAATTTAAGTTGTGAAAACTGCTTTCCTTGAAGAAAGCTTTGATTTATATAAATTAGAACTTTTATTTAAGTGTTAGTCATAGAATAAGCAAGATGATGGTTGAAAGTTGAGATAGAAGCCAGCATAGTGTTGCGACCGTACAATTAATTCAAGTGGAATATTATGTGGAATATTATCAGAGTATTGAAGCAAGAGCGCTCAGGGGATTAGATAAGTGCTCTTATTTGTATTACAATTTGTGGGGACCCCCTGGGTTCCACCCTGGACACCAAGATTAATTTGAGGCAAAGAATCACTAAGAGCCATTTTGTATAATAATAACTTGTATTTATTATATCACTCCCAATCTCAGAAACTCTAATAATATATAATATTTCTATGTTACGTCAAACAAAAGGGATTTACCTTTAATATTAAATTAAATTACGAATTATATGAAATTAATCAATAATTATGCGCAAGATCAAATAAGGTCTACCGAAATAGGAGTTCCGAGAAATACACGTTACTCGAATTATTAGCTTTCATTAACTTTAACTAATTTTATTAAACTAACGCTTATTTTAAGCGCAAATAAATTATAGTTACCGCTTGATATATCAGCTTTCTAGTTCTTCCGTAGAATAACAGCAATAAGGCTTCACTAACGCAATTACATGGAATCTTTTAATTTTCAGGCTACTGCTGCTGGCTCAATAGCCTTCATACTTGCTAGCTTACAACGCTCTACTTAAATACCCAATCTACTTTGCATATCCCGTTCACTTTTTGGAGTTGATTGGAAATATGCACGAATTTATAATCCCCCAAAAGACGCCTAAGAATATTAGTGGAAAGGTTCCGTACAGATTCGTCACAAATTAATTTATTAAAGTTTATTACTCCTCGGGTTTTGTGATTTAAGTACATTCTCAATTAAGTTGCTTAAGGCTATTAAGTGAGAGAATAAAATAAATTGTGTTAATTGAAAAATGGCTGATCTTTACTAGAACCCTTCAACACCCGTGGTTGACTGAACACGACAACTTTTGGACGCATAGACACCACAAAAGTATCAAATGACGGAAAATAATACTGGGAATCAATTTTAATAATTGAATCATGAAACTAAAATTAGTTAAAAAGATATTAACAATCAACACAAAAATGATAAAATGAATGATTTGTCTACCCTTTTATTGCAAGAAGGATGTCATGAGGAAAGATATTTTAAAGCAGAGGTTCCCAAACTTTTTTGCCTCATAGACCCCTTGACAGGGTTTTCAGTTTGGGGTAGACCCCCTACTTACCTAATATTAAATTTTTGCAAATTCATCAACTTAAATGTGTTTTTGACAGCAGGAATGGAGCTATTTTCTTTAAAAGATAACAATTTTTAACTGTAGTATAGTATAAGTGTTTAAAACTTAAGAAAAAACATGTTAATTAATTATATTAAAATTTATTTAATACATAAAATAACTGAGCAGCAAACAAATGCTTATAGTGGAAGGGATGAATCTGGGGATGCAATAACAAATTTTCAACATTTGGCATCATTCTTATCAGGTTTCAACCCTAAATACCTCCTCGGTTAATAGTGTCCAGTATTTTCTTCTTTCTTTTTTGCTTTGGAGATAGGCAAGCGCACTGAAACTCCTTCTCAATCGGAAAAACAATTAAAAACCTTCTCAAGATATTCTATAATATGGAATAAATAACTGGTATATCTTTTTAAAGTCATAATAGCTGACATCGTTTCTATAAACTTTCCTTTAATATCTTCGTTAGTGTATATTCCTATTGCTTAATTCTTTTAATTTGATATTTTTTTTCAAAGAGACCATATGAATTCATTGCCTACTGTGGTATTACGATAGTCAAAACATTCTCAAACTTAATTTCAAAATCTAAAAATAGGGCATTTAAATGTTGTGTGTGTGGCTACGTCCAAAATTACACTCCTATAGCCTACTTCTGTCAAGAAAGGCTGAACTGTGGTCGTTGTTTTAATAAAATTGATGCTATATCATTGTAACTGCAAATTAACCTCATTCAATTTAGTAAATAAGTCTGATAAATAGGTAAGTGTAGTGTTTCCACTGGATTAAATTTCCTTATGAGAGCCACTATCGTAGACCCCCATTTACAACTCATGGACCCCCAAATTATTTTTTCGCTGTCGTGGACCCCTTTCAGGTCCTCATAGATCCCTGGGGCTCTATATAGACCACTTTGGGAATCACTGTTTTAAAGTTTTCGTCGCTTTTAATACTACCATCCTTCTTTTCATAAAGAAATAAGATAAAAGGTAATTCTGCAATCGAACGAAGATCGTTTATTTTGTCAAAATATGGTATAATTTTTTTCACGAAAAAAACAAACTATAATTGACAGTTTGCAATCTTTTTCTAAAATAAGTCATCTTCGACGCATTTTCATGGAAAAAATGTTCCATCCACTCTGTCATCTACAGCTACAATTTCTCTCTTATATCCTTAAAATCAGATTCTCAAAACATTACTTGAAATTTGAATGAAGAATTTAAAAACTTGGCAGTTTCAGAAAAGAATCATACGAAATCTTTTTCAGCGTGCCAACACTTATAATCTTTATTTTGAAAGAAAATTGAAAAAAATCACTAAATAGAAAATTTACCTTTTTCGTGCGTCTTTTGTCTATTAGTCTTTTTTACAGGCTTTATTTATGCAATTTGTTTCTTAAAATTTTTGCTAAAAATTACTGTTATTTTTAATCGATGTATGAAATTTGGAAGCTTCAAAACACATAAAAACTTAGCTCTCAAAGTAAAAAAAAATTATACATTTGCGAATTACGAAATATCTTTCTTTTGCAGAGTGGAAGCAAGTTCCTCCCCCCTTTTGTTCTAAAAGTAGGATTGATTGGAAAGGTACCCATCTGAAAGGGTGAAGGAAATGGAACAAATATCGAAAAATGAAATTTTAATTACATAATTATAGAAATCCCCATATCATGCTAATTTGGAGAAGAGAAGGAGAAATTTCTCTGGGAAAGAGAGAGAAAGAAGGAAAAAGAGTTATACACTAGAGAAAGCTCGTTTAACCTAGTGTTATGCAGCTTTTCCCAATAACATACGCACACATACTTGTTTATATATGTAATTACAGAACAAATTTTTGTTTCCTTTTAGTCACTCATTTGTTTTATAATGGCTTATTTTATTTTTTAACCTTTCTTCAAATGATTTCTTTGTTGTAAGTCGTAAACATAATTAACAAGTTTTCTACGAGATAATAAACATAAAACATAGCATTCGATATTAATATATTTTCATGATTTTACTTACACTCTTTTATGTTCGATTTACTCGCAGTGGGGTGGCCGTGGTAGCCAAGTGGTATTGGTATCGGATCGTGGCTGGCTTTGTCACGAGTTCGAGACCGGTACCACTAAAGACCCGCCGTGTAGGGCAGCGATTCACACTAAATCTGTCGAGAGCTGAAACGTCCTTCATTTAGTGTGGAGTGGTAGTTAGGAGAAGGGGGTGCCAGCTCAGGTGTCGTCCACGTCACTTGACCAGGGCTCAAAATTACGTGGTCCGTCGCCAAAAGCCCTCGTATAGCTTAACACAATGCGAAGTTAATATTCACTCATTCAGTTAATCGCAGTGGGACTCAATGATTATATTCTATAAATCTTTTCATGTAAAAACCCAGTTAATAATCCTTATAAATTATCTTTCTTTTATGCATGTATTTGTAGTTAAGTTGAACGAAATATAAGGACAGTTTTTTACTTTGATCTATTAAAAAATATGAACATATATATATATATATATATATATATATATATATATATATATATATATATATATATATATATATATATAACATGCAGCGAATTCTCTCTCTACAGAATAAAAGGGACTCACAATCACTTATTCTGAGATCTATAGAGTTGTTAAACTTCAAATTTGGCCCGTCATGTTCCATTTCCTGAGTGTGGGTTCTCTAAAAACTGGTTTAGTGGATGTCGATTTTATTTCAGGAAAAGGAGGGGATTGCGAAGCCGCCATAGAAAAAAATTTCTCGATTTTGAAATAATATAAATATTAATCATATAACGTTAATCGTATAAATATTCATTATATTTATAAACTGTTACACACACACGCGTGCTCACGCACATTGCTAAGCCCCTTTTTCGAATGTATTTCAAAATTACGAGTTCCCCCTTTTTTTTAATGCAAAACATGCATTTTAAAGAACATAAGTGAACAAAATGAGGTGATTATTGGCAGATAATTTCCGTCATAGAACCTGCTGTTATTTCATCTGCTGTGCTCTCCAAATAGTGAAGAAATTCCATACAAGAATAATGCCTGTAAGTGTAAAGACCTCTTATTACTTCGTAATGCAACTTGAATAAGAATCAGGTTTGCAACATAGTTATTGCAAACTAGTTTTGAGCAATAACGATGGTAATTCAAATTAAGGTGCAGTTAATAAAATAATGAAAGAGGTAAAGAGAAAAAAGCAATCTAAGTAAATAAAAATCATTTATGGAGGATTTTTTGTGGTTGGTAAAATAATAAATTAAATCTTCTTTAAGAGTCTCTCTTAAGTATCAAACTGTTTCACGTTTGGTTCACACCTAGGAGAGCCCCCACCCTTGGCGCGAATTACTTTGGTTGGCGATAATTGCGCCGTCATGGTAACCTTGCTTTTAAATACAACATATGGCAACCCTAACTTTTTCTAGAATTTTCGTCATTTGTGGGCGCGCATTTCAAATTTCATTTTGTTGTTGGACACTGGGTTGAAAGTATGGCTGCGCTTGTAAGTGAATACACGTTAGAATTTTTTACGTTATTGAATGCTGTTTGTAGAGTTTTGTAGAGTTGTGTTTGCTGTTGAAAGAGTGTTCTTTTGGATGGATTTGAATGGAGATGTCGAAAAAAAGGTGTGAATACGCATTATGTTTGCAGAAGTATAAGAAAGAATTCGTGGTTTTCCAATAGTAAGTTAATCGGCAATAAAACGTTTTCTCCGTAATCACACCAGCCACGCAAAAGGCATGTTCGACCATTACCTCGCTGAGTATTTATGGCGGCGCTCTCGCGATCACTCACTCAGCGACGAGACTTTCCAGAATTTTTTAAAAGCATTTGTTACACTTTACCCTCCACTTGGGAAGGATCAACAATAAGAAAGTAAGTGCTGTTGTTATATTTTTTATCTTAAATGTTAAATTTCTGTATTGTTTACATATATTTTCATTGTGCATCCATCTTATACTACTATATTTACTTGTCACCGTTGTCGGGTTTGCTTGGCGTCATTTCGTTTTTGCTTGGCGCTTTTTCCGGTTTGGCGCCAAGGGTGGGGGCTCTCCTAGGAGTTTACCTCACGTTTAATTTTTCTTTCATTTTTAACTGAAATTGCATGGAAATTCATGTCAATGCTGAAATACACTGCTCAAAACAATTAGGGGAGCAAGCAAAAAAGTGAAGAAAACCATGTGAGACAGCCACGTATTGGCATACAATGCATAGTACATGCGTATCAATGCGCAATACAGAAAAAAGGCGTAAAAAAATTTGGAATTAAGCTTTAATTCTTTGAAAATATGGAAACAGCATGAAGAGATGATTTAGGGCAACAATTTGGTTACATGTAAATGATAAAAAAGGTACTGTTTAGACATGATGCATGAATTTTAATAGGGCGTGTGGCCTCCTCGAACAGCTAAGACTGCTGCACACCTGTTTGCCATGGATGCGATGAGGTTATCGATCAGACTTTGGAGAATACTGTTCCACTCCTCAAGAAGTGCAATCTCCAAGTCTCGGACAGTAGCAGGCGGCCTTGGTTGCGCAGCAATGCGTTGTCCGAGCATGTCCAAACATGCTCGATTGGATTCAGGTCAGGAGAGCACGCTGGCCATTCCATACGCTGTTTTGTTTCGGCTTCAAGCATGTTCTCCACCAGACGAGCTCTATGCGGTCGGGCATTATCATCCTGGAAAACAAAGGAATCTCCAATGGCTCCAGCGTAAGGGATGACATGAGGTCGAAGTATCTCGTCTGCATACCTTCGGCCCGTCAAAGTGTCATTCCGAATGATATGCAGGTCCGTACGTCCGCCTATGCTGATTCCACCCCATACCATCCAACCAGCTCTTCTGTATTGTGACCTTTCACGAACGAATGCGGGGTTATTTCGAGTGCCCCTGTCCCTCCATACAAGAACACGTCGGGTGTCACACTCTAGACTGAATCGGGACTCGTCTGTAAACAGCACTTGGCTCCAATCATGTTGCTCCCAATCTCGATGTTCAGCAGCCCATCTTCTTCTGGCCGCACGGTGGCGTGGGGTCAACAGAATACAGACCATTGGCCTACGTGCATAGAGCCCTCCCTCATGAAGCCGATTACGTACTGTTTGGCTGGACACCCTTCGTTCTGTTGCCAAGAGCAACTGTCTTTGCAGCTGCGTAGCATTCTCTGTTCTGTTTCGACGGGCTGTTAACTGTACATACCGGTCATCAGTTGATGTAGTGGCGGGTGGCCGACCTGCCCCTGGTCGACGTCTAACATTTCCTGTTTCTTGGAATCAATTCCGCAGCCTTGCAACAACTCCTCTGGCGACTCCAACAGCGTCCGCGACATTACGTTGTGTTTGCTCGGATTCCAGTCTGCCTATAACACGCCATGCCATGGATTCCGGTAAATCACGTTGTTGAGACATTCTCAAGTAACCTTGTCTCAAAAAAAATACTGCGCAATCGAATTTCACAGTTACGGCAATAAAAAAGACGTTTCTGCAACATCCCGATTTCTCCCTTTATCTCCTTTTTCTGGTTTTTGACGTCATGAACTTTGATTTGCATATAAAGTTTTCTTTTTCCGTTTCCTGGTAGGCTTTACATTATGGATGATTCATTTTATGTTACTTATTGGTATACATCTTTGCATACTTTTGTTAAAATCATGTGCTCCCCTAATTGTTTTGAGCAGTGTATATTCTCGCTCAGTTTATATTAATGCTATAACTTTTTAAGACCCAGCCCCAGCACGCTCGTGCTGTAACACTCCACGTTCTAGGTAGGGGATTAGCATAATATTTTTATATTTTTTGTGTCATTAGGATCAGTAAAATATTAATAAGTAGAAAAATATCATATTTAAGGATAAAAATATTTTGGGTCTTTAATGGTACAGCTCGCACAAACCCGCAGAATCGTGCGAACTGGGTCTCAAAAGGTTAGCTCGTGGTTTAGTAATCGTTGACTCCGACTTCTACTTGTTAATGGGATCGAACTAGAATCAACACAATGACACAACATTGTTTGGTTCCCCTAGAGCTTTATAAAATGATGTAGATTTTGACCAGCTGTTGATAATTTAATATATATAAAAATATGTTGACCCAATTTTAGTTTGACGTTGCAGTAATAAAAAGTTATGTATTTTAACTATTGATTTCTTGTTACGAGATTTTTATTTACTTTTCTATTTATTTTTTTCAATTTATTTTAATATTTAATAAAAAATAAATAGCCTTATTCCTATTTGATGTTAATATCTGACAGATGTTGTCTCTCGGATTGGAGCTCCAGATATTAGGCCATCCTTTTTATTTTTATACTGTTTAATATTATAAGTAATTGGATTTGATGATTTTGATTCTTTTTACTGTTTATTGTTATAAAAAGCAATCATATTGTGAAAGGAAATTCTGATAAACAAGTGTTCATTTGGTACTGATGAATTTGAAATATATACGTTACTGGAGTCTTTGATTGCAAAGCAGATGCTTTGGTGAGTGTTATTATATAAACTAATATATAATAAGACTAATTAATTTGCTTTAATTTAAATAAATGACGGAAAGAATTGATGAAACTGGAATTTTAAATTTCAAAAACTATGCTTTTTTAACGCATTAATTAGAACGAATTTAATATCATTCTTTTTTATATTTTTTAAATGTTTTGTTTTCAATTCAGATTTTAATTTCATGACATTGTTTGGTGAAACAATGTTACTTTGTTGTCTTTTTTTATGAAAAAAATGAAAACCAATTTTCATTAGTTTAATACTTTATAAAAACTTCGTATTAAAAAAATATGTTGAGACTGTCAACCATTAGTTGTCTCGCAATTTACTTTCTACATTTGAAACAACACACCACGAATGAATTCCTCAGATTAATACATATAAGTTAGAGTAATGCTTAGATAACTTGCACATCAGTCTTGACGATTGTGACCACAAATTGAAATATTTTTTCCCCCTTTTTATATCCTTTTATTGAATGTTTTCAAAAATTTTTAGGCTTTTTTTGTGCTTCAAATGATTTATCGAACTGTTTTTATATATGAGTTTTTAGTACTTTTTAAAATACATATATTGAATGATAAAAATATCTTTAAGTATTAAACATTTTTTGCGTACATTTTGATTTCGAGAACATTTTAGTGAACAAATTTCGGTTCAAAATGCTGTTTAATCTGATTAATTTTTTGATAAAAATATCCTTACGTAGAAATTTAGGTAGCAGTTTTATAGGTATTGAGAAATTCTTTTTCAATTGTTAAAGAATATAAAACTATAAAAACACTCACTGCCATCAAAATGTGGGTACTAGGAAAGAGAATTGTCAGAATAAAACGAAATTTTGCGCACGTAATTACGATGTTGATGTAAGTAAGCAAATCAATGCAAATGATCATATATTGTAGAAATTATTACAAATAAATAGGAGCTTTAGTACCGACAAATTACAAATGAATAGAGGCTTTAGTACCCCAACAAATTACAAATGAATAGAGGCTTTAGTACCCTGTTGAGCCACACACTTTTTGCATGAATGTATGATCTGTACGGTCAATCATTGAGGCATACAAGTCTGAAAAGATGTCCTGCGACATCTCATTCGACAGTTTCTGTTAACACGCCTCTTATTCAAACAACTGTGGTAGGCGGTACAAGTATGTGGTCTATATCCTAGGGATCTCATGTCCCTTCGATTGGTGACCAATCTGAAGATTGAACAGGGCAAGGAAAGGAAAGGATCAAATGGGGTGGAGGTCATCCAGTAAAAACATTCATGCGTGTGGGTGAGCATTGTCCTGTTGAAAAAGGGCTATTGGGAGCCATGTGATGACTGGCAACGCATGTGGCTAAATAATGTCATGAACGTACCTCTCGGCTGTCATGGTGCGGTACATTAATATTAGGAGTGACCATGTGTCATATGCAATGGCACCTAATACCATCACACCAGTTGTGGGAATTGTGTGCCACTGTACAGTGAAGTCAGGATTGAGACGTTCACCACCGGGCTTTGACACACGTACACAACTGTAATCGCTGCCCAAATTGAAGCTGGATTCGTCACTAAAGACAACCAGTTTCTTTTCGGTTGCAGTTCACCCTCTTCGAGCGCTACACCACTCCAAACGAAGGTGACAGTGAGTGGGTATCAAAAGCAGCTCACGTGATGGGCGTCGCAATAGCAGCTTTCAGCAAGGTGTCTTGCAATGGTATGGAGTGATACAGATGTCCGAAAGTGCTGCCTGTGTACGGATGGTGGACAATGAGACAGTTGACTCTACGCATGCATTTAGCAGGATGAGTTGGTCTTCTCAACTATTGACCTGATGGGGGCGTCCTGAACCTTTTTGCCGTATAACAGACCTCTGTCTTGTCCAGTGGTCCTAATATCTCTCTGTGGTAAAGTTAGAACGGCATAGGTTGCGAGCAACTTGCCAAGTTTACTACCTTATTTCCATCATCAAAATGATTTTTCTCCTCTAGAACTTCGACAGCTGCTTATATTGCCTCTGATGGCATGCATAGATATCTCTAGTTAAAAAGCGTCCCTCTGAGACAGATTAAATACATGCAAACAAGCTCTGCCGACCTGTTTTATAATACATGGAGAACAAAGTTCATAGCCTTCTGGTGACATTGAGCCACGCGCAACTAAGCTGCATTTGTAATCATTTACATATCTGCCCTATATGTACCTCTGCAGGCCACAAGTTTCATAACAATTCCACTTTTATTTCTTCGTGTACAAATTCTTATGTCACTGAGGGTATAATTGAAAATTAAATTTTATATAATTCTCTATTCAGTTCTTATATTTCGGTTAATTTATTTTCCCCTCTTCATATTTTAAATTTATAACTTCAATGTATTTTCAAATATCTTATAAAACCCAACATTTTTGCGTATGTAGAATATTTTAAAATATTAATAGTATAAAAACTTCTTGACGTGAATACGTCTTAAAATTGCTTCCACAGCGGGAGGCAATTCAAAAAAGCGATTGATAACGAAATCGGGGATACATTTTGTTTCAGCAATATATCTATCATCTCCATCAAAAATTCAATTACACCACTGGATAGCTAAACGATGAAAACATTTTTTACGCTAAGTGAGGACTGTGACTCATCGCAAGTGGTGGAGGGGGAGCGCCGCCATTTTTACATTTTTAGAAAATTTGGCTGCTTATCGAGATTTTCATTTAGTATAACTTTTGACTCAGAAAAGCTACTACGTTCATTTTAGTTTCAATCGACAGCTCTCATCAAAAATATTTCGATTGTTTATAAAACATTGATGTAAAGAAGTGACAATGTATAGAATGCGAATAGAATTAAAATAAAAAAAAAGGAGCGAGTCTTACACAGTAGTCGCATATGATGTGTAACATCTGACATGTTATCGTGGTAAATACGCAATATTAACTTTTTTCCTGAAAAAAATATGAATCGGGTATGATTGGAAATAGTTTTCTATCGAATAATTATATCTTTAATGAAAATTGTATTTAATTAACAAAATGAGTAAAAAGAATGCAGAATTTTATCAAAAATAATCTTTTTTGTTCAATTTAGGGAAGAGCGGAGACAATAGACTTATGATAACTAAAATATGACACATATACTTGTGATTTAAAAGTATTTAAGAACCGTTAAAAAATAGCGTCAATAACAGTACCACTTTTAGCCAGAGTAGCCGGAAACTTATGCAGCAAAGTAGCACGAAGAGGGAAAAAAAGTAGCGAATCGATTTTGACTTGAAATTCATAAATATGAATAATTTTTTTGATTTTGTAAAACTGTTTTAAAAAATACGTTAAAATGCTTTAATTATTTAATTCATTTAAAGTGCATTCAAATTCTTCCTGCTTATTATCATGATATGCTGTGGCTTTTTTATAAATTTCTAAACTATATCGAAGCATCTGTGGCAATGAAATTAAATCTCAGCGCAGAAAGTCCCTCATTCTTCCAAAGTCATTTTGGTTCTGAGAATTGATTCAAACAGTTCGAGGCACATTCGATTCCTTAATTTTGTCTTTTTTGACGTCACTCTGGAGAATGCCGTTTCCACAGTGACATTACTTATGGGCAGGCTGTAAAGTTTTAAAGCAAATATACCTAAATCCCTTAAAAATGGATTTCCAATTGCGTCTTTTATATTAAAAATGTGACACCAAAATAATTTTTCATCATTTAAAAGCTCAAAGTCAGATAGAAAAACATCTTTCCACTGTGTGTTAAAAATTTATCTCTATTGATTCTCCAGAACATATAATTTAGATTGGTCTGCTAATTATGAATACAGATAAAAAAAAAGGATGATTTGGAATTTTAAAAAATATCAGGGGAAAAATTCTTTATCTTTTTTAAATATCCGTAATTTAAAGGGATTTGGTTTAAAAGTTTCTCACATAAGATCTTGAGAAAATTATGATATCTGATGAGATATAATATGAGTAGATTCTGTAGATATTATTTTAATTCTGCTTGTCAGTTTATTTAAAAAGACGTCCATTAAGTACTTCAATAGGCAAATAAATGCTTGTTAATCTCATGTCCACTTCGACATTCACATTTTTAGGGTAAATTGTACTTCTTAAAGAGTAAAGTATAATCTTTTAATTATTTGAGCAATTTGCAATGATTAACATGATCACTTTGAAAGCCAAATTAATCCGCTCAAATTCTGTTGAAATTGGCAGTTGTAATTTAACAATACTTAATTCTATCTTGTATTAATTTAAGTAAAGGAATAGTAAAACAAATAGATTGGAAAGAGGCAATGGCGTAACGGAGAATATTAGGGCCCATTGCATGGTCAGCTTTCGGACCCCAAGCCCTAAAACGTAATTGGCGTCAGCCAGCTTTTGTGTCCCCTACAATCCCTAGACCTCCCTGCATTGCGACGGTGTATGTTACGCCACTGAATCTAGGTCAAAACCTTTAAAAACAGAATTAATAACAGATTTTTATAACTAATCTCTCTAGATTACAATTACTTATTTTTGTCATTGTATGTAATTTTTTATAAATCTAATTCTGCAACGTCAATTAATTATAAAAATAGATTTTTATTCTTTAATTCAATAGAGTATTGTAGATGATAATTATATAATTTACGTATTTCTATAAGAATTTGTCCTTTCACAATTACTTTTCCAGTTTAATATATATTTACATAGAAATTCTCTTTAAGCCTATTTTTAAGAATACACTCATATCCATTAATTAAGAATAATGAAGTTCAGGCAAACAAAGAGATAGAAGCGAAACAAATTTGACTTATTTGTAAAGTCTATTTATTAAACAAAAGGTAAAGAGCAAAACAGATGCTATATGTTTGACATAATTAAGAAAAATTGCGATTTTTACTCCCTGGAGGAAATTTCAAAAAAGAACCTATTTACAAAAAACAGTATAACATGGTTAGTATGATGGTTAATACGGAGTATGCCTCCCGGACGATGCAATACAGGCTATACAACACCTAGGCATGCTGAATATCAAAATATCAATCTGATCTTGGGGAATATTACACCACTTATCAAGCAATGCCCTCCGAAGTTCCAGTAGACAGATAGGAAGATGGTTGACAGGCTGCAATTCGTCGGCCAAGCATATCCCACACATGCTCTATTGGATTCAAGTCCGGTGAGTAAGCTAGCCAATCCATATGGGTGATATCCTCCAATTGAAGGCATTCGTCTACAATGTTTTCACGGTGAGGACGGGCGTTGTCATCCATAAACAGAAATTCAGCACCCATGGCACCCCGAAACAATCGTGCATTTTGTTCCAGAAAGACATCCCGATAGATATGGCTTGTCATCGTTACACTCTGAACATGCAAGTCAGTTCTGGAACCAAGAATAATTTCTCCCCAAATGAGCCATCCTGCACCACCGTAACGGTGTCGTTCAATGGTGTTCTCTTGGTGGTAACGGGTACCTGGCGCTCTCTATATTAAAGTCCAGAGAGAATCAGACAGCAAACTAAACCTGGACTCGTCGGAAAACAACACACAAGACCACTGTTGTGGTGTCCACAATGCATGCTCTCTACACCAGGTTAATTGCAGGCGGCAGTGAGTTGCGGTAAGTGGAACACATCTGACAGGATTACGAGCATATAGACCAATGTGCCCTAAGCGTCAGTACACGGTCTGCCTTGAAACGGTCGTACCGGTAGCTGAAGAGAGCTGACGAGACAGGTCTGATGCTGTGCTCTGTCTGTTTCTTTTGGCAGTAACAGCCCAATACCGGTCCTCATTTGGCTTTGTAACTCGGGGGTGACCTGTGTTGTAACATCTAGTTACATTACCATCATCTTGGAAACGTTGCCAAAGCTTGGAGATGACACTCTGGATGATTCCCAGTTCCACGAAAACTTCCAGCTGGGTACGTCTACATTCCAGTCGTCCAATAATTATAAAACTTAAAAAATCATCCAAATGATTTTTTTGTGCCTTAACTATGCGGTAATGGCTTTGGAAGGCTTTTAAAGCTTTTGTGAACAATTTTACTTCTTTGCCACCATTCTTTATATACCCCTCTTTTACACTCTCGTCATTGTGACGTACTATCCGCGCCATCTAGTGGTTTCCTGTAATTTGCATATTCTTCTTCAAGATGTATGTGATAATTCTACAGGTGAAATTTTTATTTTCGATTTCACTTTCATTGTGATTCTGAATTATTCTTAATTTATAGACATGAGTGTATTACATGTTTCATTTTCATGCTTCTTTCGGGATTAGAAAAAATCCCACCATTTCTTTTTTGTACCACTTGCAGTGGAAAAGTGGTGGGGGAGGGGAATCTGTCTTTGATAGGCTCCTATTGGCGTTGGTGGCGAGGGGATGGGGGAGAAATTACGGCGTTTCGGAGTGGTGAAACATACTGCAATTCCATGGTTTTTTCTGGGACTAAAGTCACTTTTTTTTTATATTTTTCCGAAAAAAAAATCAATTTTTTCGAATCTTGTTCCATTACTTCCAGTACTTATGGTTGAAAGTAGTAAAAAGTAGCGGGATCTTCAAGTGAAATAGCATAAAATTCGCGAAGTAGCAATAGGATAAAAAAGTAGCGGAAAGTTTCAAAAAGTAGCAAAATTCCGGAAAAATCGCACGATCTGGCAACACTGGTCAAGCGCTCGAGTGCTTCATGGCTACTTGAATTGGACCTTCATGCGAGAGTAACGAAAAGACACAGCCACGCACTTCTATTGGTCAAATAAAGTAGCGTGCTTACGTCACATCCAGTTACACACATCCATCCCTTTTCCCGAAATCACTCCCACAAATATCCAGCAACCGAGAGGAAAGATGTTACACATCAAAAAGTATTACCAAACTTATATAATATCAGCCCATACGCGTCAAAAACCAAGTAAAATTCAGAAATTATATGCGGTTGGAAAGGGCTTCTCAAGAGCAATCGAATGGAACCACTAAAACACAATAAGATCGAATCAAGCAGTGTCGGGAACGTAAAAGATGAATGCGGCCGAGTTGATCAACGATGGTGCTAGTACATTTGTAGCTGGGGCAGTTGAAATTATGCAAGTGAATGATGAAATCACTTCTATATTGACAACGGACTATGTGTATGATCGGTTGTGTATGATCGTCGTTTATAAAGACACATTGTTCAGCAGCTAAGACACGTTTGTCTACGACGTTTGTCAACAATCCATTCGGACAAAAGTATGATGTGTGTTTTCGTCTACGGTTTCTGCGCTCAATGAAGAAAACAAAAGAAAGACACTTACCACTGTTGAATAATACTTTCCCTGAAGAGCTAATCAGAGCTAGGCTGACTTTAAACTGGGCGATACGTGTAAAAAGTCACTGGACTCGGACAAAGTGCCCCCGATGGAACAGATTTGCGCATCAACCTAAGCAACATCTCGTTGCCCGCATTAGATCCGATTAGTGCACAACTAGTATCACCGCGACTGTCATTCATGCAGATATATCAGTTGCGACGCTATTAACGTACCCGTGGATGTGGACACAATGATGAAGCAGCTTTCGCGTCAATTGCATGATGATCAGGGGTTCAGTGCTAACTTATAGAGCCTGATACATAATTCTACGTATCTGAGCGAAGTGTTTTAAAAGTCAGTGGTAAACTCTTGGCTACAATTCTACTTTGTCAATCATTGTAAAAGCATCACAATATTACAGAACACTATCATTTATTTCATGCTAACAGTAACAAATTGTGTGGCAACGAAGGTCATCGGAGATGATCTGATCAAGCATCGACAGTACGACAGAAATGCACTGGAGTCAGAAGTTCTGCTTGCAAGTCAAAATTTAGCAATCAGGGAGACTTGGATGGAAGATTCCATGCCAGTGAATGTGCCTGGTTTTGATCTGAGACCATATTGTAATACTGCTAAGCGCAGACTAATTGCAACTACATCATCGGTGTCGGTATGATCATCATCATCAAGTCGCAAAGCAGGTGAAGTCACCATATATCGCAACATCAATAGCTTCACTGATTGTAATAGAGTTAAAATTGACATTTTGGAAATTATTTGGGAATGAAAGACACAAAGGCTGTGTGGTGATAACGATATAGTAAACGTGAAGGTCAATGACATCTTCAAATGCATTCTTGGGTGTGTGTACATCCAAGCGGGCACAGCGTTAGTAGAAATTAAACACTTTATGTTACGTTCACTTTTTAAATATTCCAAAAACATCGCTAAAATTATACCCGATTGCGATCCTGATCTTACTACACCAATTTTGATAGTCGGAGGCTTTAATGTTATTGTCTCAAAAGACCGCTCATTTCCCGGCTTCATGCTCAGCGAGTTCAATTTGTCTTACCTCGAAACTTCTCCAACAAAGTTTGGTAATACCTGTATTAATTCAACGTTTACCAGAAATCTCGATGTATCATGTATGCCATTTTTATCGTACTTTCCACATAAAGTTATATTATAATAATTTGCTTACCTCATTTCTTTTCTGGACCCTTTGAAAGGAAATAGTTGCCCTCATAAACAAAAAACATTGAAACCCAGAGGACTTCTTAGTGTTCAAGCATGATTATGACATACATATAAATAATAATGTTTTATATAAAAAAATACCCCCGTTACCGCGACGTATTCCCGTACAACACACGACTGTATCATGGACACAGCCACTTCCACTTTTATTTATAGAATTAGATATTTTTCTAAGATTGTCATTTACTAACTCCAACATTTTAAATTTAGCTTTAGTTTTTGATTATCATTTTGAGTAACAGTAATATTTGTTGCTGTTAAATCTTTTTAATTTTATATATTTAGTGCTTTATTTTCCATTTTCGTATAACTACGAAACAACAGATAGTTAACTGTTGCGTACATAAATTAACAAAACGTTTGAAAAAGATAAATACAAATAAAAGACTAATTGAAACGTTAATCCTTAGTTGAAAGTTATGTTAGACCTCCGAATAATGAATTTTGATTTTCATTTTTCAGATTATTCCGTCACTTCTTTCTGTGTGAAACTCACTCATTTTTCCTTGAACGAGATAACTGTAGAACAAACATATTATGCAAAGCGAAATCGTTATTTCAGGCATATCAGGAAGATTTCCTGAATCTGATGATGTTGCAGAATTTAGTCGAAATCTTTATCAAAAAAAGGATTTGATCTCTGAAAGCAAAAGATGGGAACCTGGTAGGTTATTACATTATTTCTTCTATTTTCGCGGCTTATATTATCCCCCAATGCAGTTTTTTATTTATACTGTGTACTTCCAAAGATAAGTCGAAAGTTGAATCATAAAAAAAAGGCTTTATAAAAGGCGAATGTAAAAACATTTGATTGAAAATTTTACGTAAACTAAAACCATCATATAATGAAATAAATCACTCTTCATGAAATAAGGTTAAATAATATTTATTATGTGCCTCATGGACCGGTTGTTAGAGAAAATAAATCAAGTATAAAAATAAGATTAATTTTCGATGCGTCATCAAATGTGTATAGATAGTAAATATTTAAATGCTATCTGAAATCTGAGCTATACCTTAGTATTTTAGACAACACATCACAATTTCATGAATACCAGAGAATGATCATTCATCTAAACTGAAGTGAATGGTCATTGATAGTTTGGGGACTAGCTTCTAGCACAGATGCAGGCAAAAAGTATAAAACTTCGATAAAAATTTATATCTTATTTTATCTGCAAAACATACGATATGTATAGTTTAAAAAAAGTTAAGCGGATTGCCAAAATAATCAAGTTTTTACTGTACACTAAAAATATGCTATGAATTTCAAGAAAATTCTTAATAACAAAAAGTGTTTTGAATTAAAAAATATCTCAAGAAAAATTAATGCTGTTGTTCCTATTCCTCCAGAGACTGACAGTCAAATAAGATATCTTAGGTCGTTGACTCTGAGAACGTCAAGCTTAATTAGCGGTTAAGTATAAATACTTTTACTAGAGATATCCAAACAGCACAATAGAACAGCGTTTCTCAAACTGTGAGGTGCGCTCCACTAGTGGGGGCGGGATAACTCTACGAGGGCGGCGCGAGCATATTAAAGAGTCAAAAACAAAAAAAAAAATATTTTAAAAAGTTCTTAATTTACTGAAAGTAAGCAAACTAAATGCATCCTGTCATAAGGGAAAAATACACATTTACACTGATATAATAACCTTGTAAATGTATCAGTACTGTCCAATGTATTTTATAATTAGTTTAACAATACTAAAGTAAGAACAAGTTTAATAAAATTACCGGTGACCCCATGGGCTTGTCATATATAAAATTATGGGAAAACTAACACTTATCTTGATAATTTCTACATTTCATAATTAATCCCTTAAATGCCAAACATAAGTTACGCGATTTACTCCTCAATGCCATCATTTTCCACGTAAGCGCGTGCATGTGATGCATGTATTGGGGGAGGACAAAAATAATAAATAAGCAAATCCTCTAAAGCAAGTAAATTCGTCGCAATCACTATCAAGGTCATTTTTTGTATTCCAAGGCCTTCGAAACAATTTTATGGATAGCAATCCACAGAAAAGATCGTACTTTGGAAAGACATATATATATACGTCTGGGGCGATTAAGAAATTGGTTGAGCGAGATGTTTATATACGCCGATGATATTTAAGAGTTAAACTTTGTATTGTAGCATTAACGTCAAAGTATAGTATTATTGAATTCAATGCATTGTTATTGTATGGACGGAGGGGAAGCGTGAAAATTATGATTGAATATTAGGTCGCAATTATTGAAAGTTTGATAGCACTGCATTAGAGAGATCCATACAACTCACTATATGCTCAGGAAAAGTATTTGCGCAGATGGCAAGCATCTTTTAGTTCTCTGAGAATGAGAGGCACTTGATGCGACCATTATCAAGGCGTGAGAGTTTAGTCTGGGAGCTTCTATCGCACTTAAGGTGTAGAGCCAGACCACATCAATTGCCCCCATACCAGGGATAAGTGGGAGGTACCGACCAGGAAAGGGTGTAAGTGGAGAGAGTTGGAAGATTACAACCCTTTTTTCAGCTAGTTTGAACCGATTTGGTTGCCGTAAAGGTTGATATGGGAGGGCATTCACTGAAAATGAATATCGTGGAGCAACGATCAGTTGTAGGCACTGATTTTGTCCCAAATAAGGAACTATTTGTTAAGGTGTTAAAGCAAACTACAGTTATTGAAGAGAAAATCCAAAGATCACCATATTTCTTCCTATTTAGAATAGTATAAAGTCCCGTATCAATGGCTATTCACTTCTGAAAGCGGAGCAGAAGTCCGGATTGAGATTTTTTCAGAATCAAATTTTCCTGACAGTATCAATATAGATACCGATGACACTTGATCTGCCTTCAATATAAATCAAAACTGCATAATTTTTTGCAATCTTGATTTCCTATTCTAATTTTTTGAGGTGGATTGGGATCAAACCTCATTTATGATTGCAGTAAAATGGAAATTTACCTTGTAAATTCCTTCAAAGGATTCAAACTACATTGAAATGAGTAGGGCTCTATATCACCAGGAAAAAAAATTCTGGGACTCAACTTGACTGAAGGGCCTTTTTTTTCTTTGGCCTTTGCCTGTTTTTCCAGTTATTCAGGTATGTAGACATTTTGTTTTGTTGACTGAAGGTAGGCAGTTTATTACAGTATTTGGCCAGACCGGCTTGTCTATGACATGGAAAAGGTACTAGATGAAAGTCGGGTATTATGGAATACCATTTACATTTCTGAAAATAACTTCACTGATTTTTGATAAAAATCCCAAAAATCATCATGGATATTACTATAAACAAATGTAATGAACTATCATTTGTCAAAAAGAATAATATTTATTTCGTTGTTATAAAAAAGTCTATTTTTTAAAAAATAATAAATGGAGGGTAATATGGAACAGGCGGTTTAAACCATTGGTAAACTACTTAAAATATCCTAGAACGCAGTTATTTTTAAGAATACGTAAAAGTGATTTCTCTGTTTTGAGTTTATTTACAAAAATCATAAGTATAATATTCTTTCTCTGCTCTAGTACATTCAAGAAGAGCCCACAGAAAACAACTAAAGCATTTAATCTTCAGAGAACTTTTGATTACAGAAATACATTCAGCACATCTTTAATTTCCAGTTTTTTAATTGAAGTCTAGAACAGATAATCCGTAAGAATAGAACATTGCTACTAATACTGGAGTCATTTCTAAGTCTAGAAACTCAGTCTAATTTCTTAACAAAATGTCTTTGAATGTTCTTTTGTTCTGAAGTGCCTGGTTCCTTCTCTCTTTTTGTCCTTTTTTTAGTTTATCTTCTAACACTTTTTTCTATGGAGAGTACGTTGTTATAGAAGAAGACCCAGCTTTCTTGCTTGTTGTTTATATTTTGTTTCCATTCCAATGGATTCAACTTTTAAAAAGTGTACTTTAGTTTTAAATGAGACTTTATTACTTATTATATAATTAATAACTATTGTTTAGCTATCAAAATTATACTTCAAACTCATGTTTTTTTTAAATTTTATTTAGTATATTTTGTCGGGACATATGGAATATTATATTTTTGCGATTTTTTTCTGTCTTAACTTTTACTAGGTATTCCATAATACCCGACACACCATCTTGTCAAATGAACCTTTAAACTTATATAGACAAAACATCGCCACGTACAAAACGACAAAAGTATCACTAACTACAAATGTTTTAGTGCACATTATGCTTAACTTTAATGTTCAAGCCACACGTATACTGGTTAGTAAAAAGGTTTGAAAACTTGTCTACAAAAGCTTTTGAAAATCACAAAACAACACTTTCTTCAGTAGCGAGTCATACGGTAACAACAAGCGGCCAACACTCTCACTGCAATACATCATCAAAGTCTTTCTTTTGCAGTGTTCACACACAAGGTTTTTCCTAGCATTAGTCGCTACGAAGAGAGCAAAATCAACTCGGTATTCCATATATTGCCCGATAATTCCATAATACCTCTTCTAAATCTCTGCCTCAAAAAGAACAATTTTTGAAGGACAACTGTGCTCTAAATTAGTGATTTTAAGGGCATCATTTAGGTTGGCTTGCTCTAATATCTCCCGGATAGAAAGCGAGGAACAACAATAAATTTGAAATACGTACTCGAGAATTGACGCAAAATAAGCAGTTCTAAGTGTAATCGAATCAGCTCTCCTATCCCTACCAGCCCCATATATTTAAGTATGTTGATATCCATATTTTCATTGTAAGATATTCCATATATTTGTGGCTTGTGAGAATTCAGGGTCTAATATAAACCTTAAATACACTCAGATCCATAAACTAAGGATAATTTGGAAGCACATGGAAACTGAATATTAGGAAAAAAATTTTACTTGTAGAATTATCACACACGTCTTAAAAATAATATGCAAATTACAGGACGCCACCAAATAGCGCTGGTTGTACATCACAATGACGAGAGTGTATATAAAAATGGAGGCAAATAAATAAAATTATCCACACACATATAAGCGTTCCGTAGTTGGTTGATTGAATATTAACGTCGCACTGTTCAGCTACACGAGGGCTTTTGGCGACGGACCACGTAATTTTGAACCATGGTCAAGTGACGTGGACGACACCTGAGCTGGCATCCCCTCTCCTAACTACCACACCACACCAACGAGAGGACGTTTCAGCTCTCGACAGATTTAACGTGCATCTCTGCCCTACACGGCGGGTCTTTAGTGGTACTGGGCTCGAACCTGTGACAAAGCAAGCCACAGTCCGATACCTATACCACTCAGCTACAGCGGCCACTAAGCGTTCCGTAAGCGCCATAGCTAAGTAGTTATGACGCAGAGTATGCACGTGGAGGATTTTTTACGAGGTACAATAATCGGTCGATTGGAATGTGCACATACTCAGAACTTTAAATTGCCAAAAGAGTCATCTCTAGGGTTTGTCAAAGTGTCCAAGGTGACGGAAATGTCCGTAGACCTTACGATACAGTTAGTCCCCGAGTTACAATGCTGTATGAAAGCTAGTATTTGGTAGTAACTGCAAAAAAAACAGACGGAGGACAGTATTCGACTTGTCCCGTCAGATATCTGCAGCCATGTGTATGACAGTTTCAAGACAAACCATGTACAGAGGTTTGGGACATATTGATTTATATGCTCGCAAATGTGTCAAATGTGTTCCTTTTACGACAATTCACTATCGCCAGTAGTTATCCTGGAGTAAAGGACATGCAATGTGGACATCATCGCAGTGAGCTTGTCTGAAGTTTTCTGATAAGTCCAAGTTTAGCTTGCAGTCTGATTCACGTCGGACTTCCACATGGAGAATGCCGATAGAGATTACGTATTATATTCTCCTAAAGCTTCAATTAATATTTGATTTTGATATTTCAGCGGGATTTATAATATTTTGTGCAAATAAAACTCATTCATCAAACTATTTAGATAGACAGGTGTTCTTTCAGGGTCATTTCAGATTTTTTTAGATTTACATTAACTCTATCAGATTTTATTATCGTTACGTTTTTTTCTAAATGCAGTAATTTATTGATATATCAATGTAACCAGGCTCTAAAGTACTTAAAACACATTAAATCGGAGTATGAAGTAAGTCACGGAGCATGCATCACACTTTCCAATATTGAGCAGCAACGTAATGAGTTGCTATTTGCAATGTTTTTCAAAGATCACTTTTAATTATATAAAGGCGCCATTAAATCATTTAAAAAATATTTTGCAGGATTTTAAAAGCACATCCTCATTTAAAAATATTTCTTTGGAGTGAAAAATTAAAAGGAAAATTTTCATTGATGCAAAATACTTTTAAAATTAAGTGCATTATTGGTGAAAGAAGATGAAGATGGTCAAGCAAACAAAATTGGAAAGGGATTAGCTGATCAATTTATTATTAGCTAAGTGAATAGAGAGGCTTTTTAGCGGCTAGTTATATAATTTTCACAAATTTGAAAAATATTGATGCTAAATTGAAGAAATCAACATGTGTGATAATTGTGATTCACCAATTTGCAATTATTAATTTTAAGGTGTTTCTCTCCCTTGTTTTATTTTGGCAATAGTTTTTTTGAAGAGCTATTGGAGTAATAAAAATCAATGAGATTAATAGTTGTTTCTCTTCCGTCATAAAATCCGTGTAGTGGGGGCCAAGGCTGAAATATAAGCCTGTTGTTTTATTGTGGAAGTTAAGAATAGGGTTGCTAGCTCAAGTGTCATCCTTATCACTTAACTATGGTTCAAAATAACGAGGTCCGTCACCAATAGCCCTTGGGCAGCTTTATAGAGCGACGCTAATATAACTCTCACTCACTCCATTATAAAATGTTTTGGAAGGCAGAACAATATCTTCAACGACAGGCTGCATCCAATCAAATTTGTTGAATTAGATCTCTTACATATATAATCAAAGAAAAGTTAAACTTGGAAGAGTATATATAAAAAGATATTTGAAAAGGGAACTTTAAATTATCATATTTCTGTTTTCAGGATTGTATGATTTACCAAAAAGATCGGGACAGCTAAAAGATATCAGTAAATTCGATAATGAATTCTTCGGTGTGTCAGAGAAACAAGGTCATCTTTTGGAACCCCAAGGGAGGATACTTTTGGAAACTACCTATGAAGCAATTGTCGATGCTGGTAAGTTGAATGTTTTTAAACAAACACCTTTTTATAATAAAACACTTGAAATAGATATGATTTTAATTTATATCTAAAAATAGTTAAGTCATTGGGGTTAGCTTTAATTAACATTCTTAACTTGAATTAACATTTGATACATTATTATTTGATTTGATGCATCTCTGAAAGCCTTTTCATGTGCGGTAACTTTTTATTCATGAATATTTCAGTAACGAGAAATCTTCCCTCTCTCTTTACGGCCTATCCATATTAAAAAAATTATTATTCAAAGGTAATGAAAACTTTCACAGATATACATCTTATATGCATATACTATTTAGTATGGAATTATACAGGGTGTCCGGGCTTAAAGTTACCAAACGTTATGGCTTTTTATTACGGAACTACACATCAGAATGTAATAAACTGTTCATCCGTAGATTGGAAAACCCTCCGAGACTTTTTAGGTCTTGCACGTGCGCGCATTATTCAGGAATCGCAAACGATAAACTTGTTACACTGACTTCATTAGTGAGGATTTTGACGCTACAGCAAAAAGTGCAATTGATTAACGGAATTTAAAACCTTCTCGGGTGTACAGTGATGTGTTCGAACAAAATGGAAGGTCTTTACTGGCTTGCCTAATCGAGACTTACCAGGACTCCTACAAAAAGAATCACGTACACGATCAACAGTGTCTTCTATCACGAAAACTTAAGCATACTTTCCAATTTTTGAGATACCAAAGTTCCCTTCTCCTTTAAAGTTATTTCCCATTGGTCGATAGATTTTGATATTGGAGGATCGACATTTACATTTTGTTCGAACACGTTGCTGTACACGCGTGACTAATTTAAATTCCATTAACCAAAGTACGCACTGCACCTTTTGCTGTGGTATCTTCATCTTTACTAATGAATGTTTAACAAGTTCATCATCTGCGATTGCCGAATAATGCAGGCACTTGCGGCCGATCGGATAAGACCTAAAACAATTCCTAGGCCTTTCCAATCCACAGATGAACTGTTTATTACAATCTGATGGGTAGTTCCGTAATAATAAGTAATAAATTTTGGATACTTTAAGCCCGGACCCCTGTATAAATGACGTAGACTCTTGTAATGACTTTTAATGTGTCGTGGTAACCAACGGGGTAGGGTCTCGAATTTGTAGCTGGCGTTATTTCTGTCGAATAATAGGCTCAAATCTTTTTGGATCTCTAAATACCGGTCATATAGAGAGGTCCATGCACGTTATGTCTATCGAGGTTCAAAGCTTGCTCGTTGGCGGGGTATGGAAATCGAGAGATTTGAGGGTCAGCTCACAAGTATCGTCATCCATATTGACCATGATTCAAAATTATGAGATACATCGCTATTAATTCTCGTTTTTCAATTCCTGCTATTAGTTTACTCTCTCCCTATATTAAGATATCTTGTTCAGATTTTCAATTGTAAATAAAATACTTTCTATTCATCCATTCAAAGTAGGAATTGACTTCAAAATTTATTTTGTATTATTACTTGTTTTATTCCGGTTCATTTTAAATTGTAAAATAATTTGTTGAATTCTCGTTCAAAATAGAAAGTTCTTGGATTTAAAAGTTTTAAATTTACTTTTTGAAAAAATGAATGGTTATGATAAAATTCAATTCAATCGTAAGAAATGTATGTGGTTCTAGCATTTTTATTTACGTAGGGGTGGATAAGCATTTTATTTATTGGGTAATGTTTTTTATTAATGACGCATTTATAAGTAACACAAGAGGCATCAGCGACAGACTTCCCCACCTTGAGCTACCGTCAATTGATGAGGTAGAAACTCAAGACGGCTCCGAACAACTTTTCCTATTGAGCTGAATAAATTGTTCTACATAAAAGTTGCTTAAAATTCCAGCCAATGAGGTTGTTCGGCGCTCTACGTTATAAATAAGATGACATCTTCGGCTTCGTCAAACACATCGGATATGATGTATAATATTTTAATGGTGTATAATATTTAAACTGAGTATAATATTTTAAACATATTTCCCCATTTCCATTTAAGCCCGTCAAATAAAGCGCGAGCAAAATAAAAGAAATAATATTGAATGTTCGTTTTCCGAAGCAGAAAAATCGACGAGTAATTTTTCAACGTGGAGATAGAGTGCGGGTAACGTCAAAGCATGTCGTTTTGTGTAGGGCAACTCTTCACCCACAGCTGCGTGAAATATTGTCTTAAACGGTTGTTCCAAATATGCGTGTGTGATAAGGCCTTAAGATTTTGAGCCTCAACAGATTTAACGAATATTAATGCACCTTGTCATAGAAGTGTCGAGAGGAGGAGAGATGTTGTTCGTTCGACAAATGAAGCACTGCTGTTATAGCGTTGTTAAATTTATGTAAAGTTTATGGAGTTGATGTATTTGTATTTGACAATAGCACATATTCAGAAATTTAGGAAAGGAAATGTTAAGATCAGGCCGACTTGAAAATCTCCTCTTTTTTCGGGAATACATATGTTTATTAACGTCTCTTTCGAACCTACGTTAGGTGCTATCTTGCTCATTTTTTGGAAAGGAGGGTAGATTTAAGATCTTGATCAAGACAAAAAATCAGACAAAGTTTAATTGCACTTGAATTAGCCAACATTTGCTGGAATACAATCGAAATATGTCTCGAATTTCTAGGAATTTGCAGAAAAGTACATTGTTAAATCAACATCAGCTGACTGCAGATAAAGGAGCTAGGAAATAACTCATTGCTTTCTCACAGGAAACAACTGCTCTACAAAGGGAATGTGACGGATGATACCTGAAGTGGGCTGTCTATATTCTTAATTTTAAGAAGTGTTCTACTGATTTAATACAGATAGAGGCTTCTCTTAACTCAAGACCTTTTGCAAAGCTTTCTTTAGATCCGTCCAACTTCAATGACTTGATACTTTCTCCCTTCTTAGTTGTTGGTCCAATTCGTCTATTTCCTAAACCATCTCAGCCCTCAAGGTCTAAAAGTCTTTCTGAGAGATGGGGTCTGATTCAAAGACTTTGCCAGTATTTCAGGGACTGTTGGTTCACGGAGTATTTACGTAGATTTCACCGTAGGTCCGAGTTGTGGAGAACTCAGCCGAATCTCCTAATAGGAGATAAGGGTATTGTCGAAAATGAACAGAGCGTTTCATTCAATTGGATGCTTGAAAGAATAAGTAAAATATTTCTCTGATCTGATCAGAAGATTTTGTGTTGTAAGTGTAAATACCAAATACGAACAGTTAACTAGAAATGTGAACAAGATTTATCTTCTACCTAAATCTTAAGAAATTCGAACTTACTTATTTTATGCTTATTTTTTCATATTGTAACGTGTTTTTTTCCACTTCTACTAATACTCTTGGGTAAAATACTCTTTCTAACAGTGATTTTAGTTGAAAACCACTTTCCGTAGAGAGAACTTAGTTTTATGTAAATGCAAGATTCTATTAAACTGTTAGTCATTGAGTAGGCGGGATGATGGTTGAAAATTGAGTATAAGAAGATAGCATAGCGTTAGCGACTGGTGGTCGTATTTAGTATTGTGTTAATTCAAGAATAAGGATTAAGCAAGAACGATTAGGATACTAGATAAATGTTCTTTTTTTATAATTAAATTAATAATTTGATTGCTCCTCGGGTTTAGTTATTTAAGTGTATTCTCAGTTAAGTTGATAAAGTCTATTATGTGAAAAAGGCAATAAAATTGTTTAGATTGAGAAGTCTGATCTATATGCTCGAACCTTCTCACACGCACGGTTGAAGGACCGCAACAATATAATCATCAGTATTTCATTAACTTTATTTTTTGAAACCTTTCTGAGGTTTCAAGGGTGGGGGATGTTGAATCTTAAGAGCCCGATAGGTAACACTGTTGCAGCGAATTATTTCTATTTAGAAGTTATATGGCAACAATCAGTGTGTGTCCTTTTTTCATTTTCATTTATGAAATGTTCTCGTGTTAAATACTTACTTTGCAAAATATTCTATGCTTTGTGAAACATTCTGTGTATCGTAAAATATTCTTCACCTATTAAATATATCTTTTAACAATATCAAATTAAAGTTCATTCATCATTGTGTCATAATACACCTCTATTAGTCCACTATTCTTTATCATTTTTGTTTCTACGTACACTGAATTTGATGTCACCTAAGATTACATTTTGTAACACATTTTCTCTTTTTAGGCTATGATCCAGAGGATCTACGGGGTGGAAACATAGGTGTTTTTATTGGTAATTCCAATTTAGACAGTCAACAATTCCTTCTTTTTGATACCTATTCTATTAATGAGTGCGTTCCAACTGGTTGTATGAATAATATGTTAGCCAATCGCATTTCGCACATCTTTGATTTTAAAGGTAGTTGGATTTTTATTTTCTTTATATACACACACATATATATATATATATATTTATTTATTCATTTTCAACCGTAAGATTTGTTAATTTCAGCCAATTTCGCTTTAGAACTGCCCTCTATTTATAAAAGACAAGATTAAAATAGGGCTTGTCGTTGGATCTCGTAATATTGAACCATGGAAAAGAGACAAAAATGTAGCCCAAGAGTGGCCAGCCTTTTTGGTGAGAGTGCCACTATCTGATAATAAATCATTATGATAATATTATGATAATAAACCATTTCTAAATTTCCAACGAATAAAAAAAATATAAAAAGGGGAAAAAGTTACTTATATATTGGCCTATGGGTTTTTACGCAAAAATAGCGTACTTTTTTATGCAAGTCTAAAAAGTGAAAATTTAAGAATAATATAAATAATACTTAGGTTTTATTGTTAATAAGAGTTTTACTTTATTTTCCATAAAACTTTTAGTATAAACTAAAAATGAGTAAATTCAATAATTTAAATCTAATTTATTAATAAATAGTCAGTACATGCTTCCTGTGGCTATTGAATTTGTAGCTTTTTACCAAGTCATCTACACTGCTAACCACACAAAATGTAACTCCAAAAAGGACTAGAGATATTACAACGATAACATGTTGTACAAAGATCAAACGATAAAAATTATAGTCTCTTGTGACGTGAGGAGGATGATAAAATCAATAGTTAGTGTAACCGAAATTGTAGACTATAATCACTGTTAAACAAATGGGTATCGAATCAAAGAGGCTTTGGATGTTTTCTTGGGGTACAGCAGCCCATGCGGCTTCCACATATTGCCAAAGTGAATCTGGTTAGCAGCGGGTGGTCTATCCCTGGCCAATCGCTGTACAAGCATGGACCACACCTTATCGATTGGTGATAGATCGGGAGAACAAGCATGCCAAGGAAACAATTCAATCTAATGGGTAAAGAAGAACTCATGAACATTGTGTGCCACGTGTGGTCACGCATTATCCTGTTGGCTGATGGCAAGAACTGAATGTTTGGGAGGACCACGGGCTCCAATTCCTCAGAGAAGTAGCACTGGCTGTTCAGCATACCAGCAATGCCTACTAAAGTGGTGTGACAGTGAAATCCATTACCACTACAAACCATGATACCGGGTGCAGGTCCAGCTTAGCGACGCACAACGCTACAGTTCAGAAGCCTCTCACCACAGTGTCTCCAAACATGAATCCGACCGTCGTGAGGTAGCAGGCAGAAGTAGGATTCGTCGATAAATAGAATGTTGTCCCCTTTCGTTGTAAAGGTCTATCGTTCGTCGCACCTTTGGCTGCACAAACGCCTGTGGTTTCCAGTCGAGGGTAAACGTTGCAATGGAAAGCTTACAGACATTCTCCTCTGCTATAGAAGTTGTCGAATGGTACAAACACACATCGAATGATGCGTAGCAGAATTTATCTGTTTTGCTATGGTTCGTGATATTGCTGCGCGATCCCTCACTGCCATGCGCACAATCCGCCTGTCATCACGGGCAGTGGTGCAACAAGGTGGGTGTGATCGACCCCGTCGGTCTGTCGTTTCCTCCTGCTTCCAGCAGTGACAGATCCGCATCACAATTTCTTAATTTCGCCCAACACATTGACCGATTTCTCTGAAGGATAATCCGCAGTCCCTATAAGCTATTATATTCCCTAGGACGAATTCAGAAACTTGGTCAAAAGACTTTGATGTTTTCCCACAAGGCATAGGTAAACATTTAACGCAAAAAAAACGCACGAAAGAACAATTTTCGTACTTCAAATCGCCAATCTGTTCTCACTTGTGGATCGCTCTACAGTCATCCATGACGTCTGAGCTATAATGCTAATGATTTCCATATTTTATTTCCTCCAACGCATGATGTAAATTTCACATGTGTGTGGTTTGAATGCTTCCTTAAGGGTGTTGCATTTTGTGTAGCCATCAGTGTATATTAAGATTATTTCTTAAAGATTCAAACAAAAATTAGGTTATACTAGGTCTGTATTAGTTAATTTTGAGCGATATTAGGATTTTATTATGTTCATAATGGAAAACATTTGTTCACAAGCATATGTTGATCCAAAACTACAACAATATCTGACAGCGATATCAAATCATGAGGTCTGTTACACGGTGATCGGATTTAGAACGCCCTCGGATAGAGCCACAAGCAGCATGTTCACTGCGGGCCTCTGCAGCGACACACACACACACACACACACACACACACACACACACACACACACACACACACACACACACACACACACTCACACACACACACACACACACACACACACACACACACACACACACACACACACACACACACACACACACACACACACACACACACACACACACACACACACACACACACACACACACACACACACACACACACACACACACACACACACACACACACACACACACACACACACACACACACACACACACACACACACACACACACACACACACACACACACACACACACACACACACACACACACACACACACACACACACACACACACACACACACACACACACACACACACACACACACACACACACACACACACACACACACACACACACACACACACACACACACACACACACACACACACACACACACACACACACACACACACACACACACACACACACACACACCCACACACACACACACACACACACACACACACACACACACACACACACACACGCACACACACACGGTCTAAGCTTTGCACCAAACGTGCATATCCGCGATCATTTAGGATGGCAACTGTGGATCAAGATGTTGCAGGACACAATGTACGATTTTTATATTCCAATGTTCGATCGTATAACATCATGCATTCACGTTATAGGTATCTACAGGGTACTAAGTGGAACTAGGTACTGAAACCGCTATTCACATTTGTAATTTTTTCTGCAATAAATTATTCTTTTGCTTCGATTCTGTGATTATTTACTTGCACCAACATTGTTTTCTGAATGTAAAATTTTCTTTTATTCTGACAACTCTTTCTTGGTGAGTAAATTTTTATGGCAATGAATGTGCATTGCCGGTACTTAAGTCATAATGTTCAAATAAATGATCTTCTCACTAAGACAAACTGAAATAATTGTGTATAACCATATTTTGGAAAGTGTAAAATGTTTAATTCTTAAATGATACGGTCAAATGACTTCATCGTATATTTGGCCTGGAAAATATTAGCTCTAAAATTTTGTCCTTTATTAACACTAGAAAGACTGAAACTTCGCAAATACCTATATTGCCCAAACGCAGTCAAAACGGCTGCATTGTGAAAAAATGATTCATGTGTAAAAAAATTTGCTTTAAATTAATTTTTAATATTTTTTATATTATTTAAAGTTACATAACAAGTTATTAGGAAATATTAACAGTAAAAAAAAGTTCTTGACTTGGAAAAAATATATATTCTAAAATATTCTAAGAAATTGTTCATTATATATGTAATGTCTGAATATGTAAAATGACTTCCTTTGGGCATTTTAATGTTATACCATACATCCAATTAGAGCTACCAAGCAAGTCAATATTAGTTCCCTAAGGTTGCACATCCTCTTTCTCCTTATTTCTTGCATTAACTTTAATGTGAATTTTATCTTTGTATATATAAGTGACTTTAATAAGCTACCTTAATTTAAACAAATAAAATTTTTCTGTAGGTTTTATTTTTATTTGTGACGCAGAGATGTACTTTTTGCTCATTTTCATATACATTTATTTTTCAGGTACCAGTTTCGTTACTGACACCGCTTGCTCCTCAGCATTGTTTGCTTTTCATTGTGCCGTGAAGTCTATTTTAAGAGGAGAGATCGAAGCAGCTGTTGTTGCAGGAGTCAACCTCTGCCTCAAACCAGAGATGTCTCTTCAGTTTCAGAAACTAGGTGCTACTTCTGACGAAGGATTTTGCAGGACTTTCGACGCGGATGGTGAGAAATCATCCTGAGTTTTTTACCTGACTATTCTATCTTAAGCAGAAAATCTTAAATCCTTTGCGGATGTTAGGATAAATTTCAAAACAGACGAAAAGGTTTTTGGAATAATTATTTTAGTATGACAAGGTTGAGAAACGTAATTTCAAATAAAAACATCAATTCTTTATTTTTAATTCTCAAAGAACGTATTTTGTATAAATAGGAACCAGGAGAGAGTGGAAAAAATTATGCTTTCTAGATTTTGAATTGTTGCATATTACCGAACTATGAAACTACACTAGTACTATTAGAATATTGCCAAAATAAATCAAAACTAAACTCAGAGGTGGAACAGCCCATGAGGGGTAAGACCTACTTTGTCCATGTCAGTTTTCGTGACAATGGGCACTGGTGTGCATGAGGAAATGTTCCAGTCAAGTGGTCAGCCTGACGTGAACCCCCCAATGCTTAGTTCCCAAGCAAGCTTGGTACTTATTTATCGACCCACTGAAGCGAGGAGACAACCTTTCCCAGCCCGGGTTTTGAACTCCGAACCAGTGGCGTGGTAGCGCGAAACGAAATGAATCTCAATCACAAGAAAGCAATAGTAATCTCTCAAGCTGTAAAATTACTACAATAATAATATTAACTTTATATGTAAACTTAAATTACGATAATTTAGGTTCCAGTTACAGTTTAAACCCAAACATAAGTCATACGAAGCAACAGAGTTTTAATCTAACTCAACAATTCTACTAACTAATAATCAAAACAAGTCTTTACAATTACAACTGCAATAGAACTCCTTACAATCTCAGCAACCTCTGCATTTCTGCTTCAGGTAACTTGAAAAAAGAAACCCCTAATCTACATATTATATATATATATATATATACATATATATATATATATATATATATATATATATATATATATATATATATATATATATATATATATATATATATATATATATATATATATATATATATATATTAGAATTCCTTCACAATGTGAGGTTCTTAAATCAATCAAACAATCTATAAAATAGATACCTCTAGACATTAGTTGAGACAGAGAGATAGAGTTATATTAACATCGTACTATAAAACAACACAAGGGCTATTGGTGACGGACCTCGTCATTTTGAGTCTTGCTCAAGAGACGAGGGTGACACCTGAGGTGCCATCTCACTCTCAAAAATACTACACCGTACTAATGGGGAGTACTTTGACCCTCGACAGATTTGACGTGTATCAGCTCCTTCTACATAACAGATTTTTAGTGGCACCTGGGCCCTAACGTACGAACGCATGATCATTTTTAAAAAAATAAATTTCTTCTTTTCTATATGCGTGCGCGTTCCATATAGGATTATCATGCCCCCTAGGGGGCGTGCCCCACAGTTTAAGAATCTCTGCAATAAAATATTACAATAATACAATTATTTTTCTTTCCATGATATTTAGCTAAGGGATATGCTCGAAGTGAAGCTATAGTGACAATATTTGTTCAGAAATCTGATGTTGCAAGAAGGAAATATGCTTCCATAATTCATACTAAAGCAAACAATGATGGATATAAAGATGAAGGTAAGATCCACCTTCTTTTAGTTACATAAATAAGATCAAATGCCAATATTTAAAAAAAATTAAGTTGATTTTACCCGGTCTTCGCCAATTATTGAAGAACTAATCCTAATTCATGGCACCTTCTTCTAAATGAAATGTCTGCACTGATTTGCTCGATTCTTACCCGCATATGTGTTTATGTTTCTGCTAAGGCAAAAGCAACGTTTTATTTTTCTTTCAAATGGGTAGCATTTTAGCGTTGTAGACACAGCAAGCCCCCAAGTGCGAGAGCCATTTCATTGGTGGTACTATATAGGGGGGCTTCTGCTAACAAACATTTGAGGCTTGAATTTATTCAAGTTCACGTCGAATGTTAAATACTAGGCTCGAACTCATGGCACGTCTGCCACGAGTTTGTTACCTTGATCACTAAGTAACCGTGGTCACAATAAATATCCTTAAATGTGATGCATAATTAATCCATAATAAAACTCTATAAATTTGCATTCTTAACTTACCTCTATTTTCTAACTCTGTGTGCAGTGCCGTAGGAATCGAATAATTTCAATTATTTCTTACTGAACGGCATCCTGAATCCTGATAGTAAATTGGCTTGGCTTACCACAGCTACAAGACAAATGTTTTGCGTATGCAAATTGTTCAACGTGGAAACGTTCCTAGCAATTTCAGAATTTTTATGATTGAATTCCTGTTGCTACTTACATCAATTTGGTCAAATAACTTTCATAAGTACTTCTAAATATGAACATAACATCAAGTGGAATCATTGAATATCTTCAAAAATGGCTGGAAAATATTTACAATATTTAGTATGGTATACCTATTTCCCTTTACTTTGTCTTCCAAACTGAAATATACGTCCATAAGCACATTCCCTGTTCACGAGCCACAACCAAAAATGCTAAGGAATTTCGAACCACAATCAGATATCGAAGACAGCACGAGATAAGGCTTTTCTGTCAACATCAACTAAAGTTTAATTACTATGAATGGGCGCTCAAAACAAATTAAAGACATGGGGACTAAAAAATTTAAATATTAAAATTTATTTTAAATAAAAAAACACTCTTAAAGAAAAAAAATTAATGAAAAAACACTAGGACAGAACTTCACTCCTTCGCACCCAGACATAGAATGAATTCTTTTTAAACCCCAAGGGGGAAGGGGATTCTCGGTCCTCTTTTTCAGCTGGTGTCTTTCAGCCACACCATGAATACTTCGCATTCCAAACCCCAAGGGGTGTTGGGGGGAGTCTAACCATCTCCTGAAGCAGGTGATGAAGAGCACTTTCGACTCTTACACATCCTTTTTTAACATTTGAACTTTCAAAACTTAAAAAAATTAATATGTATTAGATAATTGGGTATTTAGTAGAATCACAATGTGGACTCACGTGGATGGATTAAATCAACGCCGGCCATGAGCTCGGTGCCCTGTCCTCTTGGCTTCCATTTCTAATTTTTCTTTCCCTCCCCACTTTTCCTTGAAAAATCTATCTGTCCTGGTAGTGAACACTGAGAATAAAATTTTAGGGAAATAACTTACTAACTGTACAAAATCATCACCTTTAAAACTAAATTACTATTGTATCTTGAATCCAGGTATCACGTACCCGTCCTATGAAATGCAAAAACGTTTGATGCAAGAAGTGTATCAGGAATGCAAATTGAGTCCGTCACAGATCTCATACGTTGAAGCCCACGGGACGGGAACCATTGTTGGCGATCCTGTAGAAGTGTCGGGTATTGCAGATATTCTTTGTTACGGCAGAGAAGAGCCTCTTTGGATTGGATCAGTCAAGAGTAATATTGGTCATACAGAATCTTCCTCTGGTAATATTTGTTTATTTAATATATTTTAGCCGTACTCTTTGTTTAGGAGTAGAGAAACCTTTTAAGTTAAATCTAGTAACTCTTATTTGTGCTTTTGGATAAATGCATTCATTTCGATAAGCTATGATTATATATATATATAGTTATGCTTAGAAGTAAACATTAATTTTTAAAGGAATTTACTGTAATTTTTAATTTCAAGGCTTTTAATTCTTATTTTTTTTGTGGGACAGCAGGTTCGAGATTATTTGTACTCCTGAAGCGCATTTAAGTCTATTTTATTACTTTGATATTAAACACATTGTGATGTTCCTCCCCTTGGGAGAACATCTCTCGAAGTATCAGCGTCATCCAGAGGCGTAGGATTTACGAAAATCAAACATTATCTTAATATGACTTTATTAAGATATTCAACTTAAACCTTTAACAAATTAAATTATAATAATTAATATGAGTAAAACCTACGATGGCAAAATACGCAACACACAATATATATATTTACTTAATAAGACTTAATCTAATTCAGACCACTATCAATAACTGAACCACCTAATCACTGATTCTAATATTAAATAGTAAATCCTACCTTATTACAGCTTGGAGAATCACTCTGTACTTGTATGCACTGGTGTGCAACTTGAATTAAATATATTCGATCACTTATAACTTCTAATCACAGTCACGTAAAGCTCATTCAGACTTGAATCACGATTCCTCTATTAGACATTAACTACCTGCCAATTTCTATCCACTGTCACAAATTGCCATACATTGTCATCTCGTTTACTCTAAGTACTGATATTTAAAAGCTTGTTCATTTGCATCTTTCATTCACACTTCACTTCTTGGATTTGGTTGGAAAAGAGTTGCCATTAATTCTGGCCCAAAGAACCCAAAGGACATGTTAAAGAAAAGACACTTGAGCCCGTCACAACATGTCAAGTTGTAGCACAAAAAATGAAATTATTGAAAATTCAAAATTCTTAAGACCCATCAATGGCTAGTAGTTTTATACTAAATATTGAAATTAATTATTGGGGATGTCCCCCTCTCGAAAGTGATGCTGGTCGATGTAAAAATGATAAAAGGATTGATAACGTTTTTCAATCTCATCTCTGGATGTACTTTACTAGGCATTAATGGGCTATTGCTCTAGAGCAGTGGTCTTCAAGCTGTGATCCATTGAGTCCTGGGATTGCACGAGGCCTACCCGGGTGTTCCAAGATTCATAACAAAAATTGAAAAGGAAATTATAAATATATGTGCAAAATGGATTCACGTTCTCTATGAAGTTTATGTAAATCTCTCATACCATTCATAAAAAAACTGAAAATTATATTCTTATTTATAACTTCATTTTGTAATACTTTTTAACTTTTACGACAGTATGACAAAATAATATTAAAATGTTTCTTTTTTATATTTACTACTTACTAGACTGTGAATATTTAATTGTTTACTCTCTCTCTCTTTCTCTCTCTATCCTGGTAACATAAAATAATTTTATACTCGTTAGTACAATGTTTTACAGAATTAAATACCACAAAATGTACCTTTTTCATTTTTGGAAAAACACCTACGATGAAATACAGAGAAAAACTTATCGACATGTACACAGATTGTAAGTTATAATATAAGTTTAAACAAGAACATTACCTAAATTTTAGGTTACAAATTCTCCTGTAAAATACACTGGATTTTTCACACAATCATAAACATTTAAATGCCATCCAGAACAATATACAGAATTGCAAAATATTTTTAAAACATTATTGGCTTCAAAAACAAAATATAAAAGTAAATGAAATGCGATTACAAATAATTTCAATATATCTAGACTTCTACAGCTTGTGTAAAAAATGCAAGCACCTATATCCTACACTCATGTCCATAAATTAAGGATAATTCAGAATCACACAGAAATTGAACTCTAAAATTAAAATTTATCCTGTAGAATTATCACACACATCTTGAAGAAGAATATGCAAATTACAGGAAACCACCAGATGGCGCAGATAGTACGTCACAATGACGAGAGTGTAAGAGAGAGGTATATAAGGAATAGTGGCAAAGAAGTAAAACTGTTCACAAACGCTTTATAAACCTTTCGATGCAATAACCGCATAGTTATGGCACAAAGGAAGCATTTGGATGATTTTTTACGTGGTAGAACTATTGGACGACTGGAATGTGGAAGTACCTAGCTGGAAGTATCCGAGGAACTTGGAATATCCCAGAGTGTCATCTCCAGGCTTTGACAACGATTCCAACATAATGGTGTGCCGCGGTAGCCGAGTGGTATAGGTATCGGACCGTGGCTTGCTTTGTCACGGGTTCGAGCCCAGTACCACTAAAGACCCGCCGTGTAGGGCAGAGATGCACGTTAAATCTGTCGAGAGCTGAAACGTCCTCCCGTTGGTGTGGTGTGGTAGTTAGGAGAGGGGGGTGCCAGCTCAGGTGTCGTTCACGTCACTTGACCATGGTTCAAAATTACGTGGTCCGTCGCCAAAAGCCCTCGTGTAGCTGAACAGTGCGACGTTAATATTCCATCAACCATCAATCAACCAACATAATGGTAATGTGAGTAGATGTTACAGAACAGATCACCCCCGAGTTACAACGCCGAATGAGGACCGGTATTTGGCAGTTACTGCCAAAAGAAACAGACAGAGCACAGCATCAGACCTATCTCGTCAGCTCTCTTCAGCTACCGGTACAACAGTTTCAAGGCAGACCGTGTACAGACGCTTAGGGCACATTGGTCTATATGCTCGTAGGCCTGTCAGATGTGTTCTACTTACCGCAACTCACTGTCGACTGCGATTAACCTGGAGTAGAGAGCATGCGTTGTGGACTCCACAATAGTGGGCTTGTGTGATGTTTTCCGACGAGTCCAGGTTTAGTTTGCAGTCTGATTCTCGCCGGACTTTAATATGGAGAGCGCCAGGTACCTGTTACCACCAAGAGAACACCATTGAACGACACCGTTACGGTGGTGTAGGATGGCTCGTTTAGTGAGGAATTATTCTTGGTTCTAGAACTGACCTGCATGTTCAGAATGTAACAATGACAGGCCACATCTATCGGGATGTCATTCTGGAACAACATTCGCGTTTGTTTCGGGGCCCCATGGGTGCTGAGTTTCTGTTTTTGGATGACAACGTCCGTCTTCACCGTGCAAACATTGTAGACGAATGCCTTCAAGCAGAGTATATCACCCATATGGATTGGCTAGCTTACTCACCGGACTTGAATCCAATAGAGCATGTGTGGGATATGCTTGGCCGACGAATTGCAGCCCATCAACCCCCTCACCTGTCTACCGGAACTTCGGAGGGTATTGCTTGATGAGTGGTGTAATATTCCCCAAGATCAGATTGATAATTTCATACTCAGCATGCCTAGGCGTTGTAAGGCATGTATTGCATCGTCCGGGAGACATACTCCGTATTAACCATCATACTAACCATGTTATACTGTTTTTTGTAAAAAAGGATCTTTTTTTGAAATTTGCTCCAGGGAGTAGAAATCGCAATTTTTATTAATTATGTCAAGCATATAGCATCCTTTTTGCTCTTTTCCTTTTGTTTAATAAATAGACTTAACAAATAAGTCAAATTTGTTTTGCTTCTGTCTCTTTCTTTGCCTGAACTTCATTATCCTTAATTTATGGACATGAGTGTAAAGTGGGTGGTACTTATTATAAGTACCGTCGGTAGGTAAAGAGTTAAATATTTTATTTTAATATAAGTTCTTATAAGAATGTATCTATATGGAATGGGTTTCCCTGAAAACACTTTACAGTCTTATGAGTTCCGTGAGTTGAAAAAGTTTGACGACCATTGATTTAGACCTACGACATTTTGAAATATATGAATCTGGCGGGTTATCATGATCCACATATTTCGATTGTCAAAAGTTCTGGTAATGCTGTTGGTCAATAAATAATATAGCACCTGGTAATATTATGGTGTAATATAGGACGACGTTCCCTGAAGGATGGCTATTCTCATGATGTCATCACTGCATCGTCGTCTGCGATGATGATAAAAAAATAATTTGGCAAAGTACAATAATTTTTTTTCTGAATTTGGTTGCATTCAAATAATATTTTCCTAAGAAGGTACGCGAATCAGATTCTGAATATATATTTTTCACCTCTGTTTTAGTAAATTAAATTTGGAGAGGAAAAATAATTCTCTACAACCAAAATTTTGAACCCAGATATAAATTAGATTTTATTTTTTTCTCTCAGAAACTTCCATCCTGACTCTCTCACTTATAATGAATACATTTCGTTCTCCTTAAGTTTATGCCAATTGAGGTCTTCCAATGTTTAATGATAGTGGATTGCAACTAATTTATTCTTGTTTACCATACGCAATTCCAAGTACTATTTGCAGTTGCATTTAGCATGATAGCTAAAATAGTATAAGGAAAAGCACTGCAGCTCAAAATAGTGGACCGCGTGACGTCGGTGCCAATATTTTGTGACTATCATTCATAAACCATATTAGTTTCCATCGATAAACACTTACTTTTATTCTTTTTAAGTGAAAATTTGTTAACGCATTTCTATGAAAAAAAACTTGACTCCTTTTCAAATGTGAACATATTTGGGAAGTGGTTCTACAGGGACTCTGCAGTTGTTCTACATTCTGGTTAAATATTGCATGTCTGCTTTTTTTCTTGTTTTCAAAATCCTTTTCTTTATTTTCTTATGCAATAGAATTTTCTTTCAAACTCAGTAACTTTAATATTACTCATATTGTTTTAATTAAATCAATTATTTATTTCTCTTTTCTATAATTTGTGTTTATTTATAAATATAAATTTTAATTTATTAGTGTTGTTTTCATTTACAGTGTTTTGTCCATTGTGAAATATGTGTTTGAGGTATTATTTGAGCTCTATAAGCTAATTCGATATTCCCCTGGCCTTTTTTCTTTTGATGTTCTATTACAACAATAACAATTAATAGCAAATTGATTGGTTGTTCACTTACGTCTCGCTCAGAAGCAACTTTGATGATGGAATTAGTAATTTTTAGCCACGGATAAGTTTGACATTGATACCTGAGCTGGTATATTTCACTCTACAAATGTCTCTACAGATTTAACATGTATCAGGTCCTCTACATGGCATGGTTTGGATAGGGCCATAATTTTAACTCACGACTAGACAAAAACGATGATGGCTACGAGTTTGCAATCATAACTACGAGTCTACCGCAGTGACAATTAATAAAATACAGGAGGTTGAAGTTAATAAATTGAAGTGGTCACCAAAATTTCTAAGAATCATAATCTGTTCGTCTATACACGTATCTGAAATATTCTGCGCCAAATCTAAGGAAAATTAGTTCCTAGTGTGAAAGCAACATCGAAAGATGGACAAGCATGTTCAAGTCAAGCAATGACGTTACGTAAACCCCGCAGCACCTGCATTGCCCAGGGATTCTAGAAGGCCCAAAGCCTGACTGACACCAAGTAAGTATTAAGGCTCGGGGTCAAAAAGCTGACTTTGTAGGGAAGGGGTCTAATATTCTCCATTACGCCACTGAAGCTAAGTATTACAAATAAAATAATCGTACACTAAAAGCAGACATTTTGTTACAACTTTTATGCCAATAAAGATCCCGTGACATTGACAAGAACGATAAGTAAGTCAACACTGGTGATGCACAAAGATGCATATTGGTCCAAAATGAATAAAAATAATAATAAAACCATTCAAAAAATTTTTTCGCCAATTCACAAAACAGCCAATTTTTTCTCTGCTTTGTTTTATTTATAGAAACGGAAAGAATGTAATCTTCCTTTCAAAGTCGTTTTGAAGAACCGAATTCTTAGATTAAAACTAACACTGTTCAGTTTGGTAACATAAAACGATATTTCCTTCATAATTCCTTCCATGTTAAATAACTTTCAACTGACAGAAATCTTTTAATAAAGCATTTTATATTTAATTCTTTTTAACACGCTTTTATTAGCTTCACCAGTAGGTAACGAAATATTGGAACTTAATTCTTACCTACTTTAAAAGGTCAGATTGTAAAAATCGCCCCGTGACGACCATGGGTGTGGGAGAGTAGGAAGGAAAACTAGCCATATTCAAAATAATTTCAATTTATTCTCAGATAAGAAAAACAACACAAATTCAAATAACCAAGTTTAGAGATGCAACCAAATACCAAATATGGAGAACAATAACGAGGTATGCGAGATACGAGAAGACTTTAAATAATCAGATCACTTACGTCTAGGCAATAGCTCCTACTTTGATTCTTAATTGACATAAAAAATTGTCAACTTTATATAATATTACAATAATTAGCTACTAAGTATCCACACTTCTCTTCACGTTTAATTAATCACTGTTAGCCGTTAGCAGTCTAACCTATTTCTCCTTCTAACCTGAAAGTTTAAATTTTATATACAAGTCTTAATTTGCATAGTCACATCTTCTTCTCTTTGGGTGGAAGCTTTATAAGACCCAATGTTTTCCAAGAGAATTAGTATCTATAGAAACGCGGATAGATAGATTAATGTGAAATTTTGCTCACTTGTAAAGGATTGATAACAATACAATAATTTAATCATTTTATTCCATTGTCCTGATGAGGATCAAGAGGTTTAACGATTTCCCATTTCCAGATTTGGTGGCTAAAAAATTAAGATAAAACCCTAAAGGGAAAACGCTCATGGTTAATACAAATACAACAAACAAAAAAAGTTATCTTTATGGGAAGGGAAGGATGCGTCAGCAATTTCTTACCATATTATAAAAAAAAATACAGTTTCTCTGAAAATGGAAATAAAATAAATGATAGTTTAAAAAAAATAAAAGAAAAACACGCTTTTATAGTTAATCGAACTAAAAAGTAAAATATAATTTTTAATATAGAAAAATAAAATGATTTACGAGAAAATTGATGTCATTGTGGTAAAAGCGTGGGGTGCTCGATATCAATTGTTATAATTTCTTACTAGTTCTATTCCGAAAAGCAGAGTTAGTGTGAAAAAGTAGTACAAAGCACCCCACAATCTTTTACCACTCTGACATTTTTCTCGTTAATCATTTTATTCTTATATTAAGAATTATTTCTTACGTTTTAGTTCGATAGCATGTTTTTTCGCCTTTTTTATATACAAGCTATATATCTATCTGTCTATCATGTTTTGGAGAAATTCTTGGATTGATAGGAGAAATGCAACGGGCAGCCGTTTGTCCTACTATATTTTATTTCAATATTCAGTAAAGAAGTCTGCACTCCAAGCCATGACAAAAACGAGAGCTCTTTCAGCGTTGAACAGCAGCGAGTGAGTCCTTAGAACACGTGTCTTCTTTAAGTCCGGCGAAAGTAGAAGTCAAAGTTCCTATGCGGGAGGTGGGTTGAGTTGTCTTGGTAGGAAGTTTACCCCAACTGACACTTGTGGGGCTGGGATTCATCACACATATTTATTTATTTTTTGCACCATCCTATTAAAGCCATGTAAGGTATCATATGGTATGTTAAGGGAGATTTTTTTGTTTTTTTGTGGTACGCGGGGGGAGTTTCAAATAAACAAACAAGCATTATTTATCTTAAATGGCCATGCATATCGATTTATTTGAAATGATGCACATGGCCTGAATTAATTATCAACACTGTACACTTTCTGTAATTGTGAAATTCAAATGGATTTATTTGTGTACACCTATCTTTGTAAAATGTTGCATTTCACTGAAAACTCAATGTTTAGGGAGGTTGATGCACGTTTAATCTAACTGAAAATCCTTAAGATGAAGAGGAAGTTTGGAGAGAATTGTGTTTGCTCAATAATTCACCTCGTCATTTTACTGAGTTACAAAGTGCCACGTTAATAAATAACCCAAATAAAATCCCTCCTTCTTTTATCATACATTTTTTAAGTTTAACTATGCATACAAAAATAGTTTAAATATTTCATGAAATATTGTATATACTTATGAATAATTAGACAAGTGTTTTTTTCACATTATTTATTTTTCTAAGAGAAAGTAATTCTTAATATCATTATCTCCATTTGAAATATTGATCTAAAAATGTTTTGAATTTTTTCAGGCTATTTTCATGCATTTTTAATGTTCACTTCAATAATTGACTGCAATGACATTGGATTCTTTACTAAAAAGTATAATTGTAATTTAAAACAATTTATATGTAATACAAAAAGTATAATTTCATATAGAGCAAAAAAAAAAAAAAAAAAGTTACTAAAGCATTTAATCGAAATGAATGAATTTTTTTAAAATCTAAAATCGCGTCAACACTAAAATCAAGATCTTGATAAATATAAATTGTATCAAGTAATATTCTGACTATCAGTGTAATATTCCAGGTTTGTGTTCTCTAATCAAAGTAATCATCTGTATGGAAAATGGCCAGCTTGCTCCAAATCTTCATTTTAATAAACCAAACCCTAAAATCTCAGCTTTGATCAACGGTCAAGCCCGCGTTCCAATTTGCTCTGTACCATGGGAAATAGATTACGCTTCCATAAACAATTTTGGATTCGGGGGTGTCAATGTCCACGTGGTATTGAAGTCCAATGATGATAAGATGAAGCGACACCACGATATTTCTGTTCCTCAGCTAGTCCTGTTCTGCGGAAGAACTCAAGAGAATGTGCAGTATTTATTTGATTACCTGAAGACTATAGAACCATCTAGGGAGTTTATTGCTCTTCTCCACAAAACTGTGTACTCGACAAATAATGCAAAACCCTACCGAGGATATAAGCTGTTGCATAAAAATCAAGAATTAGCCCAAATCAAGGTATGGTAAAGATTTTTTTTGTTTCTTTCCATTTTCTTTAGAAACTTTTCGAAATAAGCTTAAATGAACACATAACATGTTTTAAAAATATACATAGGACGATGCAAACAGTAATACATAGAATAATTAATTTAATAATTTTAAAGTAGAAATGAAAAATTAAAAATCAAGAAATTCTAAGGTACTCAAAATAATTACAAGGGTGAATCGGGAAATAAGTTTCCCCTGTCGACTGTCGTCAGAGTTGTGTATGGAAGTCAAAACATAGAATGGGACATTCTAAGATAAGACATAACTTTATTTCCCCCCATAAGTACCAAGTACATTGAGACATTTGTCGTATCGCTTGAGAAGCTTCCAAAAGCCCTCCAGGAAACAGGACTTTGCATGCGGAAGAAGGGTTTAACGTATATGGGTGAACGACGAAACAGAAGATGAACACGCAAGACCCCTATACACCATTGGGTAGAGGTCGACTGATATCCAGCAGATGGATTCGGAAAAAGATGTCTGGGCTTCTCAGATCTGGCGTTTTGTTTTTGGATGACAAAGCAAGACCATACTCAGTGATGGCAATGAAAAACCGATTTGCATCTCATGGTTGGAAAAGCCTACACCAAACGACATACAGGCTTGATCTCGCATCAAGTGACTTTAATTTGTTTCCGGATTCGAAGAAAATCTCGCCGGAAGGCGCTTTGGAAGTAACGCTGAAGATAAACAAGCCGTTAAACGCTTTTTTCGTATACAAAGCTCTGAGTTTTCCCTGGAGGGCCTTTTGAAGCTTATCAAGTGGAACGACAAATGTCTCAATGTACTTGGCAAATAGGTGGAAAATTAAAGTTATATCTTACCTTTACGGTATCCGACTACGTTCGGAACCGTGATTTTGCAAAAGTGCATAAATGGATAATTTTCATGATATTTAGTGTCACTTAGATTAGAATACATATATACAATTGTTTATAGGACATTTTGACTAAAAAAATTATTTAAATACAATATTTTGGCAAAAAATTAACTTAATCTTATATACATCTGAGCTATATACAGACAAAATATTATTATAATAGAAGCATTTTTCACAAAAGGAGAACATTTGGAAAAAAAGATTATTCTAAGTTAATTTTTTGCCAAAATATTGTATTTAAATTTTTTTTGTCAAAATGTCCTTAAAACAATTTTATACATGTAGTCTAATCTAAGTGACACTAAATATGATGAAAATTATCCATTTATGTTCTTTTTTAAAATCATGGTTCCGAACGTAGTCGGATACCTTAATGTCATACATGCAACATAATGTCACATTTTAATTTTCACACACAACTCTGACCACAGTCGACAGAGGAAACTTATTTTCCGACTCATATTTTGAAAACAAAATTCAATTATAAAAAATTATCTAGTTTTAGAAATAGACTGAAGAAAGAGAGATTTTACCCTCCTCATCCTATTAATTACCCCTCTCCAAACTGTTACTGTTTGTTTTAAAACAAGAGACTTAGCTTCCCTTCATTAAATAGAAGAATTAAAAATGTATAATAGACTTACCAAAAGGTGAAGTACTCACTGTTTCTCATGAGGAACACATTAAAAGAAAATACTAAGGATGCAATACCCCGTAATATGAAGAAGTAAAATGCATAATTCAGTATAACTCCTCATCTGTTAAACTAGCTTTACCCTTTCTAAATCTAAAATACATCAGAAAAGTTAAAATAAAGAAGCGCTTGCAAAATATTCAGATACTACACAACCGTTCTCTCATAAATATCAGGTTCTGTAAATACTTTCTCACTGATTGAAGATGAATGTATTCTTTTTTTCCATTTTAAAAAGCCAGGAAAAATGCTACTTTAGTTTATCTCTACCAAAACCCCTACTTAGAAGATTTCCATGGAATAAGTTTTATTAAAATAGAGGTGTACTATATTAGCAATAGGCTCCACTAGTATAATAGATTGCATAATTAAATTATTTTTTATCCACTACTCAAATATATTTGAAGTTACTTTAAAATACAGATGCTACTATACGCTCTTACTTAATATTCCAAGAAAAAATTCCATGAATATATTCTTGTATACTATATTCCATGCACTTGTTAGATTTCTAACATATTATACGAGATTTTTTAAGTAGAAACATATTCTATTATAAATATTACTTTTGGAATGTAATATACAATACACAGTTTACTTTAAAATGTATCATATTATTTTATTATCTTAAGCAACTTAAGAGTTTCGTACTTCTTTTGACAGTACACTTAAATATTAAAGTAATCAATCATTAGTTCAACTATCCGTATATTTCGACATTAACATTATGTTTTCGATGAAATTCAATAAAATAGAAAAAAACTGTGAGTTTAATGAAGATATTTGATTTATAACATTTAGGATTCAAAGTACAATTTATTTCAGTGTAACAAATCCCATATAATTTTCCTGCTTTCTAAGGAACTTGCCATTTTTCATTTTCAAAGCTTTATTGATACCATTAGAAAACTAAAATAACAAAAATGAGATTAAAGCTACACATTACTCATTAAAATCTTTTTTTGGAGAGAGTAATAGTAATTTATGTTTTACTTTCAGATTATATTATTAATTTAATTCTGAGAGTAAAAAGTCAGTTAAACTGCATATTTTAAAATTTAAAAATTAAGAATTTCTCAACTATTAAAAATTTTTATAAAATGCTCAATTTTTTAAAAGTTTTAGATATTTTTAGTGATTTGTATTTCTTGGATTATTGGTAAGAAAGTAGACATATGCATTTGACAATCTGTTCCCTTGTTGACTTTTAATAATTGTTTTCATAGAACCCAGAAAAAACACACTAATTTTTAAAATTGAAAATTTCAATTCTGAGAAAACACATTTTAAGTTTGTAGAGGTATAAAATAAAAAATAATAATACCAATACAGAGCTCTAATTTTTTCATCTTATTTTCCGACATGTTATATATTAAAACACTATTTTAATTAAACAGGATGAAAGTAATTTTAAGATCAAAATAAATTTTTTCATAATATTGATAGAAATTGTAACGACGGCATGTTATTCAGCCTAATCTTAATACAATATTTAAACAAAAGTTTTGCAACACAAAGTATTTTTGTACAAAACAATAATGATAATACACTGCTGGACAATTGCTAAGGACGGATAACACTATCATACATAGCAACCACAAAATGAAAGGAAGCAAAATGTGGAAAATTAGAATAAGTGCAGGATATTAGTAAGAAGAAGTATGAGTACGCAAATTTTTTTTCCACGTCTGTTCATCACGTGATAGCATTCAGAAGAGCTTTAAAGGTTTTGATGCGTGTGGACAGTTGTTGTTTCAAGTCAAAGTTTTACAGGAAAGATTTAATAGACGAACTTAAAATTTTTGGCATGTCTTCCTGACATCACATAGATGATTTTATGCGTGGCCGAATTATTGGAAAGATCGAAAAAGGGCGAAAAATAACACATGTTGCCAGGGAGTTCGACATCAGTCACAGCGTTGTTTCACGGCTGTGGAAGTCATTTAAAACTACTGGAATGTGTAGTAGACTGCACGAGGGAGGTCGTGTTAGAAGTACGACGCCTGCAGAAGACAGATATATCGTCCTATCAGCAAAAAGGAACAGGTGCACCACAGCTCAGCAGGTGGCAAATCAGTTTCTTGCTGCCTCAGGAAAGCAGATCTCCCGAAAAACTGTTGCCAGACGTTTGAGGGGAGGAGGACTATACGCACGCAGACCTGTTGTGTGTGTCCCATTGACCAGACAGCACCATACTGCCCGTTTGCAATGGTGTCGTGAGCATCACAATTGGACTGAACAGGACTGGGCATGCGTACTATTCTCAGATGAGAGAAGGTTCAGTCTGTCATCGGATTGATTGTAGACGCCAACTGATCTGGCGCGAGAGTGGTACTGCTTATCGTCCAGAAAATATCCAGGAAAAGGACCGATATCCGACATGCAGTATCATGGTGTGGGCCGGCATCATGATCAATGGCCGCACGCGCCTACATGTGGTTGCGAATGGGACTATGACGGGCCAACGATACATTGATGAAGTTCTACTTCCTCATGTTTGTCTTTTCCGTAGTGCTGTTGGTGATAAATTTGTTTTTATGGACGACAACGCAACATGTCATCGAACACTCGCTGTTCAGGATTGTCTAGACAGCGAGGGTATTCAACGTCTCGTATGGCCAGCGCGTTCTCCAAATCTAAACCCCATTGAAAATATGTGGGATGCTTTGGGGAGACAAGTTGCTGGTCGAAACTATCCTCCGACAAACAAGAACACCCTCATCCATGCACTCACAGAGGAATGGGATAAATTGCCTCAACAGCTGCTGGATAATGTTGTGCAAAGTATGGTACGACGTGTGGAATGTTGCATCACACTGCACGGTGGACAAATCCCGTACTGATACCTTTCTTTAAGGTGCCTGCTGACTTTTAGATGCATTGTTCCATTTCTCCGTACGCAGATCAAATGAACATTTTTTTCTTTCAGATGTTTCACAGCTTTTGTACTTTCCAGAACAATAAATATTCTTTATTCTAATGTCTGAACAGTGTGGCAACTATATTTTATCCTTCTAGGCCTCATGTCTCGCTTAATGTTATGCTACATAGCAATTTGTGATCCGTCCTTAGCAATTGTCCAGCAGTGTAACTTAAGCTAAAAATCACCAAGTTTAAAGATAAAATTTAGTTTTTTAAAATCAGGGTAGTTTAGCAAGTTTGAAGTTTTTGTTCTGCGACTTTAATATTCTATAATATAGAACTATAATATATTTACTATAATAAAGCTTGGTACATAACGGAAATATTTCAGTTTTATTTGTAATATACACTCATGTCCATAAATTAAGGATAATTCAGATTCACACAGAAATTGAACTCTAAAATTAAAATTTCTCCTGTAGAATTATCACACACATCTTGAAGAAGAATATGCAAACTACAGGAAGCCTCCAGATGGCGCGGATAGTACGTCACAATGACGAGAATGTAAGAGAGGGGTATAAGGAATGGTGACAAAGAAGTAAAATTGTTCACAAGCGCTTTAAAAGGCTTTCAGTGCAATAACCACATAGTTATGGCACAAAGGAAGCATTTGGATGATTTTTTACATGGTAGAACTATTGGACGACTGGAATGTGGAAGTACCTAGCTGGAAGTATCCGAGGAACTTGGAATCGCCCAGAGTGTCCTCTCCAGGATTTGGCAACGATTTCAAGATGATGGTAATGTGAGTAGATGCACAGGTCTCCCCCGAGTTACAACGCCGAATGAGGATTCGTATATATTTGGCAGTTACTGCCGAAAGAAACAGACGGAGCACAGCATCAGACTTGTCTCGTCAACTCTCTTCAGCTACCGGTATGACAGTTTCAAGGCAGACCGTGTACAGACGCTTAGGGTACATTGGTCTATATGCTCGTAGGCCTGTCAGATGTGTTCCACTTACCGCAACTCACTGTCGCCTGCGATGAACCTGGAGTAGAGAGCATGCGTTGTGGTCTCCACAATAGTGGTCTTGTGTGATGTTTTCCCAGGTCTATGTTTTGTTTGCAGTCTGATTCTCGCTGGACTTTGATATGGAGAGCGCCAGGTACCTGTTACCACCAAGAGAACACCATTGAACGACACCGTTACGGTGGTGTAGGATGGCTCGTTCGGGGAGGAATTATTCTTGGTTCCAGAACGTTTCTTTCGGGGTGCCATGGGTGCTGAATTTCTTTTTATGGATGACAACGCCCGTCCTTACCATGCAAACATTGCAGATGAATGCCTTTAATTGGAGGATATCACCCGTATAGATTGGCCAGCATACTCACCGGATTTGAATCCAATAGAACATGCGTGGGATATGCTTGACCGATTAATTGCAGCCCGTCTTCCACCTGTCTACCAGAACTTCGGAGGGCATTTCTTGATGAGTGGTGTAATATTCCCCAAGATCAGATTGATAATTTGACACTCAGCATGCCTAGGCGTTGTAAGGCCTGTATTGTATCGTCCGGGAGACATACTCTGTATTAACCATCATACTAACCATGTTATACTGTTTTTTGTAAATAGGTTCTTTTTTGAAACTTGTTCCAGGGAGTAAAAATCGCAATTTTTATTAATTATGTCAAACATATAGCATCCTTTTTGCTCTTTACCTTTTGTTTAATAAATAGACTTTACAAATAAGTCAAATTTGTTTTGCTTTTGTCTCTCTCTTCGCCTGAACTTCATTATCCTTAATTTATGGACATGAGTGTATGTCTTCGGAAGTCTGTAGTATCCACTGAAAGTTAATTTTTTAGAATTATCATTTTCAATATTATTTCATCTCTTCTTAATATCGTTCCTCATAGCAATCTCAGAACGTTTTAACCGTGGCATTTTCTCAACAGGAAAAAGTTCATAAAAAATCTATGTAAACTACTATTTGAAAAATCAAAGATTAATCTTGAAGGCGATCTTAATTAAATAACTATGAGAACTCAAAAAACTCTAGACATAAACAAACAGAAATGATTTTGGTAGTGAAACTTGAAGTTAATAAATATTTCGCATTGAAAGAGAGTTGATGCTTTTTTTCAAAAATCTTTTTAATTGATTCAATTTAGGAATGAAAAATTGCTTTAAAATGAAGTTGAAACCAAAACCTAAACTCAGAAAACTTCAAATATCCCCCAAACAAATTGGTTATTAGATCTGAAATTTGAGGCAAACTTCCCAATTAATCCCCGCAAAGAACTTTTTATCGATATTTTTGTCATTTGTAGGGGAATGTATAGTCTTAATAATTATTTCTAAATACTTGAGATATATTAGAATTTATGAACAAAATGTTTCAGGAAAACGAAAGCATTTAATTAAGTTTTGAGTTCTTGGAAAGTATTTTATGAGCACACACATCTCTCTGTTCCACTAGAATGACAAGCATAGTTATCTTATTAATACATACACCTTAACTAATGATATGAAAAACGCATTGCTGGTAACTTCAGGAGTCTCCGCTACATTATTAAAGTTTTGTATCAAGATGTGTCGTCCCTTATCTTTAAGGCTTATATGTGGCGAAGTTTCATTAAGACAATGCGAAACTATATGTGGATCACAACACTCGGGAAGTTCTTTATTGCTCATTAGGTATCACTTTTTTCGTTTTACAGCCCGAATGCAAACAAACACATGTGGATGATGATTAATGAACAATATATGAGCAAAACAATTTTGTCCACGAGCAGAAGTATCATGTACTGACAAATACCACCAAAGCCTTTTTCTTTCAATTTCAAAAGTGCACAGTATTAGTAATTACCAGTCATGGTAACTAAACAAAATACTAATTTATGCGGAATTTTTCAAGTTGAGTGATATTGTTATTTCAATTACTTCACCCACTCGATATATTTTATGTTGTGTGGGCCTTGATATTACTTTTTCTACGTTTTATTTTATTATTTGGTATGGCCAGTAGAGTACGTTTAATCTCTTCAGACTTGATATATTTTAAAAGAGGGAAAAATGAGGGAAGAAATTTTTTGAGGGTTTGTGACTTTTTTAAATAGTATAGTCAAAAGTGCAAATTCTAAGAAAAAAATTTGATTTTTATATATAATTTTGTTACATTGAGAGGTACATGTATGTGCACACCTCATATATAAAATTAGAGTTATAGATTTGCAACCTTCACATTTACATTTTGATGCAAAATTGTTTGTCATAACTCAACGGAAATGTTCGCATCTATAATAGCAAACATCGGAAAAATTTGTGCTCCAGCTTTTACTTCATAGGTGTTTATTGTAACATCTCGTGTTACCTCTATGGTATAATTTTTTTCCTTTTCATCTTCTTTTTTCAACAAATCTATCAACCTCATCAGGCACAAAACTACATCTTCAAAATTCCCGTCACTCGAATTATTAGAATTACATTTACTTGTATTCCTCTATTTCTTTCTAAGTTAAACATTCAATATTAGGATATAACAATAGTTATAATAAGTCTCTAAAAATATATGTTTATGAATTAAAACATAGATTTACGAAAAATATTTTAGTTTATGGTTAGTTATAAGTAAACCAAATAACATACCAAACTACTCGAATTATTACGAAATATGACCAGATAAGAACACCTTTCTATATAAATTTTATGTATTTCTAAATTTTTTAAAATTGTTGACAAGAATATGAACATCATGATATATATATATATATATATATATATATATATATATATATCCTTAACTGCCGATTAAAAGTTCTGCTATTCGTTCCCCAGTGTCATCGTTTTTCACATAGGCGTACTTATATGGTGTATTGGAGGGAAAAGAAGAGGCATAAGTAAGCTAAATTTTCTCTGAAATAGTTAAATCCTTCGTTAATTCTGTCAAGGTCATTTTATTGAAATCCAAAGGCTTCGAAACAGCGCAAACAAAATAATCGTATTTCAGAAAGACGTATATATACGTTCGGGGCATTAAACGTTCTGGTTGAGCGATACGTATATGTACGTTGGTGGCAGTAAAGGGATTAAAATTAAGTGTGTAACTACAAGTCAGAAAATTAAGCATATCATCGTAGTAAGAAATTTCACTACACGCAAAATTTCATTTTGAATGGCATTAGTATCTGGAACCGATTAACAGTCTCGGAGGTTCACAAATGTCTTCTACATCAAATAAGAAAAACATAAATCTCAAAAATTATAATTAAATAAAAAAAAAAATACCTCTGTTTTTTTTTTGTCGAGTCGGCTATTTCTACTTACTGTGCTGAAAATCTGCAGAAAAAAGTACATAAATATCACCATCTGTTGGAAAAACGAAAAAACATGAATGTGCACGAAAGACAGCCTTTGGGAACAATTGATTGCTTTCATTCGATAATAAAGTACGAAGTCAATACCGTGGATACACACATATGTACTTTTGGTATGAAGATGTTAAAACATCAGAATCCGTACAAAATAGCATTCTGAAAAATATTAACATGGCTTGCTAGTTTATTCGATTCAGAGTAATACTGAAAACTATTAAATAATCAAATACATTTACATACTATACATACTATAAAATATAATCAAAAACATTTAATTTAGCTCTCACAAACAAAATTGATAATAGCTTTAATAAGAAGCCAGAATTCTGAGAAGTGTTTCACCCTAACTCAGACGACTCATAAATTTATTACTCACAGATTCACATCAAACCTTAACACCAGTCGCAGATCTAAGTGACAGGAATAGTTAAATCACCCAGAATTAAGCAGCACTGGCATGACTGATATCTGGGTGTGTAAGTTGACGTACCACATGCTGTCGTTAGCTTAAATTTGAAGTATGACATCTCATTAATTTAATATCTCAGATTCCCACCGCACACAAATTACATCCAAAAAAATCCAATTGAAAACTTTCGCTAATGCGACTATCCACTAGCCCTTAAAATCTACATTTTTAAGAATTAAAATACATTTTATATTAAAAAGGGCTTATAGTTTGTAGTTATTTCTTCGTAAATGTGTACTCCTGGACGAAACAGTTACTAAGATGTGAAGTGTTGTTTTTTGTAAGGTCCAGAATGGCCTAGCAGAGAGAAAATTGCTGGAGAACCCGTGCGTGCGCAATTGTTGCATTTTTAACCATGATTGTGATTGTTACATGTGATTCTCCAGCTATGATATTTAAAATCATGAACACAAACCCTGTCATCTTCTTCCAAGCACATATGTGTAAGAAAACAAAGACAGAGAGATCACTGGATTAAGAAATAAAGTGTCACACTTAAAAAAAACTAAAAGGATAACATAAATCAACCAACGTTTGGAGCTCTTTCCGCTTTAATGATTACCGTTGGAAGAGAACCAACAAATCTATGGAAAAGCAGCACGTTCAACTTAATTTCTGATTGATATAAATATCGAAAGTAATCTCAAATGATGACACGACCATAAAGCCTGGACCAGCATTATTAAGAAGAAAATCACATGATCGATGAATCATCATTCCCATTTTTCATGATGTATAGGCGTCTGGAGAATGCCTTCACAAGTGTTCTTCAAGAATAATTTATTCCAACTAAAAAGCCTAGAATAGGCTTGATTATGATTTGGGCAATGATCTTGTGATTTTACGTAGATCCTGTCGTTATTCTAAGAAGTCAAATCTGTAATCAACTAAATCAGAGCTTGATTATCCCGCGGGCAAACTTTAAGGCACTGTTATTTCTGTCATTGCTAGTTTTGATTCACGATATAGTAGCTGTATCATTGTACTTGCGATTAAATAAGCAAGGCATAGTTTGATTAATTAAAACAAGTGTACGCAATTATTTCATTTTTAATAACAAAAGTTTAAAAGGGTTTAAAGGCATAGTTTGAAAATTTACTGCCTACTCTATAGATTACGTATAAGATAAAATACAAAATTACTATTAAAATAGAATTGTGTACTATATAAACTGTGAGTTTACCTACTTCATTTTAATCTAAGATTATTTGATTTAATTAAAATTGCAGCGAACGGATCAATTTATTTATATATCTTTAATACTCCTCTCTCCTCAGAAAAATGCTGTAGTTGTGGGGGGACTTCCTAAGTGAGATTTAGAAAGGTGTCCCCCCAGATATTAAATTATTTGATATACCCCTCTGCTTCACCGAGTGTGACTGTCTGTAATTGAGAGAGTTGTTCAATTTTCAGACTTAAGCATTGACATGGCCATTGACAATTCAACAATCGTACTTTATAAAAATCAGGTTTCTTAAAGTTTATGGGTATACATGAAGAAATGGTACACACAACCAGTAGTTGGTACGATAAGATGAGCTGCCATCTGGGAATGGCAGCCGGTGGCTTTGATCTTTTTGTAGAAAGAGGGAGCATATTTGTGAAAAGCCTAACTGCAAATTCACAAACTATCATTCTAACTAACCGAACAAGAAAGTCTCACATCTATTTTAGACCGGAAGGCCTGGGTTCGATGCCCGATGCCGCCAAATACCCTCCGAGTACGCACGGAGTACGTGCTCGTAAAATCAGTGGGTCCGAAGTCTTGTGGGCTGAGTCACGAGCGCCGGGACTGGAGAATATTTCCCTCCCCTTCAGTTTCATGCAGAAATTGTCGAGGTGGGGATATGTGGTGTCCCCATCTATCATCCCCTTGGGAATTTCGCCGAGCTAAATCGTACTGTCACCTGTATGGTGCTCAAGGCCAATGACAGGCGTACTTCTAGCCCTTGCCACGATGAATTTCGTAGGCCTCGATCTGACTACGTCAGACAGGCGGCATTAGAAACAACAACAACAACACAAATAGGTCCTGTTATTCTTGTCATTATTTATTTCAATCGCGCAGAGCCATACAATTCCAGTTTTAATTTGCTTCAATGGAAAATGGTTCATAGAGTAAGAAAAACGAAGAATCAGATTTTTTGCAATAAACAAACACAGATTAGGCTTCGAGAAAATTTTTTCTTGCGAACTTAAACAGAGAAATCCTATTGTGGTTGTCGTAAACATTAACATGTAGAATTAATTAAGTGAATAAATGAGCTCTTAGGCAAGATAATCAATAGGCATTTTATTGCTCTTCCTTAAGAAAATTTACCTTTCATATAATTTTAGGAACACAACGCTAACTTTATAAGAGTTGGAGTAGGAAACAATAATATTGCCTATTCCCTTGATATGTCTGTTAGATAATTGACTCTAATTTCATCATCGGGTTCATTTCCTGTTTCTCTCTCGCACACTCACACCACTTGATGAGAGAGAGATAATTCCTATAAATTCAGCTGTAAGACCTATATATATATTTCAAATAACAATTATCATATTTTCTCGTTTATGTACATGGGATAGTCAATTTTTAGATATTTTATTAGATCATACATAATGTATGTTTTCAGAGAAAATTTTAACCAAATTTATTACTAACACTAAGTATATGTATTTTAAACTGAGAAACAAAGGTTAACACACAATATAAAGAAAACCGTATAAAATATAGATTTTTAAAGTTTCTTTGAAATATTATTATTTTAGATTGGAAATATTTGTGATGCGATATTAATATTTATCTTTTAAAATTATGTTTGTGTAAAAATTACCAACTTGGAGTTAATACGCAAAAATATTAAAAACGCACTTGAATAAAATTATCTAAATCTTTTTCTTTTCAGAGAGTAAAGCCTGAGAAAAGGCCTGTGTGGTACTTATTTAATTGCACTGCCAATGAGTTTCCTAGCATGATCAAAAGTCTCATGGAAATCAAAGTCTTTGCGAACTCTATCAAGAAGTCCGCCGAAGCATTAAAGCATTATGGATTTAATCTGATTGATCTAATGACGAATCAGGACAAAACTGGAACAAACTTAAGAAATATTACTTCTGTCTATTCGTTGACAGTTGCTACACAGGTAAATGATTTCGAAATCGTTTTTCAAGGATATATGTTCTCAATTTCAAATATTACTTGGGTTGATCTCGCCATTAATATTGAGGGAAAAAACATCAATCGGAACCAACCTCTGTGTAAAAGATGTTCAACGGTATGGAGAGATTAGGAGAAAATTTTAAAAAAATAACTTCAAAATTTAATATTGCCACAAAGGGGTTGAATTTTCGAAAAAAAAAATTGGAAAGTGACAGACTTTTTGTTGGATTATTTTAGACTCAAAATGATTATTTTCCTTCAATATAAATAACCAAAAGTGATGTTTACTGACATATGAGTACAGTAGTGCTTCTCGAACTTTCAATACTGGCGCCCTCCTTTTCAATCACTATTTTTATCGCGCCCCTTATGTATTAATAATGTACTGAATGCAATAATAATGCACTTTTTGACGCTAAAGCTACAATACGCGATCTTAATTATAAACCGTACAAATTAATAACATAAGTATTAAATTTTGTATATGTTAATTTTAAGCAAAAAAAAAAGTAATTGGATAATTATTATGTTATTTTTCCTTTCTCTAATTTTTAAATTGCGGTGGCTGCTTAGAAGACAAAATATAGATATCTCAGCTAAATATAGAAAAAGAACTCAGAGGGTCAATTTCTATTAATTAGCATTCCTTTGAAAAACTTTGCTCTGCAAGACAAGTCCATGGAAGTCACTAATACTTATTAAACTTGTTCTTAATTTAGTATTAATTAATTAGTTATAAAACATTCTGTGCAGCACTGACACATTAAAAGTATACGGCTGAAGTACCCGCTCTTTGCACGAGATCATTTATAAGAAAATAAAACATTATTGATATAATAGCTGAATTTTGTGTAAGGAGAGTAAAGTCAAGTGCGCGGCAATGTTTACAAAAAAGTAAAATGATTTTTTTTAAATGATTGATCAAATTATAAATAGTTTTAAGTGAACTGTAATTTTAAGCCTCACAGAATTAGCATTTAGAATTGATTTGATATTTTTTGTGTTCAAAGTGCGCGTTATAAGCCGGATTTTACGGTAGGTGGAAGATTTTAATCGGTATACTACTCGCTAAACACATACATAGTGTACAGAATTAAATTTAGTATTTTATATATAAAAATTATCCAAAGTAAATATTCTGTGCTTAAAAATAAATTGAAAAATGATATACAATACAAACAGTAATAGACATAAAAAGAGCTGTACTATCTTTATCAACGCGAAAATAAAATTTGAAAAAATAATTACAATTTTATGACAGCCTGCTTCCTCAACATGTATTTGAGCCCTCTGTCTGTTTTGCTCATTCACTGATGCTTACTCTAATTTGATCAGCATTTATCCCTCGCACTGCATTTGCTTGGCCAGTATGATGACCGAAGTTTGAGTTTCTGCAATACAATTTTATGTACTCAAGCCGATTGACTGCAGTTAAAGTGAAGGTTTAAAGAAAAACATATGAAATTACAAAACAGCTCTGAGTGGGTCTTGTATCCGAATTCCTTTGTGACCCTTTTTCAGATATGAGCACCATTTAAGTGGAATTTGAATAAAATTCGTTGGGGCTCCTGCATCATTGATACAGCGGTAGCTCTACGTCCCTGACAAAAACAAACCATAATAACTTCCAGTATTTTTTTTAACAAATTACTAATGGAATCTGTTTAAGAAGGTAATAATCTTATAAAGCAATGAAAAACAAAATAAGGTGCAATATTTTGATGACTCAAAATCAGAAAATCTTAGTTTTAACATTTGTATTTCAATACTAACATCAAATGAAAGGTACTTACGTATTATCGCAACCTATTAGCGATATTGATTAAAACAAAGCATGATTGCCAATTCCGCGCGTACAACATCTGCGAAAATGGAATGGCCAACTTTGCGAGTTATCATTAAAGTTGGCAATTGTTGCGATAATACGTAAGAATCAAATGAAGTTTAAAAAGTTGTCTAAAAAAGAAAAAAAAAACATTCCTATTAAAAACTTCGTCGATTAATTTCGTCACATTAAAATATCTCCAAGTGGGAAAAAAATATTGTTTCCAAACATTGAATGTGTTATATCGTGGCATTTGGCTAAGTCTGTTTATTTCAGGTAAATGGTTGACGGAAACTATTTGGTAGAAAAATAAGTATCGTACAGAAGTCAATTATGTTAGTTTCATTTCCGCTTAATAAAGAGAAATAAATTTAGCTTAAAATTACAGAAAAATCACGATGTAGAATTTAATCAAAGTCATAAACATCCCACGATAATGCTATCCAACTGTTGCCAAAACTACAAAACAAAATTTGAGTTCTTGAAAGAATAATTTTTAAAAAAAGATTTATTCGAAAAATAATCCCAATTACGTATCAAAGGACAATAAACAGATAAATATGACAACGCATAAACATAACCATAGAAGAGTTATACAATAATTTTGAAAAATCTAAGCGTTAAGTTTAAATTTTCGCATTCAGAGCAAATCGTGACGTCATAACACCAAAAAATCACTTAAAAATTAAATTTAAAATAATTTAGAGAGAATTTCGAAATAAAAGTACATAAGATCCTGACCAGAGACAAATGCAACGTTGTGTCACTTTTTGAGTTATGCGCGCCTACACAAATCAACACAACATATATATATATATATATATATATATATATATATATATATATATATATATATATGTATATATATATATTCTGCTCATTTACCAAACATTTACTTGGTCATCATGCTCATTTTCCAAACCCCAATAAGTCGTACGAAGAGGCAATCAAAATAACTAAGTTATTCATAGCAGGGGGTGTAGCCTGAACACAGAAAATATTTTGGAAAAAAGTTATCGCATCGGGAACTCAATCATAACAAGTACCTTAAGATTGTAAAAAAAAAAACGTTTGTCACTCCCAAAAAGAGGGAAATATACCACAAATATATTTTAGTTCCCGTTAAGACTGTCAAACTAGAGGATAATGCCATAGATAACAATTAAACATTTTTGCCAGAATTACCGATTTCGTGTACTCTGTGCTCGACGTGACCACTCTCGGGTTAAAAGTGTATTTAGTATAACATCGATGTTCTAAAAAATGTGTAAAACGTTTTTCATTATGTTTTATATGTTTGGGAATACTCATAAAAATAAATCTTGGCCAAGTAATCCTTCACAGTGCTCTGTGTGCTTTTCCAAAAGATAAAAATATTTTACAAGGAAAAAAGCGCAGCAGAAATAGTTTATTTACATTTTCCCTAAATAAAAAACAAATACATAAGAGCAAGGACGTAACTAACCGTACACGTAAGTTTGAAGGCCAAACAGCAAATACATTTTGCTGCCTACAGCTAATGTACAGTGTACAATATTTCAATAATAATAACAGTGATGAAATTTATCTTCCTAAAATTTTTTTGATTATGGTTCTGGGTTTAGTTTTTTCTCTGAAAGAGTAGTATTTTGGGTTTGAAAAGAAAACGTAATAAAAAATATTTCATCATGGGATTACAGCAAATCAAATAATATTTTTTTTATTTGGTTATAGTATCAAAGATAACTAAAATGAGGTTTCGAAGTAGAAGCTACTTCCTTCCAGTAAATAATTTTTTAATCTTTTATTTTTGATATGCTCGTGCCTCACAGTTTGACAAACGCTGGAGTACAGTGCTCATTGCAAAATTTCATAAACCCAGCTTTCTCCTTCACCGTCGATCTGCAGTCAGATTCTAGCTGTTTAATACTGAACAAAGAGTGTAATTCTTTTTTTAAAATTCAATTCCCAATTCACGCGCGCGTAAGAAAAGTACTGGTGCCATCTATTGCAGATGTTTGTAACTACAACAGAAATAACACAGAATAAATTTAAATGAAAAAATGAAAAAAAATATTAATCTATTAATATTTGAAAAAACTGTACTAACTTCAAATGTCATCCTCTGCAAGTTTCAAAAAATGTATTTGGACTTAAATAGATGAATAGAAAGTATTTTATTAACGACTGAAAATTTGAACAATTTGTATATATATAGGGTTAAAATGTACTTGATGTTTTTCTCTCTCTGTTTAGCTCTCTCATCACAATAAATATTAAATTGCTCTAAAATATCTTTTTTATTATAACAAGAATTATTTTGATTTTTCTATCACAAAAAATCAAATACCTGAGTCTCATTCCCCTTGTGGCAGAGTACTTAACATAAAAAAAAATATTTTTAAAATTTAACTTTTTCTTTCATCTTAATTTCAGAGAACATTTTTTCCGCATAATTAGGTTTTGATAATCAGAAAAAAGTTTTTTCGATTCCACTTTATATGTATTACAAATTTGTAGTTCAAACCGTAGGCTTTTTGTACTTTTATAAAAATTGAGTAATTTATATTTTAAAAATTAAGAAATTTATATTTTAAAAGTCTCATCTTTTATAAAATCACAACGATAAGCTTTTTTTTCGAAATGAAGTCCCCATAATTTACTTTTTAAACTTAATTTGACTTTTAATTTAGTTCTAAGAATATACACTCAACTTTTAATTGCATCTCTGTATTTTTCGACTTTATACTTTATTTCTATATAACAACTGTAAATTTTTCTTTCTTAAAATGTAAAATTTTAATGGAAAAGTATTATTTTCTGGAAAAATTGTTTTAAGAAATCCCTTTTCATTGAAGTATGCATGCACACAAGAAACTGAAGATCTTGTGTTGGAAATCAAATAATTAAAAAAACATATGTTTAAACTGAAAATAATTAAAATCACTTTTTTATAAATAATTAACAAAAATTAATAAACCAAAAGCATGAAACTCAAGTAGTGACAAGTTTGTACACTAAGTAAATTTTAATTTGTCGTAAAATTCACTTTGAATGGAAATAATTTATAGTATAAGTTTTATAATTTTTGTTCAGTAATAGCCCGAACTTATATATACGCGGTAGGTGGAACTGAGTTGAATTCACGCAGGTCGGGTATAATTTTTGATACAAACGGGGAAAAAAAGTTTAATAAATTCTTACATTGCACACATGCGCTGACGCAAATCGAAATTATTTTGATACACAAGATTTCATAAAATCTAAAAAAAGTAGTCTGCCAGCTCAAATATATTTTTTTCAAGTAAAATTTACTCGTAGCATATATATGCTAATAATTTTTTTATTCCTTGTTTTGTTGAAAAAAATACGCTCTTCATTGGAGTCAATATTTTTTAAAATTTGTAACCCTTTTCCAACTAAACTGAGGCCGTTTGTCGAATTCCCAATCATCATTCGATCTTCTGATGAACTGGGTCTTCAATATGTATTTCTATGAATTCTTCCATTGTTAGCTCCTGATTGAATCCAGCCATTCTTGAACACATCATCACAACTTCTTCAATTTCATTACCGATTTCATCAGGCTCTCGTATTATATATATATATATATATATATATATATATATATATATATATATATATATATATATATAATTATACATGAAACAGCAAGAGCAATAATGATGATTTTTAAAAAAAATATAATGTAAGTACAATTTTTAAATGCTTCATACCTTTAAATTTCGTGCCGAAGATGTAAACGGAGAGAAAAAAAAAAACACCTTCTATATATTTTTTCCTTATTTCTTTTTCATAGATTGCACTTATTGACATTTTAAAAGCAGTTGGAATTGTACCCAGTGGTGTGATTGGATACGGTGTGGAAGAATTGCTTTGTGGTTATGCTGATGGAAGTCTCACTGCTGAACAAGTTATATTAGCTGCTTACTGGACAGCTAGAACACTTGAAGAATCTAAATTGGAAGATGGAACAATGGTTGATTTGGGTAATTGCTATTTCAAATATTTTTTTTTATAATTTAATGATAAAAAGAAAAAAAGATGGTTATATATATATACACTCAGGAACATTGAAAATAGCTACCCAAGAAGGAAGCTAAGTATAACCGCGAAACTTTGCAAAGAAGTACAGCGTAATGTGATGTACAAATGATCTAAGTTTTGTGCCAATACGCATGCTCATACGAGCCGAGGTGCAGCTACAATCAGGAAGAGGGTGCTATATAAGCCAGCGCAAATTCGAAGATTCATAAACGTGACGATTACCCGCCGATTGTGGGAAGACTTTGGTAAGCAGAACATGCCAGGTAAACGTGCTAGAAAACATTTCTCACAGTTAAGCGAGTTTGAGAGAGGCCTGATCATCGGGATGAAAACTGCCGGCTGGTCGACGTGCCGTGTTGCTGGCCAGGTGGATCGTTCGGAGTGTGCCATTAGAAATTGTTGGGAGCAGTGGATACGAGAAGGTACCCACGCGCGGAAAACCGGGTCTGGAGCGACCAGGAAGATCACGAGGAGAAAGGATCGAAGGATCGTGCGGCAAGCATTTGTGGACCCTACAGTGACTCGTTCAACGATACGAGAAGACGTAGGTGTAGCAATTATTCCACAAATAATTTCCAAACACCTTGCAGAAGCAAATCTTAAAATGTAAAATGCGATGCCTTTCGATGCACTCCCTCTAACACCGGAACATCGGCAACTGCGTCTACAGTGGTGCCAAGCCAGATCAATGTGGAATGTCACAGATTGGCAAAAGGTTGTGTTTAGTGATGAATCCCGGTTTGTTTTGGGGACAGATGATAACGGGTGTGGAGGCACCCTGGTGAGCGGTACAATTCCCCCACACTGTTCTATGTCACACTGCCCGCACATCTGGTGTAATGGTCTGGGGGGCCATAGCCTATGATAGCCGGTCCACTTTAATTGTGATGCGTGGAACCTTAACGGGCCAACGTTACGTTGATGATATTCTTCGACCCCAATTAGGACCTTTCCTAAATGGTCTCCCAAGGGCAATTTTCCAGCAAGATAATTCTTGTCCGCATACAGCAAGAGTTGCTCAAGATTTCCTACGTCATTTTCAGACTCTTCCATGACCGGCCCGCTCCCCCGATTTGTCCCCTGTAGAGCACGTGTGGGATCAGCTAAAACGGCAGATGCTATTGTGTACTCTGTACATGATTTAGAGTTGGCTGTTCAAGATTTGTGGGCCCATCTGCCTCAGGACAACATAAGGTGTCTAATCAACTCAATGGCGGACCGTGTGGCGGAATGTATTGCAGCTGGAGGTGTCCAACGTGCTATTGAAGATACCCAGTATTTGTGTCGTTGCACACCCTGTATTCCTTTAATTCTCTTGTTTTTGAGATCAACTGAATCTCTCATCTGTGTCATTATGTGTATTAAATTTCATTTCAATTCGATGCTTTCTTCTTGGGTCGCTATTTTCAATGTTCCTGAATGTATATATATATATATATATATATAAATCTAGCTTCTATTAAAGTAATCGAATATATACTATGCATACTTATAGTGATTATTATTCTCTTTTCTAATCAGATTTGGATAACAGATTTTATTTATATTAACTTGAATTTTTATGTGGTCGCAATAGCCGGGTGGTCATTATCATAAACTCTTGGCCGACGTTGTACCTCATGGAGTCAACAATCTCCCGCTGAATGAAAATGCTTTTTTTTTCATTCTTTCTTTTTAAGGGGACTTGGTACCCTAAAAATCACAAACCTATCGTTTTTTTTATTTTCATTTAATCTTATTCTTTGCATTATTATCTTTCGATTGATATATGCCTTGTGCATGTCGGAAAGGTAGAAGTTGAATAAAACTTCATTTGAAAACAAATTAGGCAATTCAGCCACACCCCCTTTTAGAAAAAAAAAAAAAAAGCTAAAAAATGCGTTATGATAAAAAAATCTATTTTATAAATAGAAATAATAACTATAAAAAAGAATGTGTAGTATTAAAAGCAGAATATTTCCGAGGCAATACAATAATGTAGTTTTTCTTCTTTGTGAAATGTGTGCATGTAAAATTTTTAAATTAAGGCATTTTATATTAATAATTTTATAATTTCGTTTTTTATTCTGATATATTTTTCATACAAATGTAATACTTTAATATTATAAGAAGAAAAATAGCTAAAATTTCTGTCGTGACAGAAAATTTTTTTTTAAGTTTTTCTTGAGTTTTCTTGTGCAATTAGTACTCCCTAAAAGTTGATCATTTATAAAAATGTGTGGGTTGAAAACATATGAAAATGCAATTATTTTAAAGAAAAACGTATAAGTAATATCTTAAAGTGGTATTTTAAGTTTATATAATTAAGCTTATAATAATTATTTTTTCAGAATTATATACTTTAAAGTGGTTTTTCTCAGTTTGTGTTTTTCGAAACCTTAGTGCGCATTCAAAATGCTACTCCTTTGACAATTATTTACCAATCACTTCAATTCATTCCTGCGTGTTAAAAATAAAGCATGTAATAAAATTAGGGATCCGTTTTGCTATAAACTGAATACTTTTTTTTTAAAAAAATAAAATGTAAGACATGTTGGCTTTTTCGTTGATTTTTAGCCTGTATATCAACATTTTATTTTTTTTCTCGAAAACGAATGAAGTTATTCTACAATCGATCCCTAAAGTTGTTAAGAACATCCATAAGAATATTATAAAAAAATTTCAGGTCAAAAAATTAATTTTTACAAAAGGAGTAGGATTTTAAAATTTTCCCAATTTTCTTCAAAAAATTTAAATTTTTAAAATTGTGTGAATAGAGTATATGAAAATTTTCATCTGGTAACATTTTCTTGAATAGAAACATTGTATAAAATGTTAAAATATAATTTTTAAATACGTAAATAAAGAAGTTTGCTCAAAGGGTGTCAAGTCCCCTTAACCTAAACTTTATTCGTTGGTTAAAAGGAAATTAATAATATACTGTTTTTAATAAGATCAATGATTACTTTCTATGACCTGCCATGTAGAGTAGCTTATGCACGCTAAATGTGTCGAAGTTTATGCACATTCAAAAAATCAATTCCTTCGTGCCTGCCCTGTTACTAAATATGTCGCGAAACCTGAATGTGCGACATGTGAAAACCTGTACATAAAAATTGCTTCAAAAAGTAAAATTTTGTGTACGTACATGTTAAAAGTACAGATTTGAAATATAGATTCATCAACGATTCTTTAAAACCATTAGAACATTTCAATGTCTTAATCCGTTTAAAATCTTTCAAAATTCAGCTCTAGTTGTCTATTATTTATCATTCAATTAACAGAAAAAAACTAATCGTTGCAGAGTGTATTTTACAATGAAAAATAAATTTTGAATTTAATTTCATTTGATTTGGTTTTAATTTACGTCGCATTGTAATACAACACGATAGCTTTTGGCTACAGACCTTGTACATTTAAACCGTGGTCAAGTAATTAGGATGTCAGCTGAGAGCTGAGACCTCACTGTCCAAATTTCCACGTCATGTCAACAGGAGGATTTTAACCCTTGAAGAACAAATTCAGAAGTGATGTGACGTAATTAGATACAAGACCTGCAAGAAACTCAACACTTTTTTTGCGTAAAATAAAGTAATATTTTTATTTAAACCCCCAGTCTTCATTCAAAGTATATTGAATATTTGATATTTCTGTGGAGGATGACCAGTTTTTAGAGAAACATACAGGTAATAAATTTGAGACACTTTAAGTTTCACTTGAATCGGAATTTAATATCACACCTCTTCTTTAATCTTTCTTTTTTGTGTCCACCTATATCTTTCATAACTATATGGATAATTCAAAAATTCTATTTTAAGGTATCCTAACGCTTTGAAAATGACCAAATTCTGTCAAGACAAATATTTTTGTTTTTTATTTTATTCAATAGAACTATCTTTTGGCTTAACGAAACATACTTTTTTTGCTTCTACGCTACTTAGAAGCCATGTTACAGTCTATTTTATAAAGTTAGAAAACACAGAAGTGGATCTTCAATCTACCAGAATTGGGCATTCAAACTGTTCAAAATCTATCATGCCGAGACTGATAAAATGTTACGATTGTATTTCTATAAAACCTTTTTGAACCTGATATTTATGTTATTTTCTAGATAATGTACTAAAATATTTCTTATTGTATGGATACTTTTTGAGCTATGGCTTGATATTTAAGTAATGATCGCATAAAGAATGTAACATTTCTTATAATGTTTACTCAATCAGCTCTAAAATTTTCAAATTTTAATAAAACATTAAGGTATCCGACAACGTTCGGAACCGTGATTTTGCAAAAGCGTATAAATGGATCATATTTATGATAGTTCGTGTCACTTAGATAAGAAAATGTATATAAAATTGTTTTAAAAATAGTATTGCAATAAAATTATTTACGTACAATATTTTGACAAAAAGTGAGCATAGAATGACCCATTTTCAAAATAGTCTTCTTTAGTGAAAACCGCTTCTATTATCATAATATAGAGTGTTTTTTCCAGGTAGAGAAGTTTAAGTTGGCATTACTTTCCAAGATGGCGACCGATTTAACAGCTGTCAAGTGATTTATTCTCAGTTTGGTTTGGCAATTCATCAAAACGATCATCAAGCAAGGCGTAGATTCGTCGAATGGGCCCAAAACGATATTGCCGTTGTTCCCGATTTTCATAAGCAAATTTTGTTTAGCGATGAAGCACACTTCTGGTTGAATGGCTACGTCAACAAAAAAAACTGCCGCATTTGGAGTGAAGCTAATCCACAAGTGTATGTCGAAACACCGTTACATCCAGAAAAACTGACTGTTTGGTGCGCTTTATGGGCTGGTGGAATCCTTCTTCAAAAACGATGAAGGCCACAACGTTACAGTCAATGGTGATCGGTATAGAGCCATGATTACTAACTTTTTCATTCCTGAATTGAACAATTCAGGAGCTGTGGTTCAAACAAGACGGCGCAACATGTCACACAGCTCGTGCCACAATCGATTTATTGAAAGACACGTTTGGTGACCGCCTAATTTCACGTTTTGGACCTGTGAATTGGCCTCCAAGATCTTGTGATTTAACACCGCTAGACTATTTTCTGTGGGGCTATGTAAAGTCATTGGTCTATGCGGATAAGCTGCAAACGCTTGACCATTTGGAAGACAACATTCGTCGTGTTATTGCCGATATACGGCCACAAATGTTGGAAAAAAAAAGTCCTCGAAAATTGGACGTCCAGATTGGACTACATCCGAGCCAGCCGTGGCAGTCCTATGCCAGAAATCCTATTTAAAATGTAATGCCACAAGATTATCTTTCGAATAACAAAAATTCATGTCAATCGAATAATACATCGTTGTTTAATTGCAATTTAAAGTTCTATACCTCTAAAAAACACCCTTTATTTTGCCTGTATATAGCTCAGACCTCTGTACAGAGGTTCAACTAGAATTTTTGAAATATATAAGTTAGAAGCGGGTTTATCCATGTTTTACGACAACAGAGGAAATAAATTTTAAGAAAAAAACGCCGATAACTATTTTAATTGGTTATAACTCTGAAAATAATGTGAATTTTTCCAAAATCATAATTGAGCCTCTGTACAGAAATCTGAGCTATATACAGGCAAAATATTATTTTAATAGAAGCGTTTTTCACAAAAGAAAAATTTTTGAAAAAAAGTTATTCTAAGTGAATTTTTTGCCGAAATATTTTATTTAATTAATTTTTTTGTCAAAATTTCCTTAAAACAAATTTATATACATGAATTCTAATCTAAGTGACACTAAATATCATGAAAATTTATCCATTTATGCGCTTTTTTAAAATCTCGGTTACGAACGTAGTCGGATACCTTAAATAGTAGTATTTATAGGTAATGAGTCCTAAAAGAGCATTTATTATGTTTAAATTTGTTATTTTGTTAAAAAGTACTCCGAACGTGTTCGGATACATTAAACGAGATATCTTTTTAGCATGCGCGTACGTTAGATGAATAAGTGAGTATTTTCTTTTTTGAAGTTGGTTAAAAATGGTTATTAAATTAAATTAAACGCCATGTTCTAATATTTCTAGTAAATAAACGGTATAAATTTAGAATCTGAATTCTGAAACGTAACTTTTTTTTTCGATAATTGTAAATATTTTAACGTGTAGTAAATACAATATTTTGAGGATGTTTCTGCATATATATGGTTTTCAGATTAAAAAACATATTTAGCAGTATTTTCAATAATTGATCGAAGGAAGGGTAATTCCACAGAAACTTAACTTCCATTTAACTCTTTTTTCAATACAATGGTTATTCATCCTTTTTTATTTGAATTTAGTTTAAAAAAATTCTAATCTTTTGTATCACATCCCAAGATAAATATTTGAAAGATCCAGTTGACATATATGTAAATTTTACTTTATTTGCTTTATGTAGAATCACATAATCTTTCTAGTCTAGTTCTTTAAAAAATTAAATTTTATTTCTGACGGATATAAATATATTTAATATATGGCTACTTCTAATTTACTTTAATCAGAAAAAAATATGTTACTTACAGATATAAGTTGGTCCGAAGTTCATAAATGCTGTCCAAAAGACATATTTCCATCAAGGCATCTTGCAGAACGGTACGTAACAGTGTCAGGACCTAAAAGCAGTGTAAAGACATTTGCTGAAAAACTATTGGAGGAAAATGTTTTTACCACAGAAGTCGAGAGTCATGGATATGCCCTTCATTCTCACCATATGAATGCTGTCACTGAAAGTCTAAGAAGAAATTTAGAAAAAGTTAGATTGTTTAAAAAATATTCCTTTTTTATTAAATTTTTTTTAATTAACGTAGTGTGATTTTGTTAGAAGTCCATTTTGTTTTTATTTATCCGTAAAAATGTTGTTTTTTTAAAACTTTTTATTAAACCGTTTTAGTTAATATTCTAAAATGCCTTACTTTAAACTTAACTTCTTAAGAAATCCTAATCTCACTTTCTGCTGTTCAGTAACCCATCAGATTGCTTCTACAGTCGTAAGGTGAAAGGAGCTTCCAACTTAGTGGCATTGATACAGTACCCAATACGCGCGCGCGCGAGACCGGAGTTTACCCCTTTAACTCAATAACGAATGAGATCAACCTAGGTGTATGAGTACATTTCTCACTTAAATTCTTACCACAATCTCATGTCATGTTAAGTTACTTCCCCATTGGTCAGGCGTACAATCCAATCACGCCTCCTATTGGACGAGAGAAAAAATTCAACCTTTAGAAAACTTTCCTGTAGTCAATTCTAAAATGTTAATGTTTTTTATTGTATGTGATGTATTACAATAATAAATTTTTACTCTAATGTAATTCTAATATACATATATTTCATTTTTATTTGAAAAATTTTAATATCTCTCAGTAAATTATGGGAAAGGAATTTTTCATGGTAACTTAAAAACCAGATAGGGGCCCAAGAGGATCGAATGCTCCAAACATGCACCCATCTACTAAGTGAATAAATCTAAATTTTGATAAAAATGGCTTGATAAAATGCTGTAAAAATACATTCTTTGTATTTTTTGCTCCCTTCAAAATCTTTAATTTAAAAACGAAACCAGGATTTTAAAACTTATTTATTAATCGGAAAATTAATTCGATGATTAATCCACTATGTTAATTTTTCAGATATTGGGGAATCCTAAAACTCGGAGCAGTTGGTGGATTAGTTCATCTTATAATGAAAGCGAATGGAATAGCCCAACAGCAAAATTAGCTGACACCTGTTATTTTGTCCATAATCTTGTGTCTCCGATACTGTTATCCGAAGCATTGCTTCACATTCCTAAGAATGCCGTCGTCATTGAAAGCTCTCCTTATTTTTCCAATAGCTTGATAACTCATGAAGCTGAATGCATCAAACTCTTCGAGAAAGACATGGACCCCATCAATTCTGTCTTATCCTGCATAGGAAGGTAAAACTATTAAAAAAACTCCAGCATTTTTCATTTTGGATCCTCTTAACGCAAGCAAGTGCTTGTGGAACCTGCGAAATTGGAATACATAAACTAGAAATGATGATTAGAAAGCAT